>OZ024903.1:97898416-98285538 GCA_964017125.1 Flabesymbios commensalis | reverse complement strand
CGGTAATTAAAATAAAAGTTTATTAGCCTATTATTTGCCGTAGCCGTTTAACAACTTGTACAAAATAGATTCACGCTGCCGCTGATGATATAAGATATCAACCTACATATATATGCATAGTAACCGGTAACTGGAGGTCAAATATTGACTTGGTCCTGGAAAATCACTGGCCGTGACCTATATCACAACTGTGAACAACCTATGCAAAAAAGACGCCAGCACTTATTATTTGTTTCGCCGCGATGCCTGTCATTCATGCGGACGATTTTTATTATATTGGCCGACATAAAGTGGCCTGTAATTGGAGGGTAAAAATTGACTTGTTGCTAAAAAATTAATGGCCGTGGCACAACTACTTTTTAACAAAATGTCTAGCTATTTTAATCCATTACAGTCCGAGTATATATGATTAAAAAAGCCCATATCAATTCATTAAAAAAACACATATCAACTGTAATTACTAATATACTTACACCCTTATATAAGCATTCATAATTAAAGAAAAAACTGTATGCCCTATAAGTACAATACAAGCAACTTAGAACAATGGAATCAATATTTAAGTAACGGAAATAAATGAAGGTCACGCATCACATTCTTATGACAAATTTTACAAACTTCTCTATCTATCATATTTACTTTTACGTTCATGTAGTCAGATTTAACCAGAAATAATTAATGACTATAATATTGCAGAATGTTGCCCCTTCACTAATGTGGTATGTGCGATGGTCTCGTGCTAATGCGTGGCAGTACGGCTATCACCAGTTGTAAGCTGGGAGGGGAGGGGGGGGTCTAACGTTTCAACGATACTCTGCTAAAATGGTTTCCCATATCTTCCGCAAAGTAAGTTATCGTTCACAAATCGTCGCATATGCGTAAAACAGAATAAATTGATTATAATTGTGAAATAAAACTACAAACATATGTAATTTCCGTGAAGTTACGCTAATTTTTACATGGTCGCGATGAAGGTACAAACCAAACCCGACCAAATATACAGAAAAGTCAGTCTATGAACCAGGCTATTGATATGGTCGGTGGTATTACTGACAATTGTCTCTTTTTGCAATCAAATCTTAATTGAAGATAACGATTAATATCCATTCAATATATAAACGATGATTTTGAATAACACAAATCTTTTTTTTTTAGTTATTTTATCCTTGGAAGTTGAGATACTTTAGCGCGACCGCTAAACGGTCTCACCAAAGTCATTTTACCATATATCATGTCTATACCGCGACCGCTGGTCTCGCTAAAGGCGACTTTATAAGAGTATATATATATATATATATATATATATATATATATGTATATAATAGGATGTATCTAACCGGGAGCAATGCCAATGCCGGTAATGGCTGTCATGGCTGACAGCAGTCACTCACTCACTGTATGCTTAACGTTACTTCCACAATGTTACGCTACATATATTATATATTATGTTCAATGCAGCATACCTTGGACTATTAGATCTGATGACTGAATGAACGAAACTAAATGTGAAGATTTCAATTATATTTTTTATATAATGTGTTTTTTTTAAGGAACTTGACGTAAGTATGTTAAGCGAAAATTGAGCTTTTGCTGGGTGACTGAGACACTGTTTGAAGCTCAGGTAAGCCAGCAATGTTGTGTTACATATATATATGTAGGCCTACCTGCACTTCAAGGGTAGCTTATAATTATTACTCACGAAATAAAATAAATATATATATATTTGTGTGTTCTGTGATTATTTCGTTTTGGGACATAAAAGCCATTGATCTTGTCATCGACAGCGCTCGCCAACTAGTGGCCTATATCGACAGCAGGAGCAGATCTGGTTGACATCACCTACTCGTGATTAACGCTGACCTGTGATATAAGCGTCAAGCGGCAGCGCGATCTTCTTAATACAATTACTTAGCTCAAAGTCAACTGAGAATTCAGCGAACGTAATTAACACTCACACGTCATAGCGCGATCTTCTAAATGCAATTAGGCCTACTCAGTGTAAAATAAACTGAGAGTTCAGCGAGTGTAATTAACACTCACGCGTCTTAGAGTTGACACCTGTTAATTGTACTCTGGTAGAACCAAAGAACGGAAAGGTGAGGAGTAGGCTATGCCATGATGCAATGATTAATGCTATGCTATGATTGTTTTTATCTCCGATAGGCCTATATAATGTACTTTTTGGGGGAAATTAGAACTACCCATTGCATTCGCTTTCAAAGCTGTTGACATTTCGTCAATCAACATAATTAATGAAATGTACATTACTAAGTTATTAATATTGATTATTTTTAAAACCGTACTATGTTTATAATGGTTTGTTTAAAAGGCTCAACTACTTAGTCCAGAATATCAATTATGTCATAGATAAACTGTGCAATAGCTTGCGAGAAGTAAGTAGCCTTAGCAATGTGATATTGTTTTTCATTCCATGTCCTGTGATATGTGTTATTTTAATATTAAATTGACTTATATACAAAAGAAAAAATGGAGCGCAAAGTGTCTTATCGCCCCACAGTCACAAATGTGTTTACACAGGCGTCGACGCTAATTGCCTGGACCGGTAGACAATAAGCCTGCACACATAACATGCTCTCTATTGTTGCGTAACTCTACAACAGAAGTAATTGGATTTGAGCACCAATCTCCTCGAAAATAATTATTATGACTTTAATAGCTCAATCTTTACTTCCCAAGGCCTCTTTTGAAACAATTAGGCATACCCACCTAAAACACTGTAAAATGTTGAAAACAATCCAGATCACTTTCAGTCAATAAGAATCATGTATTCAGGCTGTGAAAAAATTCTTGAAAGCTATAAAAACATCGTCGCATCGCGTTAAACTAATTATGATACAAATAGATATATATTTTATTGACATATTGATACGTCTACAGTAATAATTATATGTCATTGCATTAAACAATATAACATTCACTATACTAGGGCTAGCTATCCCAAACAAACATATCCACATAATATTAATTCATAATTATTTTTAAATATTTATACACGATGTAGGGTATAGGCCTAACTCGCTCATCTGCGCTCTGATATTTCCATTATAATTTTTTTTTCTTTTGTTAATTCATAGACACGCTAAGAGCTATCTATATAGGCCCGAATGTTATAGTCAATATAGTAGGCCTATAGGCTTGTAACGTCAGTCAGTAGGCTTATGGATAATATAGGCATGGTAGACCCATGTATTTTACTTCTAAAAGTCGGGTTAAACTCATTAAATTGATTTGATAAGTGGCACAAATGTTTATAACGAACCAATGCTCAAGAAACAACCGGTATTTAGTGAATTAATAAAGTATTTCTGGTATATTTCGGTCTATTTCATGGTTCGTATGTATATTTCGGCATATTTCGGGGTATGGACGCACCCTTCATCAACAACAATTACATTTTTACTTTTATTGTTAAATATGCCTGGCCTTAACATTTTATTCGAGTATGAGCTCAGGGTTGGTTGGCCCAATTGATTACTCCCAGTATTGGGCCCACTTTGGTAAGGGCTGGTTCTTGATGGCCTTACTTGTTTTGAGGAGTAGATTTGCCTGGTTAGATCATATCACACATAACTTCTCTAAGATTTTGCTGCATGTTCGAAACCTGTGCGATGCCAGATGAGCAGGAATCATCACCTAGGCCTATACATTCTTGTTACTTGCGTTACAGTCAAGCTGTTTTATGTGTCCCACCCATTCACTATTTTCTGTCAGTATGTGCTTTATAAAAACTATGCAGAGAATTCACTGTCACCAGTGTCTGCTGCATCCCCTGCCTGACTAGGTAATAATCACCACCAGGGGTCACAGCTTTCACAGCCACTGTTTGTCTCTAGATGTGTGAAAAGCCCTCACTACTTTTGGAATGGTGGCCTCACAGCTTATTAACATAGTGTAATAGTGTAATAATAGTGCAAAATAACCCAATTCATGTTATTAGCACCGACGCTTCTGAAAATAAGATACAAAAATCCAGGCTGAATATGTACACTGATATATATCGAAAAAATTGTGCTTAGTTCATGCTTTAAAAACTACATTAAAATAATTATAAATAAATATAAAATTGCAAGTGGAACACTCTTGGATACCCTCTGGCTTGTACGGCACGCACTGCGTGTAGAGATTCCCACGTTTTCACAAATATGCATCTCAACACAACTGACTAAACGAGATCTACCTCATAGTTCGTGCAATGAATTGAATTGCTGGCTGGTTATGTAACATTAATCGTGTAGATTAATAGCAAATGCGACAAAAAAGTTGTTTATTTCTCTTGCTGAAAAGTCCTCTCTTGCCATTAAATCACTGCTAGATATAATAGACATAATTTCGTCAGCTACGGTGAAACAAATCAATTTATTGACATTGCCCCCGTAGTAGGCCTACATGATGATAACATAAGAAAAAACAGCCATCAATTGATGGCAGCACCCCTCAGCCGTAGGCTCTGTCCATCAAAATCAAGAAATATAAATTTATGCACACGTGGCTCTAAGGTAAAAAATGAAGTTATCATACTTACAAGCCATTTGGTTTCCGTGACAATGAAACTAGGTCAAGGTCACTGAATGTTGAACTTGACCTTCAGATTAGTGTCATGTATATGAGGTGAAAAAATGAAGGTTCTAAGTCAAGACGTTATGAAGTTATCGCGTTTACAAACAATTTTAGTTTCTGTGACCTGGAAATCAGGCCACGGTCACTGAATGTCGAACTTGACCTTCAGATTAGTGTCATACACATGAGGTAAAAAAATGAAGGCCCTAAGTGAAGGCGTTATAAAGTTATCACGCTTACAAGCCATTTTGGTTTCCGTGACCTGGTGACCTTGAAATTAGGTCAAGGCCACTGAATGTGGAACTTGACCTTCATAATAATGTCATACACATGAGGTAAAAAAATGAAGGTCCTAAGTCAAGACGTTATGAAGTTATCGCGTTTACAAGCCATTTTGGTTTCCGTGACCTGGAAATCAGAGCAAGGTCACTGAATGTCGAGCTTGACCTTCAGATTGGCACAAATGTTTATAACGAACCAATGCTCAAGAAACAACCGGTATTTAGTGAATTAATAAAGTATTTCTGGTATATTTCGGTCTATTTCGGGGTTTATATGTCTATTTGGGCATATTTCGGGGTATGGACGCACCCTTCATCAACAACAATTACATTTTTACTTTTATTGTTAAATATGCCTGGCCTTAACATTTTATTCGAGTACGAGCTCAGGGTTGGTTGGCCCAATTGATTACTCCCAGTATTGGGCCAACTTTGGTAGAAGGCTGGTTCTTGATGGCCTTACTTGTTTTAAGGAGTAGATTTGCCTGGTTAGATCATATCACACATAACTTCTCTAAGATTTTGCTGCATGTTCGAAACCTGTGCGATGCCAGATGAGCAGGAATCATCACCTAGGCCTATACATTCTTGTTACTTGCGTTACAGTCAAGCTGTTTTATGTGTCCCACCCATTCACTATTTTCTGTCAGTATGTGCTTTATAAAAACTATGCAGAGAATTCACTGTCACCAGTGTCTGCTGCATCCCCTGCCTGACTAGGTAATAATCACCACCAGGGGTCACAGCTTTCACAGCCACTGTTTGTCTCTAGATGTGTGAAAAGCCCTCACTACTTTTGGAATGGTGGCCTCACAGCTTATTAACATAGTGTAATAGTGTAATAATAGTGCAAAATAACCCAATTCATGTTATTAGCACCGACGCTTCTGAAAATAAGATACAAAAATCCAGGCTGAATATGTACACTGATATATATCGAAAAAATTGTGCTTAGTTCATGCTTTAAAAACTACATTAAAATAATTATAAATAAATATAAAATTGCAAGTGGAACACTCTTGGATACCCTCTGGCTTGTACGGCACGCACTGCGTGTAGAGATTCCCACGTTTTCACAAATATGCATCTCAACACAACTGACTAAACGAGATCTACCTCATAGTTCGTGCAATGAATTGAATTGCTGGCTGGTTATGTAACATTAATCGTGTAGATTAATAGCAAATGCGACAAAAAAGTTGTTTATTTCTCTTGCTGAAAAGTCCTCTCTTGCCATTAAATCACTGCTAGATATAATAGACATAATTTCGTCAGCTACGGTGAAACAAATCAATTTATTGACATTGCCCCCGTAGTAGGCCTACATGATGATAACATAAGAAAAAACAGCCATCAATTGATGGCAGCACCCCTCAGCCGTAGGCTCTGTCCATCAAAATCAAGAAATATAAATTTATGCACACGTGGCTCTAAGGTAAACAAGAGCACACTCGATAATAGCCCGCCGCCGAATTATGATAAAGAAAGTAAAGACGAATGTCATCACGTAAATAACAACCCAAGATATAAATGGTATGTTAAACCAGCCGCTTTTCAAGTTATCGCGCCCACAAGGTCAAATTATGGACGTAAAATAAATGTGAAAAATGGCAATAAGTTGACCATTTTGATTTTTTTACCGGCCATTATTGAGCTTGTCCAAGAACTGCTTATTAGTAACATGCATAACAAACTTGAGGAGGATACTTGTGAAAATGTTGAAGTTATCGCGCCTACAAGGTCAAATTATTGACGTAAAATGAGAAAAATCGCAATAAATCGGCCATTTTGGATTTTTTTTCAGCCATTATTGAACTTGTCCAAGAACTACTTATTAGTAACATGCATAACAAATTTGAAGAGGATATGCGAAAAACTTTTCAAGTTATCGCGCCCACAGGGTCAAATTAATGACATAAAATGAGAAAAATCGCAATAAATCGGCCATTTTTTTTTTTTTTTCAGCCATTATTGAACTTCTCCAAGAACTACTTATTAGTAATATGCATAACCAATTTGAAGAGGATATGTGAAAAACTTTTCAAGTTTTCGCGCCCACAAGGTCAAATTATTGACGTAAAATGTGAAAAATCTCAATAAATCGGCCATTTTTCTTTTTTTTCCGGTCATTATTGAACTTGTCCAAGAACTACTTATTAGTAACATGCATAACCAATTTGAAGAGGATATGTGAAAAACTTTTCAAGTTATCGCGCCCACAAGGGCAAATTATTGACGTAAAATGTGAAAAATCGCAATAAATCGGCCATTTTTTTTTTTTTTTCAGCCATTATTGAACTTGTCCGAGAACTGGTCATTAGTAACATGCATAACAAATTTGAAAAGGATATGTGAAAAACTCTTCAAGTTATCGCGCCCACAAGGTCAAATTATTGACGTAAAATGTGAAAAATCGCAATAAATCGGCCATTTTTTTTTTTTTTTCGGCCATTATTGAACTTGTCCGAGAACTGGTCATTAGTAACATGCATAACAAATTTGAAAAGGATACGTGATAAACTTTTCAAGTTATCGCGCCCACAAGGTCAAATTATTGACGTAAAAGGTGAAAAATCGCAATAAGTCGGCCATTTTGAATTTTTTTTCAGCCATTATTGAACTTGTCCGAGAAGTGGTCATTAGTAACATGCAAAACAAATTTGGGAAGGAAACATGAAACACTTTTCAAGTTATCGCGCCCACAAGTAAATGTTAACGCCGACGCCGACGCTGACGCCGACGCCGACGCCGACGCCGACGCCGACGACGCCGAACTTCAATTGCAATAGCCCACCTTTTTTAATTAAAATTAAAAGGCGGGCTAAAAATGAAGTTATCATACTTACAAGCCATTTGGTTTCCGTGACAATGAAACTAGGTCAAGGTCACTGAATGTTGAACTTGACCTTCAGATTAGTGTCATGTATATGAGGTGAAAAAATGAAGGTTCTAAGTCAAGACGTTATGAAGTTATCGCGTTTACAAACAATTTTGGTTTCTGTGACCTGGAAATCAGGCCACGGTCACTGAATGTCGAACTTGACCTTCAGATTAGTGTCATACACATGAGGTAAAAAAATGAAGGCCCTAAGTGAAGGCGTTATAAAGTTATCACGCTTACAAGCCATTTTGGTTTCCGTGACCTGGTGACCTTGAAATTAGGTCAAGGCCACTGAATGTGGAACTTGACCTTCATAATAATGTCATACACATGAGGTAAAAAAATGAAGGTCCTAAGTCAAGACGTTATGAAGTTATCGCGTTTACAAGCCATTTTGGTTTTCGTGACCTGGAAATCAGAGCAAGGTCACTGAATGTCGAACTTGACCTTCAGATTAGTGTCATACACATGAGGTAAAAAATTTAAGGCCCTAAGTGAAGGTGTTATGAGTTTTCGTGCTTACAAGCCATTTTGGTTCGCGTGAGCTGGTAACCTTGAAATTAGGTCAAGGTCACTGAATGGAAAACTTGACTTTCAGATTATTGTCATGCATATAAGGTAAAAAAAACAAAGGCCCTAAGTCGAGGCGTTATGAAGTTTTCGCTCTTACAAGCCATTTTGGCTTATGTGATCTCTTGACCTTGAATTAGGTCAAGATAACTAAATGTCAAAATCGCCCTTCAGATTAGTATCATGCACATGAGGTAACAAAATGAAGGATCTAAGTCAATGCGTTATAAAGTCATCACACTTACAAGCCATTTTGGTTCCCGTGACCTTGAAATTAGGTCAAGGTCACCGAGTGTCGAACTTGACCTGCAGATTAGTGTCATGTAGGCCTACATGAGGTGAAAAAAAAATTAAGGTTCTAAGTCAAAGCGTTATTAAGTTATGGCACTTACAAGCCATTTTGGTTTCTGTGACTCTGTGACCTTGAAATTAGGTCAAGGTCATTGAATGTCGAACTTGACCTTCAGATTAGGGTCACCCATATGCGGTAAAAAATGAAGGCCCTAAGTCAAGACATTATGAAGTTATCGCGCCTAGAAAAAATTTTGGTTTCCATGACCTTGAAATTATGTCACGGTCACTGAATGTCGAACTTGACTTTCAGATTAGTGTCATACACATGAGGTAAAAATAAAGGCCCTAAGTGAAGGTGTCATGAAGTTATCACGCTTACAAGCATCTGCACCGCCTGCCCGCCCGCCCGCCTCTGGTGATCACTATACTCCACAGCTTTAATGGCTGAGGGGTAAAAATAATCAAAATGGTTTGAATTGATATTTTTATTATTTCTTCAGATGATTGCATAAATACAAACAAGTTTTTTTGATATTGATGTGATAAACTTTTCTGCCACACTATTCTTCAAATACATTTCGTTCTTTCTTGTATGTCACAGAATTTTAAACAATTAGTTTATTCATACATTTATATAGTATCACAATTGTCTTGCAAATATAGGCTTAATACTGGAATTGATTAGTTTTTATTTAAAAAAATGTATTTTAGGCATAATTCATGACATAACACAGCAGTCATGACAGAAAATATGTCTTAAATTATACTCTATACTGTATAATATACAAATATATCACATAAAATTTAACATATTTTGTACATTCAATAAAATGTACAAATAACAAAAACACGTATTTAAAAACCTGTGAATACTGACGAATAAAAAATGTGACATATGATGTACACAGTAATTGCATCTGATAGAAATAAACATATAACCAGCGAATTATATATTAATCAATACATTATTGAATAAATACTTTGGCACATTATTTTGATATCACAGATAGGAACAAACAACTTTTTACAAAAAATATATACCTAAAGTATCAGAGTTTCCATGGTCCTAATAGTTGCACAGAATGGCAATCCAGTGTTGGCTCACTGTTTTTTCCTCAGTCTGAAATGCTAGACCAACATTAAATTAGCATTGAGTCGATGTTTCGTGTGTGCAGAGATTAATCATGACACGTCGCTTATTGTTTAATTTATTTCAATTGCCATTATATTTATTCAAATTGACATAAAAGGTAAGGACGATATTTGTGGATGGCGTATTTAGCAATATTTGTATCTTCGAACATGCCCTTCTAAAATCTTAATAATCTGTCTTATTTAAACCAAAATAGTTTATATTTGGTTCAATTCCAGTTTAAACAATGCTGGTCTTATATTGGCCCATCATCTGCGATGCTGGCCCTACATTAACCAAGCATTGGTTCAACATCTTGTGTTTGCTGGGAAACTAAGCTTGTTGCTGTTCCTGGTCCACATTAGACTGCTGTTCTTGTGTGGCAGATTCTGCATCAGGATTAGATGGATCAGATGTAATCTGATCCTGGTCAGGAATCTTATCATTTTGTTCAGCTTGCTCCTCTTCATCAGCAATTTCCTGCAGTCAAACGAACATTACTAAATAATTGACCTACATCATTAAAAAAGTAGGCCTAAATAACCCTTAAAGCACTAAGTAATAATATTTAAATTTTAAGCACCTGAAGTTGTGATCAGCACTGCTGAGCACGACTATAGTCGTTTTAAATTTGTTTTTATTAGTCAATCAAATCACTGTTGTTGGGGACGAAAAGTGTGTTGAAACATCAAGATTTGCAAATGTTTGGTCACAAATTAAACAGATATGAATAATTTTCATCCACTTGGTGTTGTCGGTCGCGGTAGCGAGACAACTTCAAGTGGGTGAAAATTTAATAGAGTGCTTTAATGGTTAAGGGATAACAATAACTCACGCGTTTAACAATAGCTCATGCATTTAACAGTAATATGGAATTCCAATAGAAAACTAAAATTGCTAAATTTATTGATTAATTTATAAATGGCATGATGTCAAGACGAAGTAATGTTTTCAGTAAAAAAATATTTTCCGCAGACCTGTTGTTGTGTTTCAGCCTTTTTAGGTGGAAGTGGTTTTGAAGGTTCCATCGAGCTTTGCGTTGCGTCTGACAGTAGTTGTTGGTGTTTGTTGGCTTTCATTTTACGGTTGTGTTCCAGCAGAGAAACACAAACAAAAACCCAGTTGTAGAGGAACTGTGCAGGTATTGAGCTATGTTTAGACACTGTACCATGTGGCACATCTGAAAACACATAAAATAAATTAAAAGAAACACTCAACCCCATGATATGGTATTGTTCATAACTATTTTGCTACAATCAAGATGTTTACTTCATAATTGTGATATAGTCCAGATTGACTGGTGCGCGATACATTATTTAGATAATATTTAAATTCCATCCATCTGTCCTACTTCTTCCATCTGTCCTACATAACAATCTGTCCTACATAACCATCTGTCCCACATAACCATCTGTCCTACATAACCAGCTGTCCTACATCTTACAATTTATCCATCTGTCCTACATAACCATCTGTCTTACATCTTAAAATTCAGCAGGCAAAGTTAAATAAATCACAACTGACAGAAATTAGAATACATGTACAATACACTAATCTTGAAATAATCTACATACAGACCAGCTCTGTACAACCTAGCGCTTCTCGTTGAAAATATTCTTACCATCCAGATATCTGTTAATCAGTTCAATTGGTACTTTGGGATGATCGCCAGATGTGGGGTCAATCTTCAATATCATTTGGCTCAATTGTGGATTCATATACTGTTCAAAAACGATAATACAATAGGATGAGTTTCAGGCTATAATGATCACTTATCACTAAATTTGTCAAGCTCTATTGCATACTGGAATGCATAAACATTTTGATGACAGATTAAAAGTAAAAAACACTCTTATCTCACCATAGTTGGAGACAATGCCTCCGATTTGTCACCCACAATAGGTACAACATTGAAGGTCAACATTACTAAGAAACATCTATTGAGCAATCATTCACCATACAAGTTGAGCCTCTAATTATTTTATAAATATTGTTTTAATTAATTTATTTCCTAAATTATTTTGAAGAAACAATGCTTACAATTTAAATAATCAGTCATCACTATAATACATGTAAGATAAGTTCTCATTTGACAACAATTGTTTTTAGGGTATAATATGACACACGTATATTTAGCACAGCTAGTAGTTAGGAAAATATCGAATGACTCATAAACTTTATTTTTGTGTTCACAATGAAAGACAAAGTAATGAGCCATCAAAGACACTATAATATTAAAAAGAAAAGGATTAAAAATTGAAGTTGACGAATATCTCACTTTTTTACAATTATCCCAGTTTTCAAACTCATCTGCAAGTGCCTTTTCTGTGTAAAAAACGGCCAGCACTGATTTGAGGATTAGATGGACTATAGCTGGAGGCTCCTTGTAACTCTTCAGTTCAGCATATGCCTGTGCATCCAGCTTTGCCACGTTCTCCCTCAATTCAACCAGCATTAGCCGATCAAAAAGAATTTCGATACTGCCTGCATCACCTGTTCCATCTCCATCTACAATCATTGGGCGAAACACTTTACTGACATATATTCACACAGTAGATGACTTTGTCTACCATGTTGATTTTTCTTTACATTAACCTAATCATTGCAAGACTTGACAGAATTCCACCAGGCACAAGCAAGTACCGGTCAAGTTCTGCTGAAGGAAGATGATCAATACAAAAATACATGAAAACAGAAATATACCAAGTAAAGTAGAAGGTTCTCCACCACGACTTTCTATTGAGATCTCACGATACGCCATTTGCAGCAGACGGAGAATTCTCATCACCTCACGACTCTCCAGCTTGGGCAGATTTTTTAGTTCACCTATACTTATGTCTATTGCGACAATTGCTCGACCTTCATCGTCTCGTAAAGGAATAGACAGATGTCGTTGTCCATATGCATCAGCTGTGACGGACTCCGAGTTATCCACACATTTGAACAGATAATCCCTGCAAATTAAAGGTTAACTGGTTTTAACTCTTACAAACAATTTTTAGTCACTTGAAGTTGTGGATCGCAGTAGCTGAACACAACTTCACGTGGTGGTTAATCACCCATCTGTTACAAGAAAAAAACAACAACATAACATAGCATTTAAATAAAAACAAATAATTATTCAATTGTAGTTGTAAATTGTGCTAGTAATTTCAGCTTTAAATTGATAAAAATAGTACCAAACTTGGATAGTTCAAACTGCTTAGATCCATTTTATTTCAGTAGAGAATTAGAAGCAGTCATACAAACCTGAAAAGATTATCTTTACGCTCGAGGTGTGGTGGATTTTTCAGGGATTCTGCATTTCCTTTTTCATCTGTGGTCATCATCTTTCTCAGGATATAGTCTTGTTGCTTCTGATCAGGTTCCACCATGTATACAATGATCTCAGTGACATGAGGACATCTACGATGTATCCATGATATGGCACTTTCTGAAATTCGCATTGTCTTCTGGCGAACATCTACATGGTGGTATGCAATGCTGAATGCTTTTGCCACACCCTGTAAAACAAAGAATTGTTCAAACAACCTTAATGAGAATATCTAAATATGCAATCAATTTGCAAACTTTAGATTTATGGTAACAGCAGTTTCTTATTTCGACTTCAGGTGTTGATTTTGTTCAATATGACATACATGATTATGATAATATAATTATTTTCTCAGTGCAGCTGCACTTTTCAGTCAAAGTTCACATAATCCTTGGAGTGACAAAATATTTTTATACAAACCATAGAACCCAAAGTTTTTTTTCAATTTGAATCATCATAAATGTCTTGCTTAGCTCTTTCTGCTTCATTTGAAAACCTATGTTGTGAGTCTACGGTCATTGAAATTATTTTTACTTTTTTCAGTGCGGGGATCGACTTTCATCAGATTCATGCTGACATCTAAAGTCGTTCCAGCACTGAAAAGATTAAATAAATGTAGTGTATTTTGAAAGTATGGAGGTTTGTCACAACTGTTTCGTATGTATCCTAATTTATTCATTTTTCACTGCAACTTCTCATTAAGAGCGAATTAGGAGCACATTTTACACTTTATATAAATATGCTAACTGCATAGCAGGCTACTAAAATTATACAATTCCGCAATAATGAAGGATGGCATTAAAACAAATTACAATCTTCCTTCATAAATGTCAAGCCACTGCTTGGTATGAATGACATCATGGCTGGATAACTATGCGAATGATAATTTGATAATTGATGATAAATATATTGCATATACATGTAATTGCCCTGTAGTAAGTATAAATAATCAATTCATAAATTATCCATAAAAATTACAAAATCAAAACAATTTTGCATATATAAAATCTTGTTTAGAGCTGAAGAAAAAATAAACAATAATATCTACCTGATAAAATTGTATCTCATGTGTGATAAATATAGATCTGCCTTGTCCATCTTTGAGAGTGTCTACGCCAAGGAGACCAAAGACCCTCTTGTTTTGGTCTTTCAATGGAATGACAATGAATGATCCATCTGGGTCCTGGTGAAATCAAATGGAGAAATAAATCAATCGAAAACATACATTTGCAGATAAAATCTTTTTATAAATATTTCTCATACACATTAACATCATACACATCAGCTGGGCTGTCAGAACAAACTGACTTGAGCAAATCATCATGTCCTGAGACTTGACTTTAACGTTCTGACTTATCTGTACTGTACATCAAATTCAAAGACACAAGGTAGATGGAGAATATTGGAAGATTGTGTCAATAACAAAATATATTTTCTGTAGAGGGGTATTAAAAATATCTGAATGTAAAATTGTTCACCCAGTAGAGTTACAAGCTTTAAAATAAACCACTTACTTCGTGAGTTCGCTCCTGATTCCAGAAATGAATGTTGCCATGGTTATTGACCCGAGGTACATGGATTGGCTTGCCACTCTCCACAGAAGCAAAACTGATAACAGATCATAATTTATTTATTATGTAACTAAAATCAGATAAAATAAAAAAGCCACTTGAGAATTGGGTAGATTTAGGGTTCAACACTTTGTCATCTTAATATTTAGAGCAGTGATGACTATATTTGTTTTTGATAAAAAAAACCCTCTGTTACTGTCAGTCAGCCATTTTAGATTTTATGTAAATTATCATTGTGTAATACAATTGAGTAAAGCATGACAGTTCATTTTATACTAATATCAGAGATAAAATTGAGAAAATGGACACCAGTCAACAGACATCTACAAAATTTGTCATTTCGTGTTTTTATAACAACAAGCATTATGCAATGTTTCTGAGAAACAAACTTGAGTAAACTGATCTCAGTCTGCCATTTTGAATTTCATTTCTGCAAAATTTATTATGTGTTATTCTTTTGTGAAATATTCCATTTTGTTTGATGATCATGATCCAGCTATTTGTTTTGTTTTAGAGATAGCGTTACTAAAATATCACAAACTTTTACAGAAGGCCACTAAACAACCATTTTGAAAATTAGTCCGGTCATTCCGCAAACATGCTAGCAGTTCATAGAACTGTTGCTATTTAAACAAAAAATAACTGCAGCGGTGTTGGTGGTCGATACAACCCTTTATTAGCAATGTGATAACGCGCTAATTATATGCGAGTTTCAGAAGTGTTATAAGAATTTGATCGGGAATCAAATTGCCACATTATTTTTAGTGACATAGATGACACAATCACAGAGTGATCAGTTACAACATTTCCTAATTTTAACCGCCAGTCCCGATTATATTCGGTTTTTAATTTTGTTATCATCATATTAAGTACCACATTTTAAAAATGTTAAACATAAAATGTGACATAAATCAGCAAGATTTGAAAATAATTAACCTCCATTTTGTCAAAACTGGATAATTTTCACTCACTTGGAGTTGTGGATCGCGTCAGCGAGACACAACTTCAAGTGGGTGAAAATTCCAATTGAATAATTTGGCGGTTAAACGGGTAATACATGTAATAATATTGATCGAAAATTACTTAAGGGACTGGCCCAGGCTAAAATCATAAAAAATTGGTGATTTTATTTTGGCCTCTTAATATGACCATATGATGTAAACATGTCCATAGACTAGAACTGCAAAAGTTTTTTTGCTGCACATTCACCAATTAGACTAGATATAGAGACTAAATCTCCGATTTCTAATTATTGACAACCATGTCAAAAATAGGAAATACGGGAATTTCGTCTCTATATCTAGCCTACCTGGTGAATGCCCAACGTAAAAATTAAAAAACTTTTGCAGTTCTAATCTATGGACATGTTTACATCATATGGTCATATTAAGAAGACAAAATAAAAACACCGATTTTTTGATGATTTTAGCCTGAGCCAGTCCCTTTAAATTACTTTAAAATACCAATAAATAACTTAAAATAAATATCCTACCTGATACCCCTCATATCTTTGTGTAGTAGTTTGTTCAGTAGGAATGGTGCATCATCAGTGGTAGTTGATGTGTATCGCAGCAGAAAATCGCCTCGAGTGGGAGCCACATCATTTCTTTCCAGCATAGAAATATTCGCAGATATCATTTTGCCACCACCATGTGCCTCAGCATCCTGTATAGCAAAATACACTGTAAGTATGTAATTGATTTAAAATAGTTTATCACAGTACAATTATAATATGATCAGCAACAAGTATAACTCACTCCCATACACAGAATTAGAAGAACTTTCCATGTGACATTTCAGTAACAGATCAAGTTAAATAACCCCTCACCAATTACAACTAAAATCGGTTTTACACTTTTTTATAAGAATTTTAAAAATGTACCATATATATTAATATATAATAACCTTCAAAGCGCTGAAATATTCTTATATAAACGATGGAGACCAAAGGGTTTTTTCACTTTGAAATCATCATAAATGTTTTAGTTAGCTGTTCCGCTTCATTTTGAATACTTGTGTTATATGGGTCTATGGCCAATATAAAAAAATTAATTCCTACAGTGCAGCATCCACAATCGACTTTAGAATCTGACGTCTACAGACGTCAGTTTCTGACGTCCAAAGTCGATGCCCGTGATGTAAGGGTTAATGTTTTCCAATCAGCAAGCCTTAAAAATAATGGGATATAAACTTCACAAATCTAATTAAATTTCAACCACTTAAAGTTGTTGATTATGGGCTGAATCACATACTGTAGATCTGCTAATTTTCGCGAATTTCTGATTTTGGGACTTTTCACGAATATTAGAATTTGTGAATTTTCATTTTCTTCAGTAGCGCTATTATAATAATGATTTTTTCTTGAATTAGTGAATTTGTTCTCCTCGCGAAAATTAAAACCTCACGAATATTACCAGATCTCCAGTATATAGGCATTTTTGGCCTTTATATTTGTCCTTCAGACAAGACATTTAGAATTAGAAATGAGCAGGCCTAATCGGGTGCGCTAGCAATATAGAAGAAGAAGAATTTAAAAGAGTATAATTTAAATTGCTAGAAACGAGCTGCAAAAAGTTCTTTCAAGATGACAAAATTGATCTGTTTGTACATATGTAATGAAGGTTACAGTACAAACCCGTTGGGAATAGTGATTTTTTACCTTGTAGAGTGTTTGAAAAAGTGCCTTGTACACGGGCTCCATCAGTGCTCCACTTGTCTCAGCTGCTTTTACAATTTGTTGGAGCCACTTTTTACGAGCTTCACCTCGTATTCTCTCAGTGTAGCTTCTCTGAAAAAAAAGTAAAGCAATTAAAAAGATGGCAATGTCTACCAAATTTACATTGATGATTCTACAAAAGAAAGTAAAACAATACAAGAATTATGTGAACTTTTTTCGATTAGGATTAATTTAATAGAACATACAACAGTCCATAACAATCAGTATGTGGCGATCTTCTAGCCAGTGTGCAAAATTTGTACTTTTTAATTAAAAATTGGTTAATTTGCATTTGCTGTAAGGTTGAAAATTCCTAGTAAATTTTACAAAATAAAAATTTGCTTTGAAAATCAACTAAATAACTGCGAAAAAAGGGTCAGGATCACGTGTCTATGATGACATAAATAACAAGACAAATATACTATGTTTTTAGAACCTAGGGTAGGGGGAGGGGAGCTAAAGTACATATTAATGCTGAAGTAAATTATTTGTTTTATAAACCATAAGTTTCACTGCCACAAATAGAATTTTTAAGAAGTTGATTCTAGAGGCAATAGTCTAAAAAGGGTATATTTGGATAGGGCATACATAGTACTATCATAAAATATCATACAGTTTTGGACCAAAACTGCTGCTTGTTTGGTGATAGTAATGATGCTTCTCATTTCAAATGGTTACTATCATTTTTGGTATCAGGGTGGAATTTTAAGCAATAATGAAGGTGAATAATCTCTACAGAGAATGTGAAATGACCAAAAACATAACTTTTCTGGATAACCTCCGATTATTAGTGTGATAAATATTAAAATTTCAACTACCTGCATGCTGTTCATCTTCATAATGCGTCAATTCTATATGATTTTTCTCTACACGAAAATAATTTGTATATCTTCCCACTAAACAGGGAATGTTCAACCAATGCTGGTCAAATGTTGGACATCGCCTGCGATGCTGACTTGAACCAACATTATTGTGGAGTTAGTAAGCAATATGCACAGAAACTGACCTCAACACTGTTGATAAGGAACTCCACAAAGTAATCAAATGCATCTCCTCCGGCCATGTAGCTGGCACACTTGTATACAAAGTCTCGGAATTCTCGCTTGCTGAGGCGGTTGTCATGGTAACGACTCTGCCGCTTGTGATCTTTCTGAGCTGTAATTGGATATACATTAACCCTTTAAGTGCTAAGCAGATTATCTATTATGACTTTAACCCTTACAGTGCGGGGATCAAATTTAGACGTTAGAATCGGATGTCAAATTCAATGTCTAAAGTCGATCCAAGCACTTTAAGAACTAAAATATTTGTAATTACCGTAGACCCATAACATAGAAATTCAAATGAAGCGGAAAGAGCTAACTAAGACATTCATAATGATTTCAAATTGAAAATACCCCTTTAGTCTCCTTGTTTTATATACAAAAATTAAGCTCTTTAAGGGTTAAAATGCAGCTTTTTAAAGTGAAATGTGTCTCATAACAGTAAAAATTGAAAATGCTTGGCCTCCAATTCAACAAAATTCAAATATTTTTCACTCACTGGAAGCTGTGGATCGCATCAGAGAAACACAACTTCAAGGGAGCAACAATGTCAAAATTAGTGGTTAAAGGGTTAAAAGTAGCGCTCAGATAAAAGAAGATGTTTTATCAATATAATTCCATTGTGTGTCAAAGATATTTTATGATCTTTTCATTCATCGCTATTTTCTATACCTGTGAATAATATTTAAAAATGTTTCATATTATCAAATAAAGAGAATAAAGCTGGAATAACACTGGAATTATGCATAAAACTCTGCATAACTTTAAAACAAAAGCATAGCACTTGATATGTGTGTATTTTGGTTCATTGTTCTGTAAACATCCTATATGGGAAACAACTATTTTCCGGTAAAATATTTTTATATCTATCACATGTTCTCGACAGATGCCTAGTGCAGCAAGCATTATTTATAGGTTTGATACACTGATACATGTGTAAAAATAATATATATTTTCTATTTCAAACACCAAAAAATAATTTAGTGCTTACCCAGCACACACAAGGCATTACCCCGGTACCACAACTGTGTTTCAATATTGGTAAATTAACTATGGTGCTGGCCCAACATTAAATCAAAATTGGGAGAGCATATCATGTATGTTGGGTAAAGAGTTGATGCACAGTTTAAAAAATAAAATTACTAATAAGAGAGATGTTTAATTAGATCCACAAAAAATCTCTAAGAGCAGCCACCTGAACGTAAAAAAGCAGTAGGTTTATATGATCACTTCAAAGCTCGTGAGCAAATTCCTGACACAATCAACTTTGTAATTAAAACATAGTAAACAGTACAAAATGCCATGGGTAAAGTGTGGATACACACATAATAATTTGGTCAACAAATATTCAGCACACACATGTCTCACTTCAAAACAAAACAATTCTCAAATGATTCAATATTTTTTACTAAAAAAACTTAGTAAACAGTACATAATGTGTATTACCAAGTGTTTGCTACACAAAAGTCCCGTGACCAATCAGTGATAGTCCACAGCTATGATAGGAGTGATGTGGGTGCACATGATTAGCTTTATAAGGGAACAGTACAACATTTTTCTATTGACCTAATAAAATGTATCTTTTCATTAAGTTATGGATGTCTGCTATGATTTACAAACACATGTGAAAAAACAAAAATGCTTGTATCACACCCCTTGAAATGTATAACAACGATGCTACTTCCAATATGTGATGCATTGAAAACCCATCTTTGGAATACCAATCAAAATAATACAGTACAGATCAGTCAAAGCGTTCCAGACAATACCAAATTCTGGATATATTGGAACACTAACATTAGTTTGGCCATCCCGAATAATCAGACAAGTAAAATGGCTCGACAAGCCTGACCAAAGCATGCCAGACAATGTCCTTGTCCATACGACCAAAATGATTAGGTGAGGTCTATATCTTTTTTGTTACCTTGGAACATGTTGAGAAAAGCCCAATTAAAAATGGATATTTTTTGGGGATATATTCATGCCATATTTGGTTCTGACTTATCCGCACTGTAAATCAGCCATTATAAAGTCATGATTTGCACATTAAGGATCATTTTAAAGGGAGTTGAATCGCTCTGAGCTTTAATTACAACAACATCATGAAATTAACATGGCAAGGGATCACCCATTATATTGATATCCCAGCAAACACAAAACATTTGTATCACATTTGTACAACGTCGGCCCAACGTCATCGACGTTGGTCCAACATTGTACAAATTTCATACACATGTTTTGTGTTTACTGGGATGCTACACAACCAGACCACTTTGTGTTGTTGTTATGATCGGTTACTCGGAACAACTCAACGCAAACACACAGACAGTTCAATAGGACATGTGCCATAAAATAATGTGGATGGTGCATTTGGCTAGGGTGAATCACACGTCAAAACATACTAGTGGGCATCACAATTAAACTATACCTTTAGGTTGGATCTCTTTGGAAGCTGTACACATATAACAGTACATGATTTAATTTGAAAAATAAAAGTAAATTAAATGCTACTGGTAAATGGCACATTGTCTTGATGCATTATTAATTATAGATGTATAATATGTAATAAGTGTCACTTGCATCTCAATAAAGAGATGTATTACACAAATTAGGTACAACTGGAAAATAAACAGGTCTTGTCAAATAAGGTTCCAAGGGAAATAAATATGTTTACATACAGAATACTAGCTAAAGAAATATAAAATAAAGAGAAAGAGAATGAAGATATTGAAGAGAATTACTGTTATATTTCATTTCTTTCATTGATTATAAAATAAGTCATAATATTGAACATTGGTGGGATGTAGTATTAAAATGATATATAATGCCACACAACCAGAGGACAAAAATAGATCTAAATTCACCTTTTGTGATTGCAGAGTTCTCCATGCCATCTTTGTACTTGACCATCACAGTCTCAACCTCATCCATGTCTATAAATCCGGATCCATCATTATCCCACATTTCAAACAGAGTGTTAAGTAGAGCTTTTCTTCTGGCAGATTGAGCTTCTTCACGAGCCTATTAAGCAAATACATAATATATTTGAGCACAAATATTTTTACACTAACCATCAAACAAGCTGAAAAAAATGAGTAGCTTGTGTAGGAACTTAAATAACATATACTTTTGATATCGGTAGAACATACAGAAAACGTTTGAATCATTTTAAAATTTAAATATAGCTAGATATGACATTAGCACATAGATGTGTCGAAAACAGTCGAAACATTATAAGTTTCAAAAACATTGTTTCAAAGTTAGTACAATTTACTATTTTACAATATTTTTGCCTTAATGTGTTTCGGAAATGCAGTAGCAAGGCATAGCTTTTAAGTATGAGCATTTTCAATTTGCTAATTCAGCACTGTACTGTACTGTACTGCAACTAATACTACCTTTAGTAGCCTACGCATTCGCTCCTCTTCTGTTTCTACATAGCCTTCACGCACATAACGAACAAGGTGTTGAAATATCTTCATGTCAGGAATATCTCCAAGAAATGTCTCTGTCAACTGATTCACAAAAGCACATCAATATCTAAGCTATTAAAAGAGTATGGCAATGTGAAAAAGTCACATTGACATGTTTCTAATTCTATGTAGTGTGTTTAATATTTGATAATGTTTTTTTTAATTTAATTGCACTATAAATGCTGCATATACTTATTAAAAACTATATTTTTGCATTAATTCTCCACATGACATATTTTGCATGAAACAATTTAAGAGAAAATGGAATGATCAAGCCTAAAAAGGTATTATGAGCTTTCAGTTGATCTATTTTACACAAGTAATTAATCAAATCAGTGGCAGTGTTCTGAAACAATTTTACCAGTTGAGCTATGAGCTAAGCTGCTAATCGAGATCATTTTCATCACCTTGAGGCCAGAATTGCAGAACCAATTCACACCCAATTCACACCATAAGGGGAAGAAAAAATAGGAAGAACTACATGGTTGTTGAAACGGGTAAAAATAACTTTGAAGATGTGTAATATTATATGAATTTAGATATGAAAAAAGGAAAAAATAAAAATTCAGACGAAGTTATGTTGTGTTACCTGCACAAATTGTGATGTATTGAGTGTGTTTTCATCAAATGCTGATGCCTGTGACTGACTTCTAGTTCCCTGTGATGTCAATACTAAAAAAAATACAATTTAGTAATATCTGTCAGCTATCCATATCAAATAAATAACAAGTGTTATAACATCAACAAAAAAGATTGATCATCTTGCATAATTATGAAAGGTTGTATCTGTCACTATACAAAGTGGCAGATATACCCTTTCATATCCAAGTGGACAAACTATGTGTTTGAATTGTGATAAGTGTTGTGAAGCTCAATAACTAGAGATTATGAACAATCTTTTAAGACTTTTTAATTAATAAACACTCATTCATTCAAATGTATATTTTAAAACCTTGCTGCTTTAAAGAAGAGCATCTCTGGAAATTTTGAATAAACTTGGTAGGGCCTACTAATATAATCTGAAGTACATAATACTCATTGAGTATGGAATATTTCTGGTATAACTATATCTAATATTAATATATGAATTTGAAATACATAATACTCATTGGGTATTATGTATTTGTGGTATAAATAATATGTATCGAAAGCACCACATAAAATCATGTTGTTTTTATGGCCGTTTACATCCTTGTTTCCTGTTACTTCTTTGGAGTTACAGTACTAAAAAACAAGCAATGGGAAAGAAGAAAAATGAGCCATCGATACTGACAGTATCGGCATTGGTGGAAAAAGAATTGTTGAGATTATTTATCATAAAATTTTCAAAGAAAGAGCGAGAGAATGTAGGCATGCCACAACAGAAACTTGTCCATGTACAACTACTGCTTTGATATTTTTGATAATCTTTGGGGTGTCCAGATTTTAAAAGTGAAGATGTCTTAAATCAGTGAAACTAATTTTACAAATTCAAGTTATTTTCAGTCAGAAACAGAAAATTAGAATTGACTAGTTCAGAGCTCTGGAGGGTAAATATATGCGGATGAGGGAGTGGGGGTGAAACCGGAGTATTCTTACATGTTCTTTCACGCTGGAAAGTTGTTCCTTCAGCAAAGGACACCTTGCTTTGTTGTGTCATGGGAGGTTTCATGTCACCAGCCGTCCCGGGCAAAGCTTGCAGCTCAGCTAACTCAGCATCTAGAAAAATATTCATTGTAATTTATAGCCCAATTATTAATTACTGTGTATACAATTTCTAATTGCTAAGTTAAAGTATAAATATCACCTGGTAATAAAATTGTTCCAATTTGTAACATCCCATATGTCTGCATGTTAGTATTTTCATTCTAACTTAATTGCATTTTTACTTAATTTTAATTAAAATGCACTACTATTCCAAACTAATTCATTAATAATCATAAACAATTCAACATGTTCAAAGTGTGTTAGCAGAAAGTCTTATGTGCTGATGCATTAAAAATAAACAAACTCTGTGTATTGGTGACTGCTTCCTGAAGGTCCTAAAGTAACTTGTGGGCTACTGAGTTCTAATTATAATAAAATAACTAAGGTGTTTGATATTGTTGCACTCTAAAAGACGTCATCTAGAATAACATGCTGGTGTGTCATGCAAGATTTAATCAAACCACTTATCATATGCTAACGAGACTGTTCATATAAAGTGCTGCAAAAATTAAACTTCACTCAAAAAAATCTGAGTCGTCTCAATATCCAGGGGATAGTACATGCGACTAGTTACTGAATATATTCATACAAACGGCAGTAATTGATTAGCCACAACATCAATACTTACTGATACTTACTATGAGTATATGTGCATATCATAACCTACTGGATTGATGAAATCAAGAAAGGCACATATTATAGTGATCAGAGATTAAATAAAGATTGAGCACACATCTAAGTGTTTGTGAACTGAGTTGAGTTATATGCTGTGTGACTTTAACTAATTGATAACCCCCGTGACTTACTCTTTCTCCGTCTCTTACTTGCCCGAAGACCAGGTAGCTTGTTAATCTTAATATCCACTGAGAACATATATTGATTAGGAATGTGAATTTTTCGATGGAAAAACATATTATAAAAAATGCCATATGAGCTAAAAAATCAAAATGATGAGTGTTAAAAACAGCCGCTTGACCACAAGGTGTCTGAACTGAATCAAAGTATTATTCTACAACCCTTTTTCTTTTAAATTATTTAAGGGGAC
Source organism: Flabesymbios commensalis (assembly GCA_964017125.1). NCBI lineage: Eukaryota > Metazoa > Annelida > Polychaeta > Terebellida > Flabelligeridae > Flabesymbios > Flabesymbios commensalis. Next base: position 98,260,955 of record OZ024903.1, on the reverse strand, counting down.
CTCCTCATTGTAAATTAAACCAAAAAAGAGCTTCTTCCCCATTGTAATCTATAATATATTATTTAAATATGCTAAAGGAAAGAGCATGTTATCTTTTGTGAGAACCAATCTGTGATGTAAAAATAACCATAAATTTATACATACATGATTACTAGGTCATTTTTTATATATTTGAAATTCAATATTTACTATATAACACATAGATAAATACCACAATCTATTACACCATATATATATATATATATACATGTATACAGTGTTATATACACATAAAGCATATTATTTACATTCCACATAGCATGTACATGTACAACAATAACCATGAAAATACTAAATAGTTCTGAAGTGCTTCAAATGTCTCTGACACAGATGTCACAACAAACAGTACACTACACATTTTTAATGATCCAGGGTCAATATAGATGCACATTGTTGTATATATGAAGTACTCCACTTACAAATTTCGTTCGTTCGATTAATTAAGCAGATATAAAATGTTTCTACTGTTGTGACCTTGAAAAGTAGGTCAAGGTCACTATCATAGAACTTACACTACATCATCATGTATTCACAAATTATTTAATTATGAGATCTTTAGATACTCTCTTCTAGAAGTTACATTGAACACAGCATATTAGCATTTAATGTATTTACATTATCTGGACTGTGACCTTGGAAATAGCTAGGTCAATGTCAACCATCTAAACTATGCAAATTCTGTAAACATATAGCTCTTGATGCCATATTTCAGAAGATATGTTGAGCACAACATATTTGCATTCTTTTTTACTTTTCTTTGGGAAAAATTGCCAGTTTAACAATTGCTGTAAATATGATAACCAATAGGGAACAGATAGACAAACTAGCTACAAAAGCCTAATTGAAATAATTAGCTATATATACAAGCTCCAGGTAAGTGAACAGGTGATTTTTTCAAAATATTTAAATAAAAACAGAACACAGATTAAACATGAAAAAACCCACAACATCAAAACTGATATAAGGTCTAGAAAGTAAGTAGCAGTATTAGAAATCACACACACACACATAAACTCAAAGTACTACCCGCTAATCAGTTTTTAACAGTACTTTGGCTTTAAAAACTTTGGCAGCATTTCACATACTGTGTTATAATTATATTGAAGATGAAATGTGAATTTAAGCAACAAGAAGCAAATGATTTATGTAAATTTTTTATGGTATGAAAGTTATTTTAGCCCAGCTGTTTTTATAAGTACCTAGCAAACAAAAAACATTGACACATTGCTGGAATAATGTTGGCCAACATCGCAGATGGTGGTCTTGTACATGTTGGCAGAAAAGTCAATTAACCCATAAAACGCTACTTTATATTATAAACTTTTTACTCACTTAAAATATCTGTACAATTTCAATCAAAATATATGCAAATCTTGCAAATTTTATGTTCATTTCCAAGTCTAATTCGCTTCTTCTTAGATGACAAATAAAACCGCTGAGAACGTCTATAGACACGATTAGCACTTAACCCTTTAGACCCTCACGATGCTTCAAAGCATCATTTTGCATCACTGAAAACAAACTTAATTTCCCTACAACCAGCAGGTGTTAGAATGAATATTTCTGTGAAACTGTTTTCCAAATTCAAGGTACTTTTCCTTACTTTTTCACCAACATCAAGTCATCTTCATCCACTGCAAGTCGAGAATTGCGACAGCAATTCGGGGCTTGTAGTGAATGAAGATGATAATGGTAAATTCAGGGTTGAAAGGGTTAAATGTTAATCAATCCAGCTATAATTATATTATAGAATCATACAATATATCACAGCAGAAAGGGGTTGAATATACAAGATAGTCACAAGGAGTAACGAGGAAGGTAGTAAGAGCAAGGAAGAAAAAATAACACCGCACATAAAAAACAGACACTTCCAAGTGATAATAGCCACTACCTGGATCCTCATCAATGTTAGTTCCCACTGCCTCCTCTTGTGTAATGTTGCTGGAATCTTCAGCTTTATCTTCTTCTGCTGATTTTTCCACCTCTGGGATATTCTCCACTTTTTGGGGAATAACTTCTTCTTCCGAGGTACTTTTTTTCTCAGTTTCATCTTCATCAGCAGCAGCTGCTTCATCCGATCCTTTCTCACTTTGCTTCTCTTCGTCTTCTTCGTTTTTTTCTTCCTCATCTTGTAATGTTGTGTCTTTAGTACCACTAGAATCTTCTTGATCAACGACATCTCCACTTGAAGATTGTAGTTTCTCACTGTCAACCTCCTCAGATTTATCCCCTTGTTCTGTAAGTTTGTTTCAAGTAAAACTGACTGAACGATATAGATTAAGACTAGAATATAATATCCGGTTGACCCCATAGACATTTTACCAACAGATGGTAATAAGCTATAAAAAATGAGATTTTACAGTTACTGATAATCTCAACCGGGATCTTCCTAATATAGTGGTTAAAATTATACTTTAATTCGGCATAATGTGCATTCAGAGGTACCCATTGACTAGCAAAAATCAGTTTTCAGCTGAGATTTTACAACATTGAAATGAATGCGCAATATAAACGAGTGGCTATCGATTTATAAATCACACGAAGGTGAGATAACTGGGTAATAAGAGTTTGTTTTTAATATGTAAACTATTTTAACATAATACCCCGAGTTTTTTACTACCACCCCACCTGAAATCTACATAGAGCACTATACTATCCATAATTTGATAATAGTGAGGGGTAACACCTTTCACATCACCATTTCTCATGATGTAGAAAATGCTGTTGCAGTTACATTTCTTTTCTTGACACCATTGACAATAAAATGCTAAGTTATAAAATTTACATTTTCAATCACTTGAAGATGTGTCTCGCTGAAGTGACCCACAACTTAAAGTGGGTGAATTTACTTAACCCTTAAAGTGTGGGGATCAACTTTAGTCATCAGAATCTGACTTTTGTAGACGTCAGATTCTGACGTCTAAAGTCAATCCCCGCACTGTAAGAGTAAAATATTTATAATGGTCGTGGACCCATAACATAGGTATTCAAAAGAATCGGAAAGAGCTGATTAAGACATTTATGAGATTTCAAATTGAAAATAACCCTTTGCTCTCCATGTTTAATTCCAAAATAAATCAGCGCTTTAAGGGTACAATTTGAATCAAAACATATGCCATTCAACCAAATTCAATGATATTTCTCCTTCAAATTTTAGTGTTTGAAGGAGAAATAAAAAGGCTACTAATGGCTTCATAAGCTGTTCATCGTTGTGACATTCATTTTCAGGGTGCCTAGTGAGTTACTCATGAAGATTTATGTGGGTGGTTGCTCAGGGCCAGTGACACAATACTATGCAGTGAAACATGTAACAGGTTCCTTTTAAAAATACCTGGCAATGATGAATATGAAGCTATAGCCACATTCACTAATACACACTGGTATAGACAAAATTACGGTGCAATTACATTTTACAAATGTACAAATTTATGATAGTATAGCTGACTTATGTTGTAATGATAAAAATCAGCTCGGGATTGCTAATAATACTCTTGTGTAAATAACCCTTGAATCTCTTAAATAATTTAAATTTTCACCCACTTGAAGTTGAATATTGCTAATATTAACTTCAAGTGGGTGAAAATTGCTCATATTTGTTTAACTTGAAAACAAGCATTTGCAAATAATGATGCTTAAACACTTATTTCGTTCTCAATAACAGTGATTTTATTGGCTAATAAAATGGACTAAAAACAACTATAGTCGTGCTTATAGACTTGAAGATTTGAGTAATTAACTATGAATAAGTCTAAGTGACCTTCTAACCAATATAAGACAACCACATGTCAACTTGTTACTTTATAAGGTAATAAATCATTTTATTGAACTTGGCTAGATGATCTATGAAACACTTTTCATATGTATTCATACTTATTACATATATATTCATATTTATTACATGACTTATTATAATAAAAACATATGAAAATTAAAACTATTTCTTGACAGTATTTGTGTCACTAACATAATTTGTTTTCATGTGTTCTTCCTCCAGTCCATATATTTGCTAATTATTATTAGAATCTGACATCTAGAGACATCAGATTTGACGTCTAAGGACGTCCTCCGTGCTGAAAGGGTCAATTAATAGCAATGCTTAATTGGCTGCCCCTTCCCTCCTTTTGCAGGAAGACAATAACTTCCAAAAAAACTGCAATTGTCCATTAAAAAATGAAGTGGTTATCAATAGTTTATTTTATCAAGGATTGTAAATTGTTTCACCTTGGACATGTTATTAGAATGAAACTGGCACATGACATCTTCATAACATAATATTTTACCTTTGTTTTCTTCATCTGCACTCTGTTCATCTGAAAAGGAGGGATATCACATTAGTAAGGCCAGTGGTGGCTTAGTTTAAAAAATATATATATACACCTCATTTTTTGCATGAAACAGAAGAGTGTATTTGTTATAAAAACTTCTAGCCTAATCACGCCTTGTGTGATCCCATAGCATTCACAGGGTCGGTGTAGATTCCTTACACCTTTCATTCACACCTAAAGTCGCACTTCAATCTGAGTGATTTCACAGAGCCTAAGATGTCATCATATCTCGCGAGTAGCCAGAAGGTTCTAATTGCGTTCAACTAGAAAAACATGAGACTAAATAACTTGCCCACCCTAGTGTTATATAAAGAGTGCATTTTAATCAAACTGGCATATTTGCTTTGACCACGAAACAGACAGCATCGCTTCAAAAATATTGCACACAGTTTATTTAATGAAATAATTTTGCCAATAAGCGATGAATTAAATATCGTATATTTCCAATTCATTATTTATTCCCGTCATTTGTAATAAATAGTGTTATATCTAGCACATAGCATCTACCACTGCCGCGTATAGCATGTCCATATAGACCCAATGTATTGACCATCAGCGGTAGAACGGTAGTCCCGCTATAGCGTGATCCACTTATAACGCAGTCCCATTGTTTGGACCCCAACTATAAGATTTTACTGTATTTGTTTAATGCTTGAACACCAACTTCCTTCCCAATATCAGTGATTTGATAGACTAATAAAACTAATAAAACAGGTTGAAAACGACAATAGTCGTTAGCAGCAGGATAAGGGTTCAATCATTTATATCCAATTTAACCTTCAAAGCTCCTCATTTATGCACCACACGGCATATTACGAGAAAAATGATTGACTGAAATCCCATCAAAATATACTTCGGACCACGGGAAATTGGGATGTGTCTATGCGCGACAATCACTGCCATGTCTATACTTCTACTGAGGGAAAGAAACTTTCAAGTTCTTGTCATTTTAAAATGAGAAATGGACTATGTAGACTTTTGTTTTCTACCAAACAAATGCTACCATGTCATACCTAGTTCTTGTAGCAAATTATTGATGAATTTTCAAACGAAAATCTCATAATTTACGTGCATTAATACACATTATACGAGCTCGATTCTGACACTATTTGCAACAAAATGAGTCATTTGGTGAATAATACACTGCAGTATTCAGCTTACTATTATATTGAGAAGTTACTGCCTTTCGGGTTTACACGATTGAATAGTGGAGCTGAATAGCCCCTTTGCTGTGCGTATGGTCGGCAGATCTCTAAATTTTGAGTTTTAACTAGTGTTCAACTGCAAAATGCGCATGCCTGGGACGGTCAACTGTAGGCCAACAGTTGCCTATTGAGTACAGATTGACGGCATTAATATAGCCACTGGACTGATTACAAAATACTACTTAAACGATACATTGATCCAATGCTGTTTTAATGCTAGGCCAACGTCTGCGACGCTGGCCCAACATTGAACCAACATTGAATAAATGTACAATGTTTGAGAGAAAGTCCTCCTGCAGCTCCCAGCAAACACAAGACATTTGTATAACATTTATACAACGTCGGCCTAACGTTTTCGACATTGGTCCAGCATTGCATAAAGTCATACAAATGTTTTGTGTTTACAGAGTGTCAATACAAGCTTTTGGGGTCAAGCAGTTTCCAAATCCCCGCAGTAATACAGTCAGTTTGTTTGCAAGCCAGCGACCAAGTAGGGGCAAGGGCAAAGTGCTTTGAATTATTAACTCATATATGTCGCTCAAGTATATATGCACTTGCTGTGATTTGAGAACTTGCTCTTAATGAGGCTTTAGGTATGAAACGCATATTTAGTATTATTATGGAATAGGGCCTTGGCCTACCCACGGGCACTATTGCCTTCTGGGGGACCCTTGTCCCGCGAATTTTGACAGTTGACCACACCTTTAATACTATGAGCTTTTATTTGACATATTTATCAAAATCATTTTAAATTAACATTGAGGTTGAAATGCAGCAGCAATTCATATCTCAAGGCGAATTAAAATGAGAAAAAAGACCTCATTGTTAAACCTTATTACTCACCAGTAACTTTTTTTTCATCTTCAGAAGTATTCTTTCTTGCCTTCTATAAATACACATATAGTCAACTTTTAGTAAATATTGAATTGTGTTTTATAAAATATAAATTCTACAATGAAAATTCTAGAAATAGAAATAATAGTAGGTCTATTTATCACTGCATTCTTTTGGCATTAAATAATGATTCAGGAAAGTATTCTCCAGTGCAAATGTAGTATTTATAAGATAAAATATCTATCATACTGGTGCTAATGACTTTTAAAAAAAATTATTCATGATTTAAATTACAGTTTTCTAAAGTGCTTATAATTTTTGGGACTAAAAAATAACAAAGATAATTATGTAATTTTATCACCAAATTTCTATTATATAATATGGCGCTTTAAGGGTTTAACATAGAGGCAGAACAATCAATTTGTTTTCAATTAATTAGTGATAAAAACAGAACTGAAAAAGTGCTAAACATTATTTTAGATACTTTTTTGTTTGAATCATCTTCGTCTTCAGAATCTGAGGCTTCCTCATGTACTTCCACAACAGGCCCTGAAAATTCAGAACATATATTAACCCTTGTCCTGCTACACCCGTGTATATATACAGTTCGCAGCAAAATTTAAACCAGATAAAATTCATTAATTCATTAAAATTTAATAATTTGGATATCTCCATTTATAAGGTGTCTATTTTTCAAAAACTGAAATATTTTTCATTCATTTAAAGCTGGAAATTCCAGCTTTAATATTTCAGCAAGACAATGGTTAATATACCCCATCACATAACCATATAACAAATATTGATTTAACCCATACAGCGCGGGGACCATCTTTATACGTCAGAATATGATGTCTGTAGATGTCAAAGTTTGACTGTCTCTGCCCCTGTAATGGTTAAAACATTTATAATGGCCGTAGGCCATTAACAAGGGTATTCAAATGAAGCAGAAAGAGCTAACTAAGACATTTATGATGACTACAAATGGAAAAAAACCTTTGGTCTGCATGGTTCAATATAAAAATATTTCAGCGCATCAAGGGTTAAGTCGCTTTCCGCACATTGTGGTAATATCTCAACAGAAGGAAGCCCAAAATTGGAATTATGTCCTATCAATCATAGGCATTAATTCCCAATCTAAGCCTTCAAACAGTTTTAAGCAAAGTATAAACACGATCACAATGAAAAACATATTAGCCATGATTTGAACCCAGTACCAACAATCATATTTACCTTAGCCAGCGGGGTTGGCCATTCTCATTTCGAAAATCACTTATAAATTACTACATTACTGAATATTTGCTATATAATTATATTGAAAAAAAAATACCGTGCAAGCACTCAAATATTCTGCGGTGACTCTATATATGCCAGGTTTCAAGGCAATTGATTGAGAATAAGAAAGATTTATTAAAATTGATAAAACCAAAATGGCCGCTGCAGCCTCGTTATCAGTCTCACATGAAATTGGACAAAACTAATAGACTCGCAGACCCCGAAAACCTATATATATACAAGACTACATAAGTCCAGGAGCTCCCGCTCCGAATTAGAATTTGATTTAAGCAATTTTGTGTAGGGTTATTAATGTAGTCCTAGGCTAGGTTAAAAATCAAGACGCAAGACAACTAGGTCTAAGAAGCCCAGTCTAAGAGTAAGATAAGAGCTAGACAGTCTGTCAGAGATTGCAAACCTCCATTGAAATTAATGATCCTAATCAGTAATCCCAGTAATCCAGTAATCCCAGTAATGGTCTACCTATCTGGCACGGTTTACCCGATATCAGGCCAATCGAGATAACTAATAGCTGATTTACGGTCATTTTGAATTCGATATAAACTAGTTAAAAACTTAGGGTGCATCCTCCCCCGAAACCTCAAATTTTGTTTTACAGTAATGGACTAAAATCTAACACAGTTTGCAAAATATTGGGCATGTGAAAGTCAATAATGGCCGATAGGGGGCCATTTTGAATTTGATCGAGTCAGAATTTTTCAAGATGCATTCTCAGCTGAAATCTCACATTTCATTCTATAGTAATGGTCTAGCCATCTAGCACGGTTTACCAAATATCGCCCATGGGAAAGTGAATAAAGGCCGATAGGAGGCCATTTTGAATTTGATCAAGTCAAAATTTTTCAAGATGCATCCTCTCCTGAAATCTCACATTTTGTTTTATAGTAATGGTCTAGCCATCTAGTACGGTTACCAAATAACGGCTATGTGAAAGTGAATAATGGCCGATAGACAGCCATTTTGAATTTGATTGAGTCGAAAGTTTTTAAAAGGCATCCTCTCCCGAAACGTCACATTTTGTTTTATAGTAATGGTCTAGCTATCTAGCACGGTTTACCTGATATCAGGCCTATCGAGGTAAATAATGCTGATTGTCTGCCATTTTGAATTCGTAAGTTTAAAATTTTCAGGGTGCATCCTCCCCCGAAAACTCACACTTTGTTTTATAGTAATCAGGTAATGGTCTAGCCATCTAGCACGGCTTACTAAATATCAGCCATGTGAAAATGAATAATGGCCGAAAAGGCGGCCATTTTGAATTTGATCAGGTCAATTTGCATCCTCCTCTGAAATCTCACATTTCGTTTATAGTAATGGTCTAGCCATCTAGCACGGTTGACCAAATATCGGCCATGTGAAAGTGAATAATGGCCGATAAGCGCCATTTTGAATTTAATCGAGTCAAATTTTTTCAAGATGCATCCTCTCCTGAAATCACACATTTTGTTTTATAGTAACGGTCTAGTCATCTAGCACGGTTTACCAAAGAACGGCCATGGGAAAGTGAATAATGGCCGATTGGCGGCCATTTTGAACTTGGACAAGTTGATTTTTTTCAAAATGCATCCTCTCCTGAAACCTTACAATTTGTTTTATAGTAATGGTGTAGATATCTTGAGCGGTTTTCATGATATTACACAATATCAGGCCTGTCGAGGTGAATAATGGCCGATAGGCGGCCATTTTGAAGTTTATCAACTTGAAATTTTTCAAGATGCATCCTCTCCTGAAACCTTACAATTTATTTGATATTAATGGTGTAGCTATTTTGAGCGATTTTCATGATATCCCACAATATCAGGCCTGTCGAGGTGAATAATGGCCGATGGGCGGCCATTTTTAATTTTATCGACTTGAAATTTTTCAAGATGCATCCTCTCCTGAAACCTCACAATTTGTTTTATAGTAATGGTGTAGCTATCTTGAGCGGTTTTCATGATATTCCGCAAAATCTTTCAGTCGGATTTACCGATGTTATAAATTAGGTCAAAGTGCTGGGTCAACTTCAAGGTCAAGGTCCAAAAACCTGAAAAGGCACAACTAGGGACCTTAGAGAACATGTATGTGCAATATGACTGTCATCGGCCCAGTACTTTTTGAGATCTGCTCCTGAAACAAAGTGCGCGTCAAAACGTCTAAATAGGTCATAGTTCTGAACCAGAAGTAGGTCAAAGTTCAAATACCCCAAAAAGCACAACTAGACTCCCTAGGGGTGTTGTGTGTAAAATTTGAAGACAATCGGACAAGTACTTTCAGAGATATGCTCCGGAAACGAATTGTTTACGGACGGCCCAACGACCCAACGGCCCAACGCCGTAACATCATCATTTTCTCCTCTGCGACCTTGCATATTGAATTCAGATTAAAAATATTTAAACCTGTCCATTATCAACCTGAAAGTAACCCACATACCAAAAATTGTTATCCTAGCTTATTTTCTCACAAAGTTATAGGCAAAAGTAGCGGCAAAAAAAAAACGGAGGGAGAATCCATAGCTTCCTCCGTCTCACCTACGGTGACGGCGGGAGCTAAAAATTAGTCGCCAGGTGGCGGCCATTTTGATTATCGGTGGGAAGTTGAAATTGTAATCAGGTCATCTCCATACTTATGGGTAACTTCACATAAAAAATTGGAGAGATCCAATAATTATTTTTCATGTTATCGCGTTGACAAGGAATTAATAAATAAAAAAATCAAGATGGCCGCCATAGCATTGTTCTCAGTCGCACACGAAAACGGACAATGTCAATAGACTCGCAGACCCCGAAAACCTATATATACCAGGTTTCAAGGGAATTATAAAAAAAAAAAAAGTCCGGAAAAAAAAAATCAGTCGTTAGGAGGCGGCCATTTTGATTATCGGTGGAAAGTGGGAAATCTAATCAGGTGATCTCCATACACATGGGTAACTTCACGTAAAAAATTGGAGAGATCCAATAATTATTTTTCAAGTTATCACGTTAACAAGAAATTTTTTAAATCTTTGACCTTGACCTTTGACCTATGACCTTGACCTCGGGTAAAAAAGTGCCGGGAGGGGTTGAATGTTTGTATGAATTATGAATTCAATCTGTTGCACCATGTTGGTGTAGTAACCAAGAGAGTGAAACTAACATCGCCGTGGATCTCTCATAATTTGCTTGTTGTCTTCTTGAGCTTTGTCATAAAACATTTCATATAGATCAAGTACTCTATGGCGATCCAGCAATCCAACCTGCAAACATAAATATAAAAAATGATGAATAAATTCGGCAGTATTATCTTCAGATATAAATTAAAGAAATTATAATCCTATAGATTAGCTACCACCTATTTACAGTTTGCATCACACATTTGAATAGGAAACAGAAGAGTTAAATTAAAAAATAAACTATTATAACAGCTGATGACAACATCTAAAACTGATAATTTTTATAATTTATCTGGGTAAAATGTTACAGGGCATTACTGCATAGCGTATTTGCACTACAAAATATTTTAATATTTTATTATAAGAAATGTCTAGGTTAACAGTAACATAACTCAAAACAAATTGCAATGAAAATTAAGAAAGCATGACAATCATACTTACTTTTCAAGCATGATGAAAGATAATAACCAAAGTGATCATTGTTTTAGGATAATAAAGTTCAGTGTATTTTAAAAATAAAACTACATACCCCTGTATGGTCACAAGATGAGAATAGCTGGGACAGCACTCCTTTCCGCTGTTGACGCTCTGCTTGGGACCGATAAGAAAGTGCACACCGACTGAGATGAATCATAAATTGATCAAACACCTCTCTTGGCAGATCCTCAATATATTGTTTCAAATACTGTAAAAAAATTGTAAATATATATTAAGAGTTCTAAACATCTAAATGCTCAGCAAGAAATAAAAACTATGGTTTAACACATATTAGTGCTAAAAGGTTTGAGTCCTTCCTATAGATTTTAAACAGAATCAACGGAAAATGATTATTCATTGTGAAAAGTTTATAAATGGCTTAATTACCTTTTCTGCTGAGATTAATGGCCTATTTTATAGGTCTAGAGTGTACACTCATTATAATATTTAGATTCTTTTTCATTGTGGTAGAGTCGCTATATGTTAGGTCCTAAATTTTGGCATCAACAGTCAACCCCCTCCCCAGATTTAAAAAGTTGATGATTGAATCAAAGTAAGAAAGAACTTCAACATATTTAATTCTTTTACAGTAGTTTCAGTAACCATGAGAACTATGAGAAGTATTCCCGTAACATGAGACACAAAATATTTGCATTTTTTTAATGTTTTTTTTTTGTGGTGTAAAAAAAGATAAGCTTTTACTGGATACATACAGAAACAAATTCTCTGACTGCCATAGTTTTCCCAGTACCATCTGTTGGCTGAAGCTCATGGCTAAACTGTGCTGCCTGTCGAAGTTCTTCTGGATACTGTTCAGTCACTTCAGCAAAAGATCTCAAAGCATTTTGGACCTAAATAAAAAAAAAAAAATCTGCTGACTAAAAATAATCTGCTAACTAAAATAATCTGCTAACTAGTGCATTACTTTTTCATTCATATAGTTAGATAATATACTGCAGCTTCAAATGTTTGGAAATTTCCTTTTTATAATTTACAAGTGATGCTATATATATTTAATCAATTTGAACCATGCAAGTGTATGCGCATTACATGTCACTTAATTAATCTTATACAATAAATGATGAAATAAAAGGCCTCAAAGTGGTGTTATGTGTTGTTGCAGTTGTTTATCTAGGCACTTCACTATGATAGCTCTTTCGTTTTGTTGTCATCATCAAACTAATTACACTAACCAGTGCTAGCTCTACTCTTCCATCGGGGTAAATGCCTGCATTCCATTCACTGTATTGTCTGTGTAATAAATCAAATCTCTGTTTTTTCTCCATCTGTTGTAGGTGTTCTTCATGTTCACGTTCTTCTCGTTTTCTTTTCGCATCAGCTTTAATTTTGGCTAATCTGTGATTAAAAGCATATACAAAATGTTTGATCCATACATGTGTATAATTCATACACATTCCTTCTACCACATATTTTTTACTACTGAAGTTGCTGGACACATAATAAGAAATGGCTAAATTCATACACACATCTTCAGAAATTGCTGCAATAATCTCGCATTTAAAAATATATATGCCATGTACAAATCTAAATAACACTCAGTTTTAAGCATATACACATCTGGGTTCAGAAAACATAAGTCAAATATAGATATGGCCATTAATTATGTTTCATTAAGTCGTTTCCATTGACCATGTTAACTAGCTTGTTTTGTTGTCGATTTTAATTATTTTAAAATAAAAAAACTTGTTTCAGCGTATTTCTAAAGATAACCCCTTTACCCACTGCATCATGCAATATATCATTAGAATGGAAATTTAATTACCTTTTATATGGTATATTGCATGTGTAGGTTTCTAAACTAGAAGAGCAACAACAGACGTTTATGTAACCCTACCCCCTAATTTTAGACAGGTTTGGGGGTTAAACATGTTAAAATATAAAGTTTGTCCCACTTTTTTTGCTGTCAACATCTCATTTCATGTTTCGGACATATCAAGGTATAAAAAGAAGTTGATGTGGGTGAGTTGTGGGGGGAGGGGGGGGGGGCATGGCCTAATGTAAATAAGCTATTTTTGTTTTATTTGTACATATATTAAGTATTTTATAGCTCTGCAACCATTATAGATAATGTAACCTTTCAATGCTGGGTGCTGAGTTTTAATGTCAGATTTTGATGTCACTTTCATTAAAAAGGTGAAGATTAGCAAATATTACACAAGGTGACAGGTCAAAATGCTTTGACTTGAAAGGAAAAAAATAACAATGCGTCAAAATGAAAATTATAGTAAAAATATCAGTGCAATTTGGAAAGAAAAATTAAATTCTTATAAATATATAAAATATGCAAAGGTATGAAAATAATTGTTCAGTTAGAAATATTTTGCAGAATGTAATACCTGTTCTCTTCACTGTCAAAGAGCTGATACTTTAGTTGCTCTGTTACTTCACGCATGCCTCGAATATAAGGTGATGCTTCTGAGAAATTGCTAAAACGTGGATTGTTTCTCATGAGATATTGTGCTAAATAATTGATAGGATTAAAGTTTGGGTCAACCTCAGTTTTATCAGCCAATCCTTTTTTATTCACCTCAATCAATAATTTTTCTGTGCCTAGAATAAGGGTTGGTAAAAGTTTGTCAACCAAGTAGGCTCTCATTTCAACTGTTGCTTGTGTCTCAGAAAGCCACTCTTTAGCAAGCACTTCTATTGGAATTTTTCTTGCCAGTGCTTTAGCATCTCTTTTTACTTCTTGATTTTTTAGCTTTTTAGTTGCTCTTTTCTCCATTAGTTTACCCATCATATGGTCTTCATGTAGTTTACTGAATTTTCTGGAAGCACTACGAGTGACAGGGCGCAAATAATCAGGCATGGGTGCAAGACGCTCTGGAGGTGGTGTTTGTGGCATACCAATGACCAGGCTAGCTGATCTTGCTGACCCACTGGATGAGGGGTGTGCACGTGATGTTGCAGCACTAGCCATCTTGAATATTGCTAATTTTCTGTATTGTTGCGTTCGAAAAGTATGCTGTAACTTAAATCAGGGCAATCTATTCATGTCTTTTCTGAAACATCATGTTCGCCAATTCTTTTATCTGCAAAAAACAGTTCGCACATATAATAATTGGAAGTATTTCACATAATAATTTAATTGGAAGTATTTTCCAAAATATATCAGAGAAAAAAACAGCATAAAATAAGAACATAAAAGCAAAAAGACAAATGTGGGTCAAAGTACACTTACTGAAAGTAAATCAAAGTACAGTAGACCCAAAAGGCACATCTAGAGCTCATGAGGATAATTTGTATCAAATTTTGTAACAATACTTCAATTAAGTATATTATAAAAACACTAAACCGGGTTGAAGTTCAGTGATGAAAATAGACCAAATTATTGTTATCTCAAAAGGCACAGCTACCCTTACAGCCTCAAGTTATTTATTCAGCCACTAAAACAGAATAAAAACGAATGTAGAGTAGTGCTTAGTGCTTAAAGGGTTAATAGTGTTTGGTATCTTTCTGTCACTTAATTGCTTAAATCAAGGGTCTCCATTTTGCGCCACAAAAATCATTTGTAATATATTCGTCTATGTGTGGTCCGTTAAAAAATGTGTTTGATAAAACTGTTTTAACTTTGTTTATAATTTAGTTAAACAATACAGCGTATTTTTCACCTAAATTATTCACCTGTCAAAGACAGGTAATTCAACACCTGCTAGTGTCGCAATAATTTATCCAGAAACTTGCCAACCCTTTGAAACTAAAAAGAGGTGGATTTTTAACTCTTGGCTCTATTGAAAAAAAATGCTATTTCTTATAATTTTGAGGGACTTGCCTTTAAATTTATCCTCAAGAACCCTAATGTGGAATTAGCCTTATTCTGTCTCACAATTTTCGAGATGTGATTCCCATATTCTCACTGATGCTGACTCCCATTTTTAACATTTTCAATCCTGAATTTACCATTGTCATCTTCATCCAATACAAGCCGCGAATTGCTGTCGCCATTCTTGACTTGTAGTGGATGAAGATGATTTGAATTGGGTGGCAAATTAAAAAAATTGCCATGTATTGGTAAACCAGTTTCATGGAAATTTTCATTCTAAAACCATTGGTTGTAGGAAAATTAGGTATGTCTTCAGGGATGTTAAAATGATGCTTTAATGCATCGTGATGGTTCAAAGGGTTAAGATGTATTGGATACTTTTCCAACTTAGTTAGGTCATCCTGTAGTTATTTTTATTGCCCTTTGCTAAAAGAGGCAGTCGTCAGCAAAGAGTCAAATATCAGATAAGACTGAGGATGGGAGGTCATTAATGTAGCATAGAAATCAGATTGGACCAAGTACCTTACCTGGAACACCAGATCCTACAATGAGCAGTATATCAAAAGCCGCCAACTACAAATACTTTTTGTGTCTCATTGGTGATAAAATTTTAAATCCAAAGTAGTGAAGATCCCCTAATTCCATAATGTCATCAAGTTTGTGGATAAAACATTGGTAGGAAGCTACATCAAATACCTTACTAAAATCTAAAATGTTCAATTAAATCAATCTGAATTTTGTCCTCATAATGTTGATTAAATCAATCTGAATTTTGTCTTCATAATTTTGAACCAGATCGTCGGTGGTCAACAGTAATGGGCTTTCGCATTCACGAATGCTCTGCATGGCAACCGTGTTGCACAGGTGCTAAAATTTCGTATTTGGTAATGTGGATCATCATGGTCATAATACTCTTGCAAATTATGTGTTAAGAGTAATTTAACATAAACACATTTCAGGGGGATCGGCCTGTAGTTAGAAGCAGTATGATGATCTCTTTTTTTGAAAACAGCATCGACCCTTCCATCGGGTAATTTCCCAGTGTGGATAGTCTTTGAGCAAATCTTTACAAAAAGGAGATCTCTACTTGGCAGCATTTTTAGGAGTGTCGTGTCAGTTGTGTCATCTCATTTGTTGGTGTCCTTCTTATTTATGCATATTAGTTGTATCCTCTTCAGTCAATTTATATCAGTGTGAGCAAAACGGTTGGTTAAGGATTTCGGCCTTGCGTCTGCTGTCTGAATGTTGTTGGCCATCATGCAATAAGGGAAAGACACCACACTCAGTCCTGCATTTATAAGAAGAGAGATCCCACCGGCACTCCTTTCGCACTCATTAACCAAATGCAAGGAGAGCAATTGACAGCGCTCCTGGTGATCACCAGAAGCTACATTTTTTAGCTAATTAAGCCCCAAAAATCGCTCCCAGCATGCTTCACACGCCTCAACGAAAGTTTAATGCTCTTCCTAGAAATTTTCAAGAGAGTATTTTATAGTTCTCCTTTTATTTCCTTATGTGGAGTACTGCTTAGCTATCTTGGTGCTGTGATTTTATGTAGCACCAGAAAGGTTTTGAATTTTGAGTTTCCAGAGATGTTAGAAGTTTGTTGTTAATAAAGGAACAATGGGCACGTCTGAGGTTAATATGTGTGTCCCATTTCTGTAATTTATATTTTGCCCAA
Organism: Flabesymbios commensalis; assembly: GCA_964017125.1. Classification (NCBI taxonomy): domain Eukaryota; kingdom Metazoa; phylum Annelida; class Polychaeta; order Terebellida; family Flabelligeridae; genus Flabesymbios; species Flabesymbios commensalis. The sequence goes on along the minus strand of OZ024903.1, from coordinate 98,244,187 downwards.
AGGCAAAGGTCAGGTCTTATTTGAAGTTTTCGCCCTGTTATTAAATCCTACCAATTTTTCGAATAGCCATGCGGAGTGATTTATTAAAGGCCCATCCCAGGCAAATGGCATGTTTTTGCTTTAGCTCTGTTATATCTTTTTGAATGTTTGAATGAGTGAAGGCAACATTCCGATAGATTACAACTTTTGGAGTTTCGAAAAAAACGGATTATGACAAAATGTCGGTCACTACATTTTTGTCTTTTAGATCGACCCATTTTATAATGGACTTTGTCATATTTAACAGGAAAAAGGACATGAGCTACCAATTTTATTATTTTCTTCTAAAGATTTTTATAATTTACTAGCCGTAATCTATGACAAAAAGTTCTTAACTCATATTGGGAGAAGTATGTAAGGTCTCAGATATATCACATCGTCAAAGACTTTAATTACAACATCATTGGAAAAAAAACGCTTTCCTAACAGGCCTCACATTTAAAAACAGAAAGGTTCAACACAGGTAAACTTAGCCAATTGACATGTTTTAAATCTTTAGCTCTGTTATATCTTTTTGAATGTTTGAATGAGTGAAGGCAACATTCCGATAGATTACAACTTTTGGAGTTTCGAAAAAAACGGATTATGACAAAATGACGATCATTACATTTTTGTCTTTTAGATCGACCCATTTTATAATGGACTTTGTCATATTCAACAGGAGAAAAGGACATGAGCTACCAATTTTATTATTTTCTTCTAAAGATTTTTATAATTTACTAGCCGTAATCTATGACAAAAAGTTCTTAACTCATATTGGGAGAAGTATGTAAGGTCTCAGATATATCACATCGTCAAAGACTTTAATTACAACATCATTGGAAAAAAAACGCTTTCCTAACAGGCCTCACATTTAAAAACAGAAAGGTTCAACACAGGTAAACTTAGCCAATGTTTTAAATCTTTGCAGGACATCGTGAACATCACCAAAATACACAGGCAATATTCATGGGATGTTCGTGGCTGGTGTGGTGACAAAAGGGGTTTTCCTTAGTGTTGAACCTTTCAAAGAAAAATCAACAAGGGACTCTCAGCAGGCAGGTTTTATGGTCAATCCGAATTGAATTAACATGATTAATGTCATGGTTGTTCGAAATTGTATGAACATTCCAAAATACACAATTACCTTCCTTTTTAAATGGAGGGTGGAGAAAGATAATATATATTTACTATGATAGAAGCCTAAATAACACAATTTTATACTTTGAAACTTTTTAAGTTCAAAGTACTTGGGAATGGGCCATAACCCTTACAGCGCGGGGATCGACTTCAGTCATCAGAATCTGACTTCTGTAGAATGTATAAAGTATAAAGTTGATCCTCGCGCTGTAAGAGAATAAATATTTATAATGGTCATAGACCCATAACATAGGTATTTAAATGGATCAAAAAGAGTTAACTAAGACATTTATGATGAAGTCAAATTGAAAAAAAACTTTGATCTCCATGGTTTGAACAAAAATATGTCAGCGTTGTAAGGGTTAAAGCCAGGGCAAGTTCTGGCGTTTAGATGATAATTTTGTTGGTACAAATTTATTCAGGCAGTCTATCAAGTATCTGGAAGGAGAGTTACATCATTACTTTCATTAGCAGAGATAAACACTCCTCCTCCCCGAGCTGATGTAATTCTGTCCCTCCAGAAGATCTTACAGCCAGGAGAAAAAAATATGTTTATGGGAACACTTTTGTCAAGCCAGGTGACCCGCATCTGGCAGTTCTCGGGCAATATTTTCGTACAATAAGATCTAAGGTATTTTAAAACAAGTTAAGATTGTCATAGATAAGTAAGATCTTCAGGATGATTCCTACCAGTAGTTCAGATTAATAGCTGCGCTGTGATTAAATTTTTTATACAAAACCTCCAATAAAAACAGCAGAAAAGAGATTCTAATGTACCCCTCCGTCAATCAGTTATCACATTTTATTCGCCCATACTGAATGACGGAAACCTTTCTTATCACCCAGGCCAGGGGGTACAAAAGTAACTCTTTCCATATAATGCTATATGCATGTTTTTCGTTGATTTCTCCATCAATTATCAACCTGAACCGATTTTCTTGAAATTTTGCAAAGGCCATTTTCTATTTAAATCCTAACATTTCCAGTAGGCTAACTGTTATACTCGCCGTCAAATTAACCAGGATCGCATGATTTTCTCGGATTTCTCGGTCAATTCTAAACCGATTTCCTTCAATTTTTGCAAATCAGAATTGCAAATCCTAACAGCCCTGAAAATTTCGTAAAATTATATAGCGTATTTCAAAAGTTAAACCATTTGACATGTAATGAATTGAAATTGAAGTCTATAGGGTTATAGTATAACCCCATTAAACTAATTCTAGAATTTTATTACATGGCAAATGCCGAAATGGTCTAACTTTTGAAATATTAACGTTAAACATAATTTTGTGAATTTTTTACCTCTGTTAGACTTAGATCTAGGTTTTTAAAAGAAAATGGACTCTGGCTCTGCAAAATTTCAAGGAAATCTGTTCAAAGTTGTCGAAGAAATCGCCGAAAATCATGCGATCCTGGTTGATCATTTTTAATTTGACGGCGAGTATAGACTAGACTATATAGGCTATACTATAGGTCGTACACCCAATATCGCGAACCACGTTTTTCGCCATTTAAAAAATATTTACGAAGTGACTCGCACGCTGGCATACCGGCGTGCTAGATAATAGACTAGTGCGCCGGCATACCGGCGTTCTAGATATATACCGCTATACACTTGCACGCCGGTATGCCGGCGCACTAGTCTATTATCTAGCACGCCGGTATGCCGGCGTGCGAGTCACTTCGAAATATTTACTGGCCGAAATTATTTTTTTTTACTTCTATTTAACTCACTAACATGTCTGGCGATCTTCATGTATAATATTTGTTTGAAAATTATTTTAACTTGGGAAATCCTTTCTTTGTTATGTATAACGTTTTTCCCGAATTTCACTTAATATCGCCCACCGCTCTAATGATGAATGACTTGCACCTGTCATCATAGAGTCTACATGACAAAGAAAGGATCAGACGATGTAAAGTATTTTTTGCCGAAAAAACGGCATCAATACTGACAATAGGCGTCGTATAACTGGGGTCTTGGGCCTGGCAAGTTGAATGGAGTTGAAAAAAATAAAATACCAAATATTTTTTAAATGGCAAAAAACGTGGTTCGCGATATTGGGCGTATGACCTAGACTATAGGCCTAGGCCCTAACGTAAATACAAAACAAAACAAAAAACAAGACTGTCGACAAACTCACAAACTTGACAAAGCCTGTCAAAGCCTACAAACTACAAAGTACAAAGGCAAAGGCCAAAGTCTAAAGAATCTGATTCATTAAAATTGAGCACATACTGACAGTGACATAGTGACAGTCTAACTCAAACTCTTACATTAGATCATTGGCGTATCATATGATAAAATGCATACTTTATGATTAATTTTTAAATTTAGTGTTGCCGTTTTAACGTTTTAAATCCATGAAATCTGCCAGAGCAAACATGAACGAGCGACAATAAAAGAAAATAGGCCATGTTACTATTTTCATGAACGTTGCTAAGACGCCAGTGCGCATGCCCTTAGTATTTCTAAAACGCTAAACACAACAGGAACAGTAAATTTTAAGGGTTGAAATTAATAAAATTAATTTGTGGTTATAGTCCTGGTCTACCAGGCGGCAGGAGGCAGGTATACATACATGTATACATGCGGGCGTGTACCGCTTTGGCGGTTTATCTCGTGGCGAGAGATAAATGGCAGATGGCTAGCTCGGATCCCTGTGTCCGTTAGTGATAACAGATCCTGGCAGAGCGCGCGGCGGCGGCGGCGGCAGTATTTACTTGGCTCTATCAGCCTACCCTATATATTTTTCTCCCCACCCACCCTGCCCTCTTCATTATGAATGGTATTTTTAATGTATCTTTTAGTTAGGTAGTTATTAGGTTGCTTAGGTTGATTGGTACAACCATAGAGTTAATTAAGTCATTAACTCAGACTATGGTACAACACATGACACAGACACCGCATGCGCGCGGGTCTCTAATTTTGTATTACATCATAATAAGTATAATAGGCTATTGTTATTATCTTTGGGTATTATCAAATGCATTTAGATAATACCAAATATTATTATATTGTTTATGTGTTATGTGTACAATAAACCTACTTTCGCCCAACCATTGATACTTATGTAAACTTGCTTTGTGTTTCTAGATGAGCAGGACTAATAAATAATGTAGCTTATCGTGTAATTCGTAATTTTCCGGAAAGTTTTATATAAAAGTCATAGTAAAAACATCGGACTTGCCAATGATCCCAGAACACAGTTAATAATGAAACATGATGTTGATACTTGATTCATTTAATAGTTTGGAAACACGCCTGCTCAATACGAGCTCATCTCATACATTGACGCACCAAATCTATCCGTACCCACCCTAGGGACAAGTGGGGATAGATTTTGACTTTGAGTAGATATATTTGTGAGCGGTAGTTCATTTGTCACACTGCTGATAGAAACAATAGAAAAATCTACACAAATGTTTGATAAAGGAAATTCTGTGGACGCGGTGTACTTGGATTTTTGTAAGGTTTTTGACATGGTGGCGCAAGAAAGGCTCTTTATCAAATTAAAGGGATATGGAGTAAACAGCAAGGTATTGTCATGGGTAAAGGCGTTTTTAACAGACAGAATACAAAAAGTGTTAGTTGACCAATCTCAATCCGACTGGGCAACTGTGACAAGTGGTATCCCACAAGGAAGTGTCCTAGGACCACTGCTATTTATAATTTCTATAAATGACCTGCCAGACTGCGTGAAATCAGCCATAAAAATATTTGCAGATGATACTAAAATCTATAGAGAAATAAAAGATCAACATGATACAAAACAACTACAAGATGACATAGATAGCCTAAAGAAGTGGTCGAGAGATTGGCAGCTACTTTTTAAAGCCAGCAAATGTAAATGTATGCATCTATAGGCAAGAAAAACGATAAACACAATCACATAATATCAGAAGAAGAGCAGACAGAGTTAGAAGAAACAGCAGTAGAAAAAGATCTAGGCATGTGGATGGACAATGAATTAGTATTTAAAGAACATATAAATAAATTTAAGTAGTAAATAAAGCAGACTCAACTTTTGGCATAATAAGAAGATCTTACACATACCTGGACAGGCAGAATATGTAGCCTTACTATATGAAGCGCCGGTACGTCCACTACTAGAATATGGAAATCTGGTATGGTCAACATCTAAAAGTGATATTGCAACATTAGAAGCAGTGCAACACCGAGCAAGAATAATTATACCTGCGCTTAAAGAACTACCATATCAAGAGAGGCTAAATATATTAAAGTTGCCATCGCTTAGGGACAGGAGAGCTAGAGGGGGACATGATTCAAACCTACAAGTATTTGCATGGTATAAATAAAGTAACAACTCATTTTCTTCCTTTAGCCGAAGACAGACGCACTAGAGGACATTCACTCACTAAAGTTATAAAAAGTGAGAAACAACACCAATAGGTGGAGAATGTTCCACTCGCAACGTATTGTGGATTAATGGAACTCCCTGTTCGAGGAAGTAGTAACGTCTCCTACACTGAACTGTTTTAAAAACAGGCCGGACAAGTTTTGATCAAGCAGAATGTACTCAGAAATTGATATCCCATACACAAATATATAACAGCTAAAGGCGGGCCGATGAGGGTCTCACACAATACCACCAAAAAAACAAGTAACGAAAACTGTAACACAGCATATATGTGTAAAAATATTTGCAACAATCCGCTTTTAGTCTGTTTTAACTTTTCTGACAGCAGTGATATTTAGCCCGTGTCGAACTATGTATCTGGGCCGCGAGCCCATGACGTGGTGATCTGATTATACCTTCCACAGTCAGTGCCGGAAAATAGCAGGCTGTTTAGACTGCTCAACCTGCTCAGTCCAACCTGGCACGCGGGAAAATTTTTAAACAGCGACCGAGCAAATTGAAATAAGGCTACTCTCAGGATCTGGTAAAACAGACTGTAGTCCGATGCCAAAATGATTTTTGCCCAGTGTGGTGTTAGCTCTACAATAATCTAGATACTAAGGTGTGCTTCATAGCTCCTTTCCAGGCGTGTTTATAAACTTGAAAACTTTATAAGTTCGGCGATAATCTGTGCACAACAGAGTGTGAAATACGCTCCGAGTGTCTTTCTTCACATTCACATAAGTAGGCTAACCTTGCAGAACAGCATAGTTGAATTGTTCTCAAAAAACAAAAATATTAGCGTGAAAATGTGTTTCGGGATTTGTGTTTTTGAAAATTCAGGCTACTGTCGAATACAACACTGATGGATGATGCCATTCTCCACACATAGATGTCGCTCAGGTGAACCCCCGCTGCATCTTTGTAAACAGGCGCCATGTTTTAACAAAAACTGCTCATTTCGAGCAGTTTTGTTGTTATACCTACTGTAAGCTTATAAATACGCTTGTGTGTCCTAGATATATATGGCAAATATAAAAGACCATTACTCCGCCACGTATAAGTTTTCTATTCATAGAGAAATAGAAAAACACCAAGGGATTACTTTCTCTACCTACGTGCTGCTGTGAGAAGGTTTATGTTATTGTTTTTCTGACATAATTTTCAATCAGATTCAAAACACTGGCAAGTAAAAATTACTGAATGACATGCAAGTTATGATGGCTCAATTTATCCATAACTGAACAGAGTAAATATCTATTACCTGCGGCAAACTATTAGATTAAACGAAATAGTGAAAAAATGATCAATAATCAATCCAGATGAACATGTAAATAGTTCCGTGGTTATAGGAATGGTTATTCATAACCTGATTCTCGCGTGGTAATGGCTGATACATCAGGTTAATCTCCATGCGTGCTTACGGCAAAATCGGCATGTGGTATCAGAGATATAATCTCTGAGGTCAGAATGGGATGATGCAGATGGATTTGTGTCTTGAACTAGAATTAAGCATGAGATATTATGTAAGAATTTTTCTCGCTGAACTTTGGTTCCAATAAGAAGAATTCTGTCTTGCTAGGATTAAGCTTCAGCTTAGACCCTGACATCCAGGCTGACACACCCACTAAACAATCTTGCAACTGCTCAAAAGCTTTCTTAACGTTTCAAACTAGTAGAGACATGTAAATTTGGGTATCATCGACATAAGGATGGTGATTTAGGTCAAAACTAGAGATAATAACGCTGAGGGGTGTAGTGTATTATAAAGTAAAAACACTGGTCCCAACACAGAGCCTTGCGGAACTCCATGCGAGAGTGTGACATTATCTAACAGAGTATCTTTAATTTTTTAGGAATTAGTGCTTATTTTTTTCAAATAAGAAGAAAACCAAATTTGATATTTCATACCAATCTGAAAGTTTATTTGTTAATGTAGCATGGTCAATGGTGTCAAAAGCGGTCGACAAGGTCAGAGCTGTAGCTTCACCCTCGTCCATACAAGGATGAAGTTACAGATGATAAAAAATGATTTCGCTATGTACTTTCAGTAGTGCCAATTTTGTACAATAATGTTTCCTGTAGGCTGGTTGTAATGGATTGGATAGATGATTATTTTTTACATGAGCTTGCAGCCAATTAGCTACTACCTTTTTGAAGATTTTGGAAATGAAACTCAAGTTGGATACAGGCCTGTAATTTTTCAGTTCGTTTTTTAGGAAGAGATGCTATTTTAAGTAGTGGTCTTACATAAGAATCAGATCTTCGTTGGTAAATAGTAATTAACTTTCACAAGAATGCTCAGCACCGAAACCATGCTGCAAGGTGTTAAAATTTTGTTTTTGGTAAAGAGGGTCATAATTATCGATCATCTCCATTAGATAATGGTTTATTTATCGTACTCTGGATACATAGCATGTATACAAATAAATATTTGAATACAATATCAATCACGGCCAACACAATTCAAAGTGTCTTCAAACTGTGTGTTATTCAAAAAACTGTTTGAGTGCATATCATTTAAAATGTTGGAAATGAATATCGCCTTCTGTTTATTGGCCAACTCCTCTATCACGTGATGATGAGAATATACCACCTGCTTCACACATTGTGATGAAAGGTTAAGCAGATCTAACTTACTAATCTTATATTTATAATATGCAAAATTCAAATTGTTGCACACAGGCGACCCACTAGCGTTTGCTGCCAATCGGCCACATAAAGTCATTCTATTATTTTTATTTTCATAGGTCTACATACAATTGAAAAACTTAATAATACGTAGATGTATCTGACCACCCACAGGAAAATCATTGATTATCAGATGCAGTAAACATGAGTGGGTACAGTAAGGCGAATCAAACATTTTGCAAATGGCTTTACACCAAGTCACATAAAGATTGTTTGTTTATCTATGGGATACATACCACATCTGACAGCCATATGGTGACATACATATTGATATGATTATTTTATATAAACAACTGGTGCTAACACTATAAAAGTAATTCTGAAGAGGCTATTTGATTATTATTAAAAATAATACTTGTGCTAGTTCTCAAACATGTAGAAGCACAATAAGGTCACTTTTATTAACATTGAATGTTGATATGTACTCTACACAAAACAGCTGACACTTGACAAAGAATAACGCGTCGGTGCCAACAAAACTGTATCGCTAGCGTAGCCTAATGTACCTACAAAAGACTGACCAATATAGCAACCAAAACCACATGATTTAAGTCGAGACAGAAGTACATCAATATATAAGACGAATAATATGGGCGATAAAACACCTCCTTGTTTTACACCGTTTGAACATTACCCCATTGAACAATCATCGTTTTAATAATGTAGGACATACATCTTTACCAACAAGTATATTAAAAAGTTTAATATGATCTACCAGGTCAAAAGCTTTACTGGCATCTAAAAGTACTACGTGTACGTCATTGTCATTTCCGTTGTAATAGTTGACAACATCGTCAAGAACAAATGTGGAGCTTTCTGGTTTAAAACCTAACTGAAGATCAGGAGACTGCAAAGAGATTAGCAAGAATAACTTCATCAAGTAACTCACTAAAAATATTACTTATAGCTATCAATCTATACTTAGAACTGTCATTTAATTACTTTTTCTTATTTTTTTGGATTGGTATCAACTTGAACTTACACAATTGTGACGGAGCATAGCAGTGATCAAGAGTGAAAAGTGAATATTTAAATTAGGTGTACCATTAATGAGATGATTAGAGTTCATCTTTTTATTATATAAACCGTTAATACATTTATCTATATCATCTACTGTTCTGGTGTGTTGGGCTTTACATTTGCCTCCACATGAACAATCATCAGAACATATTTTATTTTCTTATGTCATCGTAGACAAACAGTCATCCTCTTTGATAGCCACAGAATTATATAAATCCTTATATTTAGAAGCAAGTAAGTCACATATACCTATAAAACCTGGAAAATTGTCAAAGCTGTTTGGTATAACATTTTCAGACCCTCTGACTTTTTTGACATAATCGCAGAATTGAGTGGGTTCACATTCATACAAAAGTTCTGCCATTTTATTTGCAACAATCCGCTTTTCCTCTGTTACAACTTCTCTGACAGCATGGTGATATTTAGCATGTGTCGAATTATGTATCTGGGCCACGAGCCCATGACGTGGTAAGCAGTTTATATCTTCCACGGTCAGTGCCAGAAAATAGCAGGCTGTTTGGACTGCTCAATATGCTCAATCCAACCTGGCACACGGCCTCGATCAGATTTATTTCCTTGTGACCCCCCCCCCCTCTTTAACGGCATAGACTCAGTGCCAGATGTAATACAGCATGATATCATAGCGTCATGGTAGGCCTGCAAAGACTGGGTCTGCTCGGTACATTTAGTGTCACAGCAGTGCAAAGAGCTTCTACAGGCAGTACAATAAAAACAGCTGTGAATTCAGCTGTTGTTTATATAGGCAATTCTAACTGGTTCTCAGTGGCTTTAGCTCAGTCACAACATGGAGCGCACACTGCGTCAAGATCGCTGATAGCAACGTCATTGACATCAATATAAACCACAATTCTAATAGTATTTATGATCTGACAAATGTTAACCATGGTGTAGTGACATATATACAGTTATTGCGTAAAACGTGTTTTCACTTACTAAAAAAAGATATAATAATGATCATGATCTGTCCCCATTTATTTTACTTTCATAACAGAAAGTAGTAGTACTAACAATACTATTAAATCAACGTTTCATATCATTTTCCCAAAGGTACTCTTCGAACATTTTATTATTATATTTTTTTTCTCGTAAAACTAGTATGACAATCAGCAACCGCCAAATGGTTGACCAACAAGAGGTATAGTTGAATCCATCTCAGACACACCATGTAAATTAATATTGGGAATTTCTTCTGAATACGACATATCTGTTCATCATATTGCCAATGCTCTTGAACAGGAACAAGATGGTGGTTTTTTTATGTATGACATTCTATCAGTACCTAGATCGTTACTATTATACGTACAAAAAGAAATGTTCATTTTTATAATTAGAATAGTAAATATGTGTGTGACTATAGGTGCTAAGGCATTTAAACAGTGTATTAACAAGGTAATACGAGACTGAATGAGTGGCATAGCCAACTGCAAATTGTGACCGGTAGTTTTAAAATACCCTGACCTCCCACCCAATAAGGAAACATTAAAAAACCACCACAAGAATAACTCGAAATTAATCAAACTCAACAAGACAAACCATGAATTCCATATTTGGTTATATCCTGCTGATTAACGAAACACCCTTACTTATACATAAGCCTCTGAAGGTGTCGTCACTAGTTATCTCGCCATTCTATTTAATGTTATATTGAATTGTACGTTGTAGATGACCCGTTATAATAGTAGAGTGTTTTAACACCTACCCCAGTGGTATTAATAGTATATTTCTAACATTTTATTTTATTCTTACATTAATAGAGTGTTTACAGATTTTTATAGTTAACCCATTAAGCACTAATTTGCACTACTATTTTAGTTTTTAGTCTGTTTCATTCCAAATGGTTTTATTAGCCGATTAATAAATCACTGTTATTGGGAACGAGATGTGTGTTTTATCATCAAGATCTTTATATGTTTGCTCCTAAATTAAGCAAATATGAGTATTTTTACCCACCTGAATTTGTGGGTCGCAGTAGTGAAACCTTTTAGTGGGTGAGATTTTTTTCATTTCAGTGGTGATAACACTTGTGATGGAAGTGCATCGCTTTGATGATATATAGCACTGCTACACGTAGCACCTTGTAACCCCTCGTAGCGTTTTTAGTTTTATTTATTTTGTATATGTCTATTGGTTTATTTGAATTACCATGTTGATATATGGAGCCCTATGTATATAAATATGTGCTGCATGTTGCTAACTCGAGTGTTTAATAATGATAATAGATACAAATTAATTGTTCAATATACTTACAAGCGTAAAATTTTACATTAATTTTATAAGAAACATTACATAAAGAATTATCTGTTAAACAAATTAAATGTAGGTTGCTTATAGTAGATATTTTTTGGGAACTAATCTGTCGATCTAAATCATTAAATAATGGTTGTATAAAATAATACAAATGTGAGAACTTAAAAGTTGCTTTCACAAGATAAGACTAGACGCAGTCAGTGAAGAAAATATAGAGATCGACTCCGGTACAAGGAAGGTTAATAAAATACGGGGAGCGCTGCAATATGCTGACCGTCAGATCGAAGTCCCATAATTTTTTACTTCATCTAATAATTACATTGTTTCTTATTAGAAATAATAATAAAAATTATTACACTCCCAAAATATGAGCAATTGCTGGCAGCTTGATTAATACAAGTAATTCAAACAATAATATTATGGTCATTATAATTATTAGCTTTGTTTGCTGGTGGCTGGGGATGAGCTGCTCAGGTATTAATGGCCGTCGGGGATAAGTTGGCATAAAGCCTTGAAGGCTGTTAGGGCTTGAATTTTTTCAGTCAAGGTGTGAACTGAGGTGATAGCATAGATGAGGGGTGGGGATGAGTTGATATGGGGATGTGTTATTTGATAACCTTTCCTTTTATTTTGTGTGGTTTGGCAATTTTATGACGGCTAATAGCCTATAGTTTCAATTAAAATGCTTTACTGATATATCGCTTAATCTAAATGAAGCCTCGATGGATCGATTGAAGTAAGCTGGTAAAAAATCAATAATATTTTCTATTGGTAGTATGGCGCATTGCCAATATATTGACATAAGTTGATGGCGCCCTCTGATTATTTTTTAAAAAACTATTAAAATAGATAAATCTAGCTGACTGACAATATATAATATTGATTGATTATATTTACACCACTGCCCTCCCGGAACTGACAACATGACTGACATCTCATTCATTATGTTCATTATCATTGATTGTATGTGGTTATAGTTATGTTAAAATGTTGTCGTTGATCAATTTAAGACTTTTTATATGTTTTTTGTTCAATTAAATGAGTAGACCTGGTTGTGGGTAGTTGTAGAGATGGATGTCAGTGACGACGTTACTGCGAGGCAGTGCGACTGTCAGTGTCACTGTCAGTGTCACTCAGTGTCACTGTATGATGTATCATAATGATAGCGAGCGGACGCGCGAGCTGGGGCCCGAAGGGCCCAAGCTCGCGGGAGCGAGCTCTTACAGCAACGCGTGTGGTCAGTGACTAGCAAAATTAGATTTGATTTTTAACACTCACAGGCACAGTGTCACTGTCAGGACTGATATTTCGTGGTCCAACATGCCTCTGATCATGTTCATGGGCGCTGACATCTTGTTTGTTTATTTTCTGTTCAGAAGTCAAAGTTCAACCTCACTGGCATCATACTGAGACAGATATTCCTATCGTACTTTTCCCGTTTTATCGCTCAGTCTGATTGTGGTACCACCTAGCGAGTGGGTAGGACAGTTGATGTGTATCACTATAGCCGCATGAACATTTCCCCCTACGACTCATCAAATTGTGGGTATTGGCAGATCAGTCTATATTTCGGCAATCGTATTTTCATAAGATTAATTTTTGTTCTTTTTAAACAATGACGATGTAGATAACGCTACATTTCTGTAAATAGTAGTGTGATCTAACTCAGTCAGTGTTGCAGGTCCATATAATTGTTTCTTTGTTTGGTTTAGACCCAGCTGGTTTAGACCACAGCTAGCACGTAAGTGGGCTGCCTGGGCCTTCTGACAATATATGGATCGCTCAACACCCTGCGACAGGGCCCGCCATTTGTTAGGTAGTCTAGCCTACACGTTATCCTCACATTAAATTGCCTTATACTTATAGCATATGTCATTTCATGAGCCCCTGGGCCCTACTTTAGTTCATAATAATTTCCGCTCGCTTTCTAGGCATGCCTATTCATATTAATGATTGATTCATCCATTGCATGTTTTGTTCAGTTCACCTGTTCACCATGTGACATGTCATCATGACCATGTTCACTCACTGTTCTGTGTTCAGTAAATGAGTAATCAGTTCCAATCTCCCACTCCAGGACCCAGGCTCCCAGGCCAGTCTGCCACTGTCAGACTGTTGTCAGAAGTTCTCACTCAGTCTTACCCGTAGCTACAGCTATTTAAAATGTTCATCTGCTTGCTGCTCTGAAGATAGGATAGGTACATACAATTTAAAGTTTTTTCGTGCTTTTTTCAGGATTTATGTGAATTTATGAGACATTGCAATCAAAGGCATATTTTTCTCTGTTTTTTTTTGTTCTTTTTGCTCACTATATTCTGGTATAAATTAACCCAGAATCGTAGAAATAATAGTTTTATTTTTTTTGAATGGCACTTTTAGTTTTATAACCTTTTCTGGGTGTTCCCATCATTAGATTTCTCGGAATTACGTAAAAATGATGCCAGCTCTCGCCTTTAACTCTACCAATTTCGCGTTGGCACCACATTCCCTGGAATTTCCTCATGTCTCAACATAGTTTTTGTTTACCAAACTCAGGGATTTTTGTGAAAAAGGGGGAATATGAAAGTAATAATAATCCCCTTGTCTACAGCTTTCATGTCATTTTGAAGGGGAACCTGGATTTTTCGCTGGAACAGCCCTTAGGGCTTTATCAATTTAGTGACGCTGACTTTTTGGCCACCCTACCTATAAGGAAGTTCTGGAAGCCATCATTAAGGCGGTTTGGACAGAATAATGTGGGAATCTCTAAGAATTGAGATACCCAGGAAAGGCTGCGCTAGTTTGCCCATGGTAAAACTAAATTTTTTACGGAAGTTTCTTAGCTATAAGGACGAAAATCCATCAAAATTTTTCTTCTTCCATGATGTGGTCAAATATTTCTTTTAGCATATCGGCAGTTAAGAAAAAAGGGTCAGCATAATTTTAGAGGACAATTTTTAAATTTTTGTGATGTACCTTGCCAAGGTAGTCTAGACTAGTCTAAAAACTCTAGGCCTCATGAACTATACTTGCTAGTACAGTCTGTAGAATAGGATCAAGGCCTGGAGATGTAGGTGTAACAGTCTAGAGATAGACTTGAGCAGGGATTACTCTGGCCCCCTAAAAAAGTGTGCCCTTAGGGCACACTCAGTCAAAATGTTATGTGCCTTTTTGTGCCTTTTATCGGTACCGAGTTGGTGTTTTTATAAATACAAATTTTTGTTTTAGACTATAGTATTTTGAAATTATTGATGGGGGGGGGGGGAGGGGGGGGGGTAACCCTTTTGTTTATCATTATGGTGTACACTGTGAGTTAACTAACAATTGAACTCCAGAATCAGAGATGAACAATGATGCACTGACACACTGTGACACATACATTTAATACTTATACTCAGCAAAATGACTGAATAGTCACTGTCAGAACATTCAACATGAAAAATAATGGAACTGAAGCAATTTGTCGAGACCAATCATTTCTTCAATTTTGTCTACTTTTATTTAGTTTTTAGCAGTGTAACAATATGCCTAAGCCTATCATCAAAAACTCATTTGTGAGATGATGATTTTGTGGGGTAAGGAATGGGGTAAATTCCTAATTAACTATCCTGGTTGTCAAGACTAATCATTTCTTTAGCATAGTCTTCTTTAGATTTATATGCCTACTACAATATGTCTATACATAGAGCCTAAAACTGTTATCAAATCCCAATTGTCAAGATACGGTAATGATTTTGTTGGGGAGGGGGTGGGGTAAATTTTAAATTATCTTTACTGTTTGTCAAGACCAATCATTTCTTCAGTGCACTTAGCTTAGATTTATTATTTAGCCATAAGCGACTATCACCAAATCCCAATTGTCGAGATGATGATTATGTGGGGGAGGGGGTGGGGTAATTTTTCTAATTATATGTTTCCTGATTGCAAAAACAATCATTTCTTCAGCTTAATCATCTTTAGATTTAGCATTTAAGCATATAGTCTAGGCCTACTGGGCTATATCCTATATATAGTGGACAATCAACTAATTAGCAAAATATAGAATTGGTGTGGTTCACTGTGGCTTTAAGCAGACGATTTATTAAGCTAACCTAAATGCCTATTTATATCTCTCGCCCTGATGCAGAGGGTTCACTTAGTCTTCATATAGATCAGAACATATACCCCTACAAAATTAGTTTTAGATTTGTTAATCAGAAACATAAAGTCAACTATAAGATAAACTGATAAAGAGACCAGGAATGGAATCAGTGTGAAACTGATAGTAACCAGCCTGGTATTAAACATGTTAAAGTAACTGGAATTTGATTTAGTAATATTATTGTTGACAGTTTATTCAACACATTGAATCTTGGTCAGGTCATGGGTCATTGGGCTTTCAATTTCTTAGCAGCGTCATCTCGGTCATCAGGTCATGCTTCCCCTCTAGACTAGGCCTATTACAAACATCGTCGGCAGCACGGGAAGACATATTATTTTGTGTTCACAATAATCTGAACTTAAAGACATCGTTTGACTTTTCTCAGATTTCAACGTAACTATATTCAAAATGCGATCAAAGTATTTGATAAAATATTAAGTCGAATTTTTCTAGTCGCACGAAAAAACAGTCAAACACCATATTGAAGACCAGGTGTCGTGCTAAAAGTTGCAATTTATTTCAGGGCCGTATCTTGCGCGCTCTAGTTGAAGATCGGTTCCGCGTAAAAAAAGTGGGCTGTGACGCGAAAATTGCGACGCTGCGAGCAAAATGCCTCACTTTTGCGAGCGCAATATCTCAGCCTTATATGCATCGATCAAAGATCATATTAGAAATGAGTGAGTAGCGGCCTGATAAACATCGTCTAAATTGTCGAAACTTCCGATTGTCAAATCCACTAGGCGAGGGCAATGTGCTCCTAGGGCACACTAGCCATGACAATGATGCGGCATTTGAAATGTTAATGCGTCAATGACGCGAGGGCGCACCCCAGAGTGATCCCTGCTTTAGTTTTTTTTGCTTTATTTTACCTGCACTCAGCCTTACCAAGGTTTATAATCCTTTACACCATGTCCTCAGACCCATATTTAGTCATTTTATGTCTTTTAAGTGGCAGTACTCGGACACAATAGTGGACAGGGCTAGAGCCAGTCGTAGCCAAGTTGTGACACTTCAACCTGGCTGAGACAACACAGACCCGTAGATTAAAGTGATTTGTGACAGTGACAGAAAACTATGGCGCTTGTGACAATTCAGAGATCTCCCAGTCCAAGCAACACCCCAGACACACTTAGTACGGTGGGTATTCACTGGAATTAGGCTACTTAAATCTAGTCCTGAAGAGAAAACTATTTGCTGCTGTCCAAACTGAATATAAGTGCTTGGTCCACAACATTCTAAAAGTGAAAAATTCCTTAAAGTATGTTTTAGATGTGTGACATTCAGAAACTTTGTGATTTAAATAATAATCCAAGTAAATTTCATAGTTCAGAGCTCAAAGGGTTAAAGAACAGTGGCACCTTTTAAATACTGAAGGTGAGCATGGCCCACATCTAAGGAAGCATGCATATTAATATGCTTGAATAATTTTTTTGTCTTCTTTCCACAGGATCTTGGTGATGGGTTAGATGACAGTGACAGCGAACAACAGTCGCCAAATAGAGCTGCCAGGTATTTATTCTATCCACACACCTTTATATGTAGATGTTTAAATTTAAAACTACACCTTGTATAGTTAATTTTTGCATGTTCAGTTCTAATTTTGTTTTCATAAATCTTTATACAACAGTATAAACTTTATGTAGAGCCAACTTTAATATTTACTCAAAATGTTACATGTAGTAGCAATTGATATGTTACTGCTGTTGCGTACCTTATTGCAAACTTTAAAGAACGTCATCTCTCAACTGCGCAGCTACTTTTTTCTACGAACATTGCATGGCCCCAGTGACAGCAACCAATGAGAGGCAGAGATAGTCCTGTTTATTTATACAGTGTTTGTAACTCCAGGGTTTCACATTAAACCTTAAAACTCTCAATTATAGAATGTGAATTGAACTTTATATTTTATGGATCTGTGATTTTATATCTGCTCATTCGAAGAAGGACAGTGAATGTGTCATCATCCTGTGTCTGTCTGTCTGTCTGTCTGTCTGTCCTTAGATATTTTTTTAAGTGTCAATACATGTATTTGACCAATTTCTTTAAATTTCTTACAAATATTCCAGACAATTTTGAAAGTGGTCTTATCAACAATTATCCATTGGCTACCATCGTACCCACATGGATTATATTACCAAGAAATACAAAAAGTAGATATTTATTTAAACAAAATAACATAATTTGTATCTGCTCATCATTTGCTAGTCACCAATATTCCGGACACATGATTAGAAAGTGGTCTATGAATTACAAATGTCGATTTAGTTTTAGGCCAATTGACAGTGAAATTTGCAGCAATCTTGGGCACATGGATTATTACCACAACATACAACTAAATATATATTTATTTAAAGGAACTCCTTGGGATAAGAATTTCCAATTTTGTCAAATTTGAAAATTTAAATTATATGAAGCTATAGCCTACTGATCTTAAATAAAATACAAAAACATGAAAAAAACAATGTTAAAGCACCAAAAAAGTCGAAACTAGCTCTATTTCCAAGACGTATATTGTCATGTAAACAAGCATGATCAAAGTAGCCACATGATTACATCAATAGTTGCGGCTTTTAATTTGTCTGGGAGCGGTATGATCGGGGGGGGGGGGGGGGGTTCCCCCGCAGCACTGATTGTCTGCTCAATGCTGGTCTGACGGCATCTTTATGGGGCTCAATGCTGTAGGAGCATTCAACCATCCTTTATCAGGAGTTTAGGTATACAAATAGTTTGTTTGAATTTCCTTCGGATTCATAGAAATGTTATTAAAAAATATTCTTCAAATCCTAAGAACTGAAAAAAAATCATGATCATTCTGTGGGATACACTACTTCATTACAAGATTAAAAACGAAAATTAATGTCCTCTCAAGGAGCTGCTTTAAACAAAAAAGTTGGTATTTGCATCTAATCAACCAGTTATTTTTTGCTATCTTAGTATTGACTTTTACAGTGTAAAGTACATGTATGGTATCACAACTACATGTATTTAGCATCACAACAGATTTATTGGACATGGTTTAACAGGGCTCGAAATTGGACTAAATTTCCACTTGTCCAGTCTGAAACTGGCTAAAAAATTGACTAGTCCTTCCCAAAAATATCACTTGTCCTTCCTAATTATTGTCAAGCAGTCTCGTCCGGAAGGACAAGCTCCGTGAAACTGAACTCATTCTTCCCAGATTCTTGGTCGTCTCGGACGATCGGACAGGGCAAATTTCGAGCCCTGGTTTAACACTTGTGCTGCTAAATGTTTGTTTCTATTTTTCATTTATTTAAACCTGGAATTGCATAATTTCCAGCTTGTTTTAAATGACGAAAAATATGTAGACATATCACTAATTGTATTATTTGATTGACCGAGCATCTCCCTCAAACTATTCTATTAATTTCAGTGGCATTTTATTAAGTTTTAAATTTGAAAATATATATATATATATATATGTCTAGCATCACAAGGGTTATTAATATATTTCTACGGTTTTCACTATTCAGTATGCTCAACGTAACTGTCAGCATTTGTCCTTGGCCCAGCTCATTTCCAATATGTGGTTATGTGCCAGTTGATAACAATGTAATCTATTTACATTGTCGAGATAAATAGTGCTAAATATGCCAAGTTGACTAAGCTAGTGTGTTGCTGGAGATAAGAGAATGGAGAGAGATATATTGACATGTAAATGATAGCCGTACATCCTTGTATCTATATTCACTTGTCCTATGTACTTATATGATACATGTTGCACTCACTTACTTATCTGTTGACACCCAGCAAACAGGAGATTTAGAAACAATGATGGCTCAATGTTGGGCCAGTGTCACAGATGGTGGGCTAACATCAAACCATCATGGTGGGCTAACATCAAACCAATAAATGTCTTGTGTTTTCTGGGCACACTATCCCCACTGAGCAATGTCTCGCACATAAGGTGAACATTTAGGCAATGTTAGACTAATGACTTGGGTTTATGAGCAGAGCATCATGATGTTGACTTCAAGAAAAACACATTTATTCTAAAAAGGTATGCGTGCCAAACCAGGCATGCAGGGGGGGGGGGGGGAGTTTCTGATTCACAGATTTCACATTCTAAGACCAATCCTAACTGCTAAAACATCTCGGGATATATGTGTATATGCAAAAATGTTCCTCAGCATGTAGGAATGCAGACCCCTCTCTTTCCTTATTCTTGGATAGTGGGCACCCACACACCCAGTTTTTAGTGATTACATTATTTTCATATTGGTTCTCCTGCTTTAAGATCTCAATAATTGTAATGTGAATCATCTTATTGTTATTTTAATATAATGTCTCATCACAATGTTGAGGTAAAACCATATTTTTATATTAATGTCACCAAGTGTTGAAGTATTATCTGGGAGTGGAATTTGGGAAAAATTTCATACCAGCCTGCAGGACTGGTTAATGTGGAAATGAAGTAGCCCTGAAATACTGGCCAGCACGGCTAGTTCAAGGTTATGTTGTCAAGCCCTGCCTGCGGGCAGCACATGCGCTAACAAATATACATTGAACTCTCACCAAGTTCAAATAAATAAATCTATTTTTTTTAACTGAATTCAGTGCACTACTTTTTTTTCACCACCCGTGGGTGGTTATGGCGTCACCCCTACCTACATCTCTGAGTCAAACTAGCTTGACAATCTTGTTTCCAGACCATATCTCAGAAACCTATGGGGGTATTACTTTCGTATTGCTCACACACACATCACTTAGGTGGTATATATGTGCCTTTCGGGGGTTATGACCTTTGAGCTACTTTTTGACCTACATTTCTGGCCCAAATAGCTTAAGCACTAGCAATCTCAATGAAGGAGCACATCTTGGAAACCCCTTGTGGGGCTTCCATATTGCACAAACACATATCACCCACGGTTGTAGTGGTTATGACCTTTGACATATTTTTTACCTACTTCTTTGAGCCAAAATGGATTTAAGACTAACTGAGTAACACCATCATTTACGGAGCATATCTCTGTAACCTCTTGGGGATTCCTTTCATATTTCACACAACTCCCCCCTTTCAATGAGATATGGCTTTTGTTTGTTTCTATCATGAGGGCGTGGCGGAGATGGCTGCCTTTGGCCTCTTGTTTAGCACTGGTAGCAATCCAAACATGTGATATGCTTCCAGCTCCATTATATAGTCTTAGCATTTGCTCCAGATCTCCAATGACAGAACCTGACATCCAGTTTGTTTTTCATAGTTGGCCAATTTTTTATTCAATCTTTTTAAAAAATTCCACTACTGATTTTTTTACATATGATCTAATGAATAATATGATGACACAGCTTTTTTTTTAAAATCTGTCAATTTGGAATTTATATTGAATATGGACAAATAAAAAAAATTGAATTAAAATTTTGGGTTCTTGTATCCATAGCACTGGTCTGCTCAGACAATATCAGAGGCCACATCGATATTCTCCTAAGTAGCAGTTTGTATACAAATGACCCTCCTGTGAACATGTGTTCTAAATTTGCTATTCCAGCATGGCAGCACATATTTTGAAATTATGTTGTACTGTGTGTAGACGATAAGTTGTGTTCGGTTGTGAGAAACACCCAGAAATTGTCGGAAAACTGAAAGGACAGACACATATAGATCTTTACAATTTTGTTGTTGCCTGTATCACTATGGACAAGCACATTCCTAGATTTAAGGCAGGCTTCCTGCACTGTGTTTAGAGTGTATTTTAATCTATGGAAGGGCATCTAAAAATATGGCTGACAACCACATTTAGTGAATGTGTGTCATCTGGACAACCATGCTTTCACACCTTGTTATAAACCCTGAAGGACAATATCAGATTGCCCCCTATCTATGTATGGTGCAAGGTGAATGAATTCAAGGATGTTGTTTCAAAACACAATTTTTTCAAGCTATTTTATGAAGTTGCATGTACATCACAGCTCTTGTTATTTGTATACATCAAAAGCATGTTTTTCTATACCAGGTAAAGTTTGAAAATATCTCTATGGGAAATTTTCTGTATACATTATGTGTATAACTTTCAGATCCAAACCTGCGCTGAAAAGGCTACAAAAGTTTATCAATACCATTCGCTTCATTACCCGCTTACGGTGAGGGAAACGTTCTGGTCTCAAATACCTTTACTAGGAACAGTCCACCATAAGCACAGTGCACAATTTTGATGTGAGGTCTGTGTGGCCTTTCATGGTTTGAAACGTGTAGGACACACTGATTTATTACCCTTGTGTCGCCTGTAGCCACGCTGGCTTTTGTGATTGAAAATAGCCTGATAACAGGAATTTAAATAACTTGTAAAAATGAGAGAATCCTGCTCAACCATTCATTTTTGCTGATATTTTACATCAGCAAAAAAGATTTGCTGTTCAGTATGGGAAGTCGTTGAAGTAAGGCAGAACTCTCATTTAAGTTAATTTTAATTTTCACCTTCTGTATTGAAAATTACCATATTTTCAATCAGGAACGTCAGCATGGCTACGGCCACATAATGGTATTTATTCAGCATTATCCTGCGTTTTTCAAAAGACGGGAGACCATTCAGACAATTTACAAAATTCTGTACTGAAGCATGTGCAGTCATCTGTGCTTGAGCTTTGGTTCTTCGCTTTATCTGACTGGGGGACCTTTCTACAATTGCTTCAATGTTCCTCAAAGGCCTCTGATGTGATTATACATACCCGCATGTCACTGCACATGTAGACCTATTACTACCATGGCATAACATAACAATGATCATCTGTTTATTTCATCAATTACAGTTGCATGTCTCTTCTCTATTGATGTGACTACCATACACTTGATTACTTGATTTAGTCCCCTGAGAAATGATAGATTCTCCATGATTTCATTGAGCGTTGATAATAAATATCTGTGCATTAATAAGTCACTCAGGAAAATAATATAAGTGCTTTATTTAAACTGACAATTTTTTGGGGGAGTATTTGTGATTGCAAATATAACCTCACTGGTATGCCACAATTACACAAAGTCTGTAAATACATAATATGCACTATTCCATATTAACAAGTGGTAGCCAACATGTATGCCTGACTATAATTTTCTGTAAAAATAAAAAATGTTAATTATAATAGTGACACCACATTCAGAAAGATCAGATCTATTTATCATGTTTTAACCCTTTTCTATTTTTCATGAATTGAGGCTGTAAATTGTTTTGCAATTTTCAGTTTAAATAGATGAAAAATAGTAACAAAAAATTCACCAGATGAAGGGTTCATGTAACTTATTCCATTTAACCACTATTCACTCTCTACAAATTATATCCTGGTAGATAGACATGTACTTCATGTTCAATTAAGATCTTAATCATTTTCTTATCTAATCAAGTAAATAAGTAAGTTATCTTTATTCAAGTAATATTAGTAATATTTTTACCAACTTGATGTTGTGTCTCGCTACCGCGAACTATAACTTCCATGGGTCAAAAAAATCCATATATTTTTTTTATTTCAATTATTGACGAATTTTGATTTTTAAACACACTTCAACCATGATTTAGACTGCTAATAAAACATATTGAAAGTGATTTTAGTCTTGATTATCATTAAATAAGTTAAAAATGTTAACTGTTGTTCAAGAGTGCTAGTTATCACACCTGCATGTCAACCAATGTTGAGTTCAAAACTTCTTTTCTAATAGAAAATATACGCATCCTAGTGACAATAGTATAGAAATATTTGAAATAAGCATACATTCTTTTGTTAGGGCCAACCAAATCGTATAGTGGTTAACCAAAGGTACAGTACTAATGAGGTTATCCATAGGGACAATTTAAAAAAACACAAATCTCAATTTTACAGTTGTATCTCATTATATAATTGACCAGCCAATATATTTCTAGTATTGAATCTACCATTTTTAATGCTCATTTCCACTTCAAAATTTTTCATTAGAAGGTTAAATAAGAAGACTAAAAGGACCATAGTCGTGCTTATCAGTGTAATAGTTAACCTTTAAAGCCCCTATGATGCCCCTAAAGCATCGTTTTATATATCAGAAAACAGACTTCATTTTGCTAAAATTAAGTGGTTTTAAAAGGAAAATACCCATGAAACTTTTACCAATACATGGCATTTCTCTTAAATTTTGCACCCACTTAAAATCATCTTCGTCCACTACAAGTCGAGAATTGCGACAGCAATTCCTGGCTTGTAGTGGATCAAGATAACAATGGTAAATCCAGGCTGGAAAGGGTTAAAAATGAAACTGTCTTTATTTTATTTTTTATATTATGTGATGTTTTTGTCACAATAAACCCAGAATGTTGGATAATGACTCCAAATGTTTGCAGGAAAACTCATATTTTAAACCCTATTTTGAATGCTGTATTGATGTTGGAAAATGTTGAAGTACTGGGTAAACTTTTAAAGGCAAGGGAAGTAGACTTCAAATAAATTTTGGTTTGTACACTGATGATAAATTTGATTATATGTAATACATACCACATGTATCAGTATATGAAATTATGAGATTCACATTTATTATTATATCATTAAGGCCTCTCTATCGTGAAACCTACTTAGAAATAGCATTCTTTGTAATTATTTTATTACTTTGTGTAGCTGTCACCTGTACAGTAGTCTTTTCCTCCCTGTCTTTCAAATAACTACATTCTCTGCAATCAAGATGATAATGGTGATGTCACGATCATGCTGTATTCATTATGTGATAAACATTTTACATACACTATATATTGCTTGTCTATAGATATTTTTTCAGAACTTTTTTTTATCACTGTAATCTTATCTTGACTCCTAAAAAAACCTGTAAGCAAGTGGATGAGTATTAGAGAAAAGAGCTTTACCCGACATTAATTAGTAGGCTGGTATTTTGACGGTAAATGAGATCCTTGATATCTGGTTTTGTGAGGTTTGTGGTGTTTCTAATAATTAATAACCCTTGCATTCACCTTGTATTTTTTAAAGAGGCACTTGAGCTTTTGTAATTAACCTAGCCTTATCTGTTTGGAACAGACAAATGTGTGTTATGTAGCATTCAAGGAAGTGTCACATAAACCCTACCTTGACTCCAGACTATGATTTGCAGTGGTGGATCCAGAATTTTGTAAAGGGGGGTCCGATGAAAGTTTGGTTGGCCTCCCGCCAAAAAAATATACATTTGTTGTGGAACAATGATTCTTTAGTTTTTTCAGCTAACAAATGGGGGTATGAGGGCACTACCCTAGGAGTAAATTTTCAATATCAATTTTTTTAAGGGGTGGGGTGATCATGATCCCCTGACCCCCCTACCTCTGAATTCACCACTGCTTTGTGTAAGAGAAAAATATTCAAATTATTATTACACTATCGTTTTGTTAATCATGTTAATTAAAAAATGAATTATTATTCATCCTGAATTGTGAAGATGAATTTTGTTAGGCCTATATGCTTAGAATTATTTTTTTGCACTTTTTTAAAATGGTACTAAGTATATCTTTAGCTTCATGATTTTTTTGTGTATGGATGATATACTTATATATCTTGTTGATATAGCAGTCTGTCAGGTATAGAGACAAAACATGCTATACCTCACTATTAATATCTTTATTTGTATCATTGTGTATGCTAGAACCATGGACTTACACCGGTCCGTGACTAGAACATGGGAGGAAACTCATTTATAATATGTCCTTTTTGCTTCACTTTTTCTTAGTCTCAGTGAGAGTTATTTAGCTGTGAAGGGAGCAGCTCTGATATTACCACAGTCAGAATGTCCAAGGACTATAACCCGTGCATCACGTGGAGGTAAAAGTTATGAAGATTTAAGTAACACTGAGCTGTAAAAGTGAAGTTTTTTTTTTCCGTGAATGGCATATTTATGTCATGGCATGTGGAAGGAAATAAGTATATTTAATTTTCATTTACATCATTTTTTTCTTCAAATAAATCTAAATTGTAGATAAAGTAATCTTCAATTATTTGATTTGTCTTTAAAAATATAGAACAAAATTTTGATGAAAATTAATTTTAAGCCTAGTTACATTGTAACTGTGTTTTATTTATTTTTTATTTCATAATTATATTATAATTAAAACTTCCTAACAGACAGAAGACATTAAATCAATGTTTGTCTAATGTTGGTCCACCATCTGTGATGCTGAATCAACATCGGGTCAAAGTCTCGTGTTCTGCAATGTTACATCCTGTCTCCTTTGAGCAGCATTGACTGATTCATTTTGCTCTTATTTTTTTTTCAAAGGGGATATTGGCAACCACCTGCAATCGATGTTCTACTTGCTCCGACCACAGGACATCATCAAAGTGGTGAGTAGACCTGTCAGAGATGCTGACTTGGGGCTAGCAGATACAATTTGAAACCCTTAAACCGCTAAGCAAGACTATAGTCGTTTTCAGTATGTTTTATTACCCGTTTAAATTGCAGTTACATGTATTGGGAACGAAATGTCTGTTTGAACATCAAGATTTGCTAAATTTTGATCTCACAAATTAAAAAAATATGAGTAATTTTCGCCCACCTGAAGTTGTGGGTCGCAGCAGCGAGACACAATTTAAGTTGGTGAAAATTTAAATTATTTAATTAATCAGTTTAAGGGTTAACAACAGTGCTCAGTGTGCAGTGCCATCTATGGTACTGTGCACTATAAAGAATCCTTGAAGTCATTTGATAAGAGTAGGATATAGTCTCCATTCGATAAGAGTAGGGTATAGTCTCCACTTCGGGCTTCCTTCTGTCATGCTTGTGCAGAAAGCGACGTAAAGAAATATTCACTCACTAAGGTTTAACATCCAGTTACGCTGCCACCTCCGGCTAAATTATTATTATTTTTTAAATTTTATATCAGAAATAGCGTTGACATGAGCACATCTGATTCAGTGTGAAACAATGGTAGACCTTGTAAGGCCTACTATTGCTTCACACTGAACCGGACTACTTAACGGCCCGTACGCTAGCGACCTAAAGTTTCTTAGTATGGGTCTTGTGGTCGTAATACATTTAAATTGTTTTACCCATGTACATCTAAAACAATGGATGTTTTTGATATTACATCGTAATAAATGAGTCTGAATCTTAAATTATCTCAAATATAAATCAGCAAAGTATTAGGTGTGCATTCAAAAATATGAACAAAAATAATATTTTCACTTGGAAAAAAAATGAAATGGTAATACATGTCTGAACTGACAATGTTGTTGCATTAACAATTTTTCAGCTGAAGAATTATTTTTATATTGTCTGGAGGTTGGCATCTCTGATTAATAAAAAGATGATTATCTTAACTTTCTGTTACTTTCCTTTGAAAATTTGAGATTTATCTTAACTTTTCTAATGGAAATGAGATAAAGTTAAGATATTCTGAACTTTAGGAATCTTAGTGGGATAGGCCCCTGTATCTTTATCATGTTGGTTTAACTGTATTTGTATTTATCAGGCAATCAAACTGGAGAGCATATACACCAACAGAACGAGATACCTGGCTATGGTGACCACACAGGGGCGGCAGGACACAGAGGAGAGTGTCATCCTGGGCGTGGATATCACAAACGCTGTGGCTACTATCGGATTAGTGCTGCCGATTTGGGGGGATATCAGTATCTCACTAGATGGAGATGGGTAAGCACCCTCCTTCCACATACTTCACAGTTCTCATTAACTTCTAGAGCACCGATGTTGACTAAAGTTATAAAATTTACTCTGCAAAAGCAACAATATATTTCAGAAAAAAATTGTAAACCTTTTTTTTGTTCCTGTTTATCTGACTTAACTCCTGGTTGGCTCAGAGGACAACTGCAAACAGATTTATGACTATGAATCTGATTATGATTATGTTTGTCTTGCCTCTGAGCTCAGATCACTGAGGATTTAGGTGCTATAAAAGTTTTTGCATCTACTTTCTATTCTATAGTAGTATTTCTGTGTGTTTTTATCCCCCGCCCTGGGAATATTGTCAGCAACATGTCTGGCTGTGCGTCCTTGTTTCATTCCCGGACAATATCTTGAAAACCTTTTGCCGGCTTGTTTTTATATTGCACACACACATCCCTTAGGGGTGTAGATGTGCCTTTTTAG
This sequence comes from Flabesymbios commensalis, assembly GCA_964017125.1. Classification (NCBI taxonomy): domain Eukaryota; kingdom Metazoa; phylum Annelida; class Polychaeta; order Terebellida; family Flabelligeridae; genus Flabesymbios; species Flabesymbios commensalis. The sequence continues at coordinate 98,216,517 of OZ024903.1, read as the reverse complement.
GGTTATGACCTATAACCTAATTTTTTACCCTCGATTTTGCAGCCATTATTGTCCTCAATTCAGGTTTCCGGTCGATTTCTCGGACATTATCGACTTTAATTAATGGCGGATATCGTTAGCTTTAGTGCTTTTGTCTAAGCTGTGTAACCATCCAGTTTATACAACTGAAATATTTTTTCTGTGACACTGATACATGTTGAGACTTTAATAATGTGTGTCGCAGTAGTCTGTGTTTTATTAAATAATAACAGTATAAATATTACAAAAGTACTCAACTTCAACATTTTTCTGCAATTCAGTGGCTTCCGAATAAAGACTAACAGCAGAAATCATGTCTTCAAACCTGTTTCTGTGCAGGCTATGTGGTGAGTACACTATCTACATATATCTTGAAAATAAAAAAAAATAAAAAATGTATTCAGTGATGCATATTATAATGAATCTGTAAATGAATGGAAAAATGTGATTCTCAAACTGTTTTTGTTTGTTTCTCTTCATATTGCACCTGACAAAATGTTTATCTTCTCATTTACATTTTTTTGCAACTTCAATAACAATGAGTTTGGATGTTCATTTGAATAAAACCTTTTGTTTTCTATGGTGTATATAGAAAATATTTCAACGATTTAAGGGTTATACACTCACATTAGGCTGACTAGCAATTTTAACCCTTTAAACACTGATATTTTTTTGTATAAACCATGGGAACCAAAGGATTTGCTCAATTTGAAGTCATAAATGTCTTAGTTAGCTCTTTCTGATTCATTTGAATACCTATGTTATGGGTCTACGATCATTATAAATATATCTCTTACAGTCCGGGGGGTCAACTTTAGTCGTAAGAATCTGAGATTCTAATGACTAAAGCTGATCCCCGCACTGTAAGGGTTAAATTTCTATTTACACCCTTCTGCTGACCAATTACTACTTTCTCATGTGTGTGAATATTCAACAATACTGATAATATTAATAATGTGGATGATCTATGATTGTAGGTCATCGTTGCAATGCCTAACCAAAGTGAGAGACATTGCCATCCAAAATAGTTATTATCCGAAAGGTTTGACACACACATGGGTCTCCTATTATGAAGTTAGGCTAGAATCAAGTCAGTCTCATATCAACGAATGGTAGGTACACTGCTTATCTATCTTTTTATCTATTTTCTTATCTTTTGAATTTAAAAATAATAATTAAAAACTGACAACTTAGTTTAATTGATTCCATTCCTGTCAATGTTGTTTCTTCAAAAAAGCAGAGTTGCCTGCCCTCCGTTTATTGCTGACAAACACGCATAATACAGTGTTTTATTAAATACCATATATTTCATTAAAACTTCGTAAATTTCCACATTTTGATGATGAAAATATTTTTGTGATGCTACAAGATTATTTATCATATATAATATAAATTGCAGTCTTCACAGATTTTTTTAGCATTACTCTATCCCATATGATGAAACTATTATTGATCTTTTCAAATATAGGCTGTTTAATACTGGACACCAACTGTTTTAAATTTACCTGAAATTTAAATGCAATCTTACCATTCTGTGTAGTCAGCAGTTTTTTAGTTATTTTTTTTCTCCCTAGGAACATAATGGATGACATCAGTTCTCATCGAGAAGATCGGGAACTGAACCCTATGTATGTAACAAAAATTTGCAATGATCAGCATTATCATGATTATAATAAATGTGTTGATATTTGCTTCAGTTAACCTTGAATGTGGTCTAGTAGACACATAAAGCTTGCATGTTTAAATTTTTGCAAATTTGTGATTTTGGAACTTTGTGAATTGTTAATTTTTAAAAGCTATTTTTTCTGCCATAATTAGGCCTAACAGATATACCATAAATTATCTTGATCAATTTCAGTAGCATTTTCTTTTGCTTCAAACTTCCTTGTTATATATCGTCACCCTGATATTATACTGTCGTATCTACAGTTTTCATTATTCCGAGATAATCGAAAAAAACTGAATAAGAAAAAAAGTAGTAATATTTCAGCATTGTCTTAAAAAACCTTTGTAGACATAAGAAATAGACGTTTGTTCAATGTGAAGACAATGCAGCAGACCTTAGCGTTGCATAGCAACAAGCATTTACAAAAGATACGACCTTATAATATTATAAAATATGGCCAGTGTATGATAATACATAATATTACAGTGTTGTATGTGCACATACGACAGTGTAATATATAAGTAGGATTTTCTTCAGAATTAATTGATTTCACGTTTTAATAACTTCCCAGTAATGTTTAACTACCGAACAGAAATTAAAATTGTATACTGTACAAAAAGTGGTGAAACGATGTATGTACCACATACGACTATATAATGTTGACAAAAATGTCAAATGTGTGAAAAGGTCAGTATTATAGAGTTGTATCTGCAGATACAACTTCTAGAATCAAAACTGTTAAATGACTCAAAATGTTTCACATATTACATTATTATAAACAATTAGTAAGTTTGCATTGTTTTTCACTTTAATTCGTCATAAAAAAAATCATAAAATTAGACAGTTGTATGTGGCAGATACAACGCTATAGAAATAAATAATTAGAGGTAAAATTGGAAAATTGAAATAGTACATAGTTGTATGTGCAGATACAACTATAGGAATTAGAGCATCCGATTTTTAAATTATTTTTTTCCAAATAACTGACAATCCCATAAGAATAAAATGTAAGAAAAACATGGTGATAATTACAAATGTATCGGTAGTCAAAATTACACTGTTGTAAGTGGCACATACGACTTTGTAATATATAATTTGCATTAAGTTTGTGTTGTATCTCAACAGAAATACAATAATGAATAATGTTTTCCATCTAATCTGTTTTTCGACACCTTTATCATGTTTATGCAAAATCTGCTCGAGTATGTGATTGTTCTTATTTACATTATTTGAGAAATAATGGAAGTAAAATAATATACTTATGGTGACATTGTCAACAATGTTAGGTATGAATGTCACTTGTTAGGATAACATGCAATTTATTCTGATTTTATATCGGTTTATAATTGACATTTCGCAATTCATATTATGGTTTGTTTTATTCAATTACTAAAGTTACTTGACATTTTACATGTTTTACAGAACATTAAACAAATTATAAACTGGAATTAACACTTAGGCTCTTACATAAGTATCAAAATCAATAATGTAACAACAAACATTTCCTAACAAGGGTCATTGAACATCAAATGACTTTTACTACCCGAACTAAGCGTAAAAAGATAACAGTTTTCAAAAATATTAGAAGGACGTATTTTTCAAAAATAACAATACAGAATATTGTAATCTGTTTAGGGTGAAAGTCAGTTTGCGCAGCGATTCAGCAAAACTCCCTGTTTAACTCTATAATCAGCATAATGATGAAGCCTACTTCAGTCATCACAGATCAACTCGCAATTAGCATGATACTGTAATTAAATGGCTGAAGTCAGCTTAGAAGTTTTAAATTAGTTCTTATTGGAGTAATTTATTTCATTAGTCACATTCGAAGTCAGCTTAAAGGATTCGACTCATTACGAATAAACATGACTGTGTGGTCTTGGGCAAATCATACACATGAATAGCATTGCTCAAATATTATATACATGTGTCTGCCTCTCTTCCAAATGGTACTGTGGACAAATCGGTTTTCATTTTGTCTGTGTGTCCATATTCTAGAACGCAGTGTACAATCTTATCTATTTTAAATCGGTGCATTGCAGCAGTTACCTGATAAAAGATAAACTCTATTTTTTTCTTTACCAGACTGTTTCTGTAATTATTGAATCACACAACTTGCTTTTTTATTCTCTCTGTGTAACTGCTTCATGCCACACACAGCAGTGTACATCAATAGTGTCAAGATCATAAACACTTAGAATGTAAGTTTCCAGCTTCCTTCTATGATACAGATGATGGCTGTCAATGAGGTCTGTTTATGACATGTTGTTGGCCAAAACACCCGGAAGCCACATTAACCTATTGATTAGCTTTTAGTTTCGCAATGTGTTTTTTGCTGAGCTAGTATTTTATTTATCAGATCACCATTGTTTAATTTAAAATTAATGATGGATGATAAATAAATTTTAATGCGTTTTTAGGATGAGCCGGTTTTTGACCACGGGAAATAGAAATATAGATATTGACAATGTATAAGGGACTGAATCTAAGGTAAAGAATTATGTGTTCCATCCGATATAGATATTTTTTGTGGAAATAAATACTTCGCCGACTGCGTGAGTATAATTAAACACTGGCAGGGGCGTAGCTAGGAGTAAAATAATTTGGAAGCACAATAATGTAATGATACAATTTTAGGCGTTAGGAGCAACTTTACTGCTATCAATTCATAGCGTTCCGAAGCAGGGAACTATTTTAAGATCGGTGCGAATCGAGCAGGGCAATTAGACAGGGGCACATCATTACATAAAAATAGCGATGAGCCATGAATGGTCACTGCCTCCTCCTTTTTTCTGATGTTAACAGTCGGGATTATCTAGCCTTAAAATCTTAAAAAGTCAATCAAAACCCTCGGAGCTCTTGGCCAAGACCTTTTCCACAGCTAAGAATTTAGAGTTTTTAAAGTAGAGTGCATCTGAGGTCAACTCAGAAACACTGGCAGACATTCTGCCGCGGCCTCCGTCTGTGACGTCGTAGTATACCCATTGTCTCTGCAGGTTGGGTTGGATACCCCTCTCCATATAGTAAAAATGACGTTCACACAATGTTGTATAAATTATGGGCCCAACGGTGTAAACATTAGTCCAACAAAAAATCGCCGAGCGTTCACACATAGTTTTCCTTATAATTATAAGCTTTTCATATAATATATAAGTATACGTCATTTCAAATAGTTATAATATATAATTATAGCATACATTGTATGTCACATAAAATACTTTAGAAAACAAAACCCAGTAAACAAGAGCCGTTGACCCAAAGTTGTTTGAATGTTGGGCCAACGTCGCAGACAGTGGACCAACATTCAAACAACATTGGGTCAATGTACCTTCTTTGCTGGGAAGAACAGAAAATGTAATGTGTAATTATGTTATGACCCAACAAACACGAGACGTTGAGCCAATGCCGCTTTAATGTTGGCCCATTGTCTGCGACGCTGACCCAACAATAAAACAACATTGGCTCAACATATCATGTTTGTTGCAAAAATACATATTTTTTAATAATGGGACAATAATTTATGAAGGAAGAATTACAAATAACCACTGATAACATGACATTCAAAAATAATTTCCAAATTCTTATAATCTTCGCTTAGATCTACATAAAATTATTAAGCTACGTTTTGTTGCTTTAACCATTAGGGCCTATTTCTTCGGTACCCTATAGCGCAGTATTCTTGGACGCAAATATTTGCTTCCAGATCATAATCACTTATACCAGATATCATCATTCTTTTTATATTGGTTATCCTTCCTTTAAATGCATTTGAAAACTATTACAGTAGACATTTCTGGAACAATTTCAATGCCCATTTTCTGATACCCAACTGTAATTTAATGTATTCGTGTCAGTGGCTGTTAATGTGGGTGCACATGTGGAAATGTTGCACTGAGAGAAACACAACAATTCAAAATAAAAGCCTATGCTTCTTTAAACGGAAAAATATAAACCCTGTATTTCTTATCTTTTTTTTCAAAACCTGAGAATCTCCTGGGTAATAAATTCGCTGTCACCCGGGTGTATAAATAATGGTAATTGAGAAATATTCTTCATTTCATTCTTATTTTCTGCAACGACTTGGGAGAGCAACACGAGAGCAACACGTCCAGCTCTGAGACGCTGTCCATCACAAATGACCCCCGTACTGCGGATTTTGATTGTGGTGTGTCATAATTATGAAACATCAATTTTACTTTGGAACAATGTTGTTTTAAGTATGGGTCAATGTTTATGTTATTGGCCAAGTTTAAAACAACGTTGATATCATTTATTTAACCTTTTTTATAAAATAGTATGAAAAAAGTGTCCATTGTTTATTGTCTACTGTCTAATGGCGCCAGACACCAGCCGTAAATGGTTGAGGTGTTGGTAGAGGGGGGTTTCTTTGAACCGTCGGGAGAATGAATATATCCGATAATGAGTTCAGCAGTTGGACATTATGACAAATAAAGACCTCGGGTTGCGCCCTCTGTCTTTATTTCTAATAATCTCGACTGCTTCACCCATTATCGAATATATAAAGGCCAAATTATGACACAAAAAAATAAATCAGAGAACGTTCTTAGATTAAATATATAAGCTGTGTGGGAGGCATATATTTTGTGAGGGCGAGCGTACAACGAAGGAAGAAACTTATTTTATTATAGTACAGATTTTGTGCGGTTTTGCCCCCCCCCCCTTTGAATGTTTTCTTTATATATTAATTTCCCCATTTGTGATGCAATAAAATGTTCTATTTGACAAGCGAGGTTGATGTTAGTCTGCAGCTGTTGAAATTGTTACAGTTGTTATTTAAAGTGAGGCTTGTAGGGTTAAATCATGCAGCATAGGGTGTTACTAGTGAAGAAAAAGATCAGAAGTCTAAGAGGGATTCAGCAAGCAAGGTACAACAACACATAATACACACGCATGTTCAGTGCCTCATGATTTAGCTAAGTATATATCACAGAAAAAGATTTGTTTTGTCTCATTTAATAACAGATTAAGTGAGTCAAGTGAGGTTGCATCAATTTTTAAGCAAAATAATAGCTGACTATACAGAACGGCCTTCGATCGTCTAAGATTTAAAGGGTGTGACACAGGAAGAATCTATAGATTCATGTTTTGTGATTATTTTGAAACTGAAGTCAAATTAATATGACTGTCCTGTGAACACTTGACTAGTCTAGTTTGCCATGATTATGGTGAGCACAGAAGGCTGGTATCTGTAGATACAACACATTATAAACAAAACATTGCAATTATAGAGTCGTATCTACCACATACATCAACTTCATTAAACAACAACATAATAATGTTAACAGAGCTGCTGATTCATTTTATCGCAGTTGTTATATAGTAATATTATCACAGCTGGTTTTAAACAATGTCAGTGTAAAATTGCCCTATACTGACGTATCTACCAGATACAACACTATAAGATTTATATTTTTTCCAATTTTGTTGTATGTGCACATACAACTCTATAATATTGTACTTTTTCAAAGATTAGCAAATCACTTGCAGATACGACTATGTATTAGTGTGATTTGACCTACTTATATCCGGAAGTAAAATTCAAAAATTTAATACAAGATGCGTATGCCCCTAATTACTTCAAATCAAACATAAAAGCACTTTTGAAAAAAATGTTAGATACGACAGTATAATATCAGGGTGACGATATACGGGCATAACAGTTATTTTTCATCGTTAATTGGGTGTTGTTAAGCATTTCCCTGCTGTTGGCCTAACCCCTAGAGCACTGACATTGTCAACTATAGAAATATTTCTGCTTTTTATTACCACTTGTATAACCTGTCTAGAAAAGTAAAATATGCTTTAAATATGTCACACTAAGACCTGTATATTGTCACTTAAATTTTTTAAATACTATTAATTTAATTCATTCACTTAAAGATGTGGATTGATCCACAACTTTAAGTGGATGAAAATGTGAATTTAATCGCTCAGAGTGATAATAGTTAATATGCTTGCTGCAGCTTATACATTCTGATAGATTACATTCTAATCGGAAAATACTGTCTGTTTTCATTTATGCAGAACACAAGACATGGAACAAAAGCAGAACATTATCAAGGAGAATTTAAAAGAGATAATGATGTGTGTGGATCTGGAAGAGGTCACGTGTAAATATGTGAGTTTTTAAGTCACTATTCAGTTGGTCACTATTCAGATGTTGGTGGTGCATTTTTTCCCCCATTTTTTTCAGATTTCGGCCCCCGAAATAAACACAAATGTGTAAAAAGCAACAAAAATGGCAGATCCATGTTAATGACGAAAAACAGTCCTTTTTTGCCTAGTATATACATATATTATGAGATTATGAGAATTGTGTCTGTAATAGGAACCTTGTGAGCAATTCACATCTCCAGGTGAAGAAAATATTGAAAAATACTTCATTATTAAAAATATATTGTGATCCATGTGAGCTGTTTGTATGATTGACAGGTAAGAACCCGTCTAGAAGAAAGAATGCAAACAAATTTGGCTGACTGCAAACACTTCATTGATGAGCAAATGATCATTATAATGCAACAGCTTGATTCCCCGTCATTGATCTTCCCTTATCTCTACTTGGGCTCTGAATGGAATGCCTCTAACCTCCAGGAACTAAAAGCCAATGGGTAAAATAATAATATTCCAGCGCTGAGTTATAAATTTATTTTTTCAAGCTGAGTTATAAATTATTTTTTTCAACTGTGTGAAGTTGTGTCTCGCTACCGTGGCCCACAACCTCAAGTTGGAAAAAATTATTTATATATGTACAATTTTAGTAAGAACATTTGTCAAATCTTGCAATTTCATTGCCAATTTCTACTTCACATTTCTTTTTTGAAGAACAAATAAAAGGCTAAAAACAGCTATTGATGTGATTAGGTTTAATTAATATATAAAGTTGTTCACAACCAGACGACCGAATAGATTTGTACAAAACATCAAGTAGGCATGTAACTTTTATTTAGAAATTCAAGTTTTTTTACTGTAGAATTTTTTTTAGAATTTTTAAATTAAAAACTTTTCAGGTTGTGGATCGCGGTAGTGAGACACAACCTCAAGTGGTAGAAAACTTTTATAAATTAACTTAGCAGGATAAGGGTTAATAATCATTATTTGATCAATAAGCTGTTTATTAAAGTAGAGCATCTAATTGTTTTCAACAGGGTCGGCTACATTCTAAATACAACAATTGAGATTGATAATTTCTTCCCTGGAATGTTCAAATACAAGAATGTGCGAGTATATGATCAGCCTCAGTCAGAGCTGTTAAAACACTGGGATGATACATACCGTTATATATCTATGGCAAGGTAAGTACTCTTGATCTACAATTTCCACCAAATTATTTATCGCTGATATCCCCAATTTTATGTCTTGTACATTGATCGCACAAGAAAGGGGATTGTGGTTTTATCTTTATCTGTTCATCTTTCATCCCACAATATCTTGTGAAGGAATTGGATTTGTTCTGTGTGCAAGTGTGTGTATGCATATATGGATAATTTATATAAAACTAATGATATTTATTATTTACTGTAGGAAAAGTGAGCGTAAAGTGCTTGTTCATTGCAAAATGGGTGTTAGCCGTTCAGCATCGACAGTAAGTTTTTATTTTAATCTACTATTTATATGTTATTTTTGAAGTTTTGTACCGTATTTATTCTAATAAACGCCCATATTCCAATAAACAACCACCCTCTGATTTTAAAATAAAACCCATGATCATGTACACTGTAGAATCATTAAAAAAACTACTTTAAGAATTGCCCATCCCCCCTGTATTCTCAGGGGGTATTCTAATTAACTTCCTGGGTGTTTATTAGAATAAATACGGTATCTTATTCTCTGTCAATTACATATTTGATATTATTATGTCTATGTAATATAGGTAGACCAATGTTATAGAGCAAAGTATCAGGTTGTGTGAGGGGAAACTTTTGAAAAATGACATATCCTATTAATGCTTAATTTTAAAAAGTGAATTTTTTATACATGTACCGGGCAGGGGATTTCTGTACACTCTGGTGTAGTTTGAGTTCATTTTAATTGCAAACTACATTAAACATGTGTGTTTTGCATTGTTCTTTTCAATCTATTCTAAGGCATTGAGAAAGAACGAAATAAGCTATCTCTAAACATAAATGTCATATTGAAACATTGTTCTCTGAAGGTTATAGCTTTTGCCATGAAAGAGTATGGATGGTCTTTGGATGATACTATACAGTATGTGAAGGAGCGCCGTAATGTTGTTTGTCCGAATGAAGGATTTATGTCACAACTGAGGACATACCAGGGCATTTTAGATGCCAGGTAGGTAGAAACTGCTTTCCCTTAAACCTAAAGCGCTGTTTTAGAATTTTCATTTTGAACACTTTATTATTATTATTTCTCATTTCTGCGGCCCACAACTTCAAGCGACACAAAATTACTGAAATCTACACAATGTAAATTAAAACAGATGCCGATCTGGTAATGTAATGCTCATTTCTTCTCATCGACATTTACTTGTTTGGAAGCAAACATTTAAGTCAAAAATGGCTATGAAGATGATTTTTACTGTTTAAATGTAATGAATGTGCTGTACGTTTTTAGCGCTTGTCTCACAGAGTATGGCTGGAATTTGAATGGTGTATCTCTCCTCCAGCATCCTAAAGCTTCTTTCCAAACAGTTCCGTTATTTATGTACCTTGAGTTATCTATGTACCTTGATTTATCAATCCATACTCATGATACAGACCTATGCAGATTTAGAAATAGCTCTGACATTTGAATCCCCTTCGGTAATTTCGGAATTGTTTAGATAATAAAGTTTTTGCAGAGATACAGAGATAGAAATACACACAAGATGGACACAAGGAAAATACATATTAAAATCTAAAATATTGTGCAATAGTAGGCCTAACTAAACTTTAGATTGAAAAAATAAGTTGAAAATTAAATTTACATCACAACACTTTCTGTAACTTGGTGGAACGTGCTGGCATCAAAAATGAATGCCTACATTTAAATATATTTATTCTATTTAAATGTTAATAAAATCGTCTTTAGCAGACTAAAAATGTTCACTGCATTTTGAAGCTACCTAGACTATTGAACAAAACTGAACAAAAAAATAAAATGATAAAAATAAACTTTTTCACAGCAAACAGAGACACAACAAACTCTGGAGATCTGTGTCCACTGGTGATATAATTAGTGCTCAAGACAGAAACCAGCAGAATGAAGATGATTTGGACGAGATATCTTTACCCGATGACATATCTGGCGATGACAGTAAGACTTCAAGGAGAATACATGTACAGCTTTTTCCTTGTAAAGATGACACACATATTGATTCCATGCACCCCCGATCATGGTCACCAGAGGACAACACACAACAACTGTTGCTGAAAACACAACATCTTGGTGAGCTATATGCATACATTGATTGTTTACATAATGTCACATGTTACCTGCCAGTAGCGGTAGCTAGACATATCTTTGAGTGAGTGAAAATTTAAATTATTTATTTTAGCACTTTAAGGGTTTAATATTTTGATATAATTATGTTTTATTTAATTTAGCACTCCCAATGATCCTTCGGGTGATTGCTTGTTGGTTACCAGCTAAAAACATTTAATTGAAATATATTGACAGATCTATAAACTTTTTGATTACATGCCTAATATCTGACATTTACTGTCATATGTGAATAAACTGTATACAAATGACATGAGTATACATCAGTACATGTGTGTTCAAAGACCCCTCATCCTGATCAATTGTATCAACAGTGTTTATTGGAACACAAAGCACCAGCCCCTTTAGTTGTAATTTTCATTTTACCACATTTTATAATTCTCATCCTCAATTAATACAAATAAATAGTTTTTGATAAGGGTTAATTAAGGCATGGTTGGTGAACTATATTCTGCAATACATGGTTTATGGGTGGCTCTGTCATAATTATTTCTATGGTTCATCTTGACTGCAGCCAGTGAAGTGTTGCTGGCTTTTGTTCCTAATATTTGTCACTTTTGAACAATGGTTGGAGACATCACAGATAGTCTTTTTAAAGTTTTATATAGGCAATATAAATTATGAATGTTAGGTTTAAAAACAGGAAAGTCTCAATAAATCTCAATAATTGTCATCTCATAATTATTAGGTATTATTTATCAGTAATATCTCCAGCGGCAAAGATCGTGTAGAATAGTAATCATCAGTGTTACTTAATATTAATGGAATTATAAGACTTTGTTGGACATGTAAAAATTGATCTTTCTGTAGATGCATGATAGACGTCTTTGCGTGCAGCACCATCAACAGTCTACATTTATCCTAACTTCATAGTCATTCTGCCAATCACAATGTATTTTTTCTGTGGGGCTAGTCATTGTCCACGTGAATGGTTTGATGGATCCATGTATGACTTCCTCGTGTACTGTTATGGTATGTGGTATATGTTGTCCGTGTTTGATGGATCCATGTATGACTTCCTCGTGTACTGCTATGGTATGTGGTATATGTCAGTGTTCGCTATCTCAACCTGCTGTACTTTGTGCGTGAAATATGTATGCGGAAAATGAAATACCATGAGAATGTGGATCTTTGAGTGCAACCAGTGTAGCCAAAGAGTAAACTGGATGACCAGAGTGGTAATCACTCCAGTCCATCATACACACACCCGGCAATATACTCCCCTCTCAAATCTCTGCTCATCCCCGACACGAGCAGCATCCAACACACTCGTGGCTTGAAATCTTTGTTATCCTGCATACCTCATGCACTTTTTACAGCAACCGTGGTGGTTACAAACCTAGAATATGCTATAGGCCTACAAGGGTATGACAAGCGAAGAGAACCAATATTGTGCGCCATTGCAACAGTGTTAGGTTTAAAAACGGAAAAGTGGTTATCTCAATAATTGTCATCTCATAATCATTGGGTACTGTATTATTTATCGATATAAGGACTCCAGTGGGAAAGATTTTGTGTAGAATAGTGTAGCCTGTGAATCTAATTGCCGACCCTAAATACCTTTTGACCTACTCAACATCTTCTGGTTATTACATATCAGGACATTGGTGTAAATCTTCAGGGTGTGTGCGCATCCTGGAATTTTACTATTCAAAATCCCAGTCCTTTAAAATAAATAGAATAAATCAGAGTCTGGCAAGGACAGGGTTTCCATTTGATCTGTTTTCATGATGTGGTCTGGTGCCTGTGAACAATATCAATTTCGTAAATTTCTCTTACACTACAACATTGTCTTTTTTTTTAAAAGTATATTTTTTTACTAAAAGTCCTTCAATTCTATTTTATCTGCCTGTTTACAGTTATTTTGGTACTGAAAAAATTTGAATCTGTCTAGGAAAAGTCCTGTAAACGTCACTGGGATTTAATTGTTCCCAAAAGTGTGCAAACTTGGTATCTTCCGCAATATCAATGGGAAATGAATGTACTGTAGTATAAATGTTTATGAATATGGTTTGTCCAAAAAAAATATGTTGTGAAATATAAGTGGTGTGCTAAAGATCTAGATTTTTGTCTATGAATGAGAAAGTGACCTTCCATATTAACACAATAATTTTGTGGACTCACTTTTGAGAATAAGAAACAAGAACATGTCATTTGATAAATTTTTGGGGTAATAACACCAGCTGCATGTTTACAGTAACAAAATGAAATAAACAAAAGTAAAAAAAGACGAAAATGAAATCCATTTCTTATGTCAAGCTACAATTCTTCAGATCATGAATTTTGAAATAGCTGTGCAGTTTATATAATATTTTTGTGTTTTTTTTCTAAATATGGGCCAAACGTATCACTCTCACAGGAATTGACCATTATGTATATAATAAGTATGTGTATATGTATGAAAACAAATATTTTGACCATTTATATACTAACTATTATGTTAAAATTTTTAAAATGTATACCTGTATGGGTACCTTTTTTTAAAATGTAGGATGTTTGTTTGCAGCATCAGATGGAGAATCAACAGATGATGACCAGAGTAATATATACACTGAGTGTCAGAATGTCATGTCGGCGGGACTTGAGGATCTTAGTTCTCTTCCCTTTACTCTGGATAACTGTGACGATTATGAGATCAGCTCTCGCAGTGCTGACTCCCTGGATGATGCCTACTCTGAATCACCACTTGTCGATACTCCCTATCTAGACTGGGGAAAATCAAATATTTTACTCCTTCATTACAAACCAAACTTATTAGATGCGCAGGCTGAATGTTGGCATGTTAGCAACGACGATAGCGATGTAGAGGATTACCTGACAGAAGAAGACACCCGTAGACGAGAATGGGGGTACTATGATGTCGGAATGTTTGCCGAGTTAGATGAAGATCTTCAAGAATTGAAGGAACATTCTGAGGAATTAGATACCTATTTTCTCCATCCAGACGAAAAAGTTGAGAACATATTTGCTCACCAACGTAAACAACTGAGGATTGCTCAATTACTTAAGTTGTCCCAGATGAAAAAGGAGCAAGATGAGCTGAAGGCTCAGACAGTGTATTCACAGGATTGCTCTTTGAAAGAAGACCATAAACTGCAGTCAGCAGCGGCATTAGCCACCAAGGTGCGCCCTGATGATTACTGGATTAAAGATATCCCAAACCCTGGAGAGGTGGAGCAAGAGGAAGAATCAGAAGTTGCTGGGGATAATGCGGGAAATATACAAGAAAATCTGATTACAGAGGACATTATCGGGGATGATCAAAAGGAAATTGAGGTTGAGGAACTGCAGCCAAAAACATCAGAGATAGAAAGTTCTCCAGAAAGTCAACGAAGCACATCTGCTGATAGTGATTTAGAACTGCATGATATTGGTATTCTGCAGCACTACGGGAAAGAAGAAATTCCGTGGCATCCTGGAACAGTCAAACGGCACAAACAAAATTTTGAAAAAGTTGTTGAGTCAAGTAATTCCTCGTCTAGTTCTGGCAGCAGACCATCGTCTCCCAGCAGCTTACCTGATAACTCAGTGCTGCAGGATCCACTTCCCTGTACCTCCTGTCCTTCTGATGTGATCTCGGATGATAATATGACCAAAGAGGATTGTCAACCGGTCACTCCACCAGCAATCCCATGTACAACTGAACGTTATAATCGTCCACTCTCTATTTATGAGACAGAAGAGATTGAGCTTCCAGCCGGTCTGGTTCAGAGAACAAAACAGGAAATAGAAGAGAGAGCAAGGTATTTTTTTTTCTAAGCAATTTTTGCCTCCACCAAAGGAGGTTATGTTTTTTGGTTATGTTGGTTTGTTGGTATGTCTGTCTGACCGTGAACACGATTACTTATTAGGTAATGAAAAGAATCGCGTGAGGTGTGTACCATGGCAAAAAACAATCCATCAAAATTTAGGGATGATCTGGATTACGATCAGGATCTGGATTGCTATTTGGATTGTGCGGGGAGATCTCTGATTATATTTAGTTACCGACCCTGATCATTACTATGTTTACCTGTCAATTAGTGTGTACTCAAAATAGTACATATTATAAGGAGGGTAAACTGTCTTCAAGTATTATAAGGGATGTTGCCTGTAAATTTGTACTCCTAGATTTTCAGTAGTGCACTGTTCCCCCTGATCGGCAGCTCTTCCCTGAACATGATCTCAGCATCTAGAACAGCAATGTTAGCAGCAATTCTTATTTATCACCCCTTAGTATAGTCAATAGTACACATTTTCTAGCAAAAATTGTGAAATCAATGGTTGACCTCAAGCAACTGGTCAACCATGCTAAGCTATTGATAATGTGGACCTCTGACATCTGAAATCTAGTATATTTATCCAGTATTATTCATAATAATGTCAGTTTTATGAAAATGATATTTTATTTAGGAGTAGCTCATTTGCTGAGATGCGGACATCTGTGATGGATAAGCCAGTCCAGCGGTCTGCCAGCTGGAAGACGGCAAGAAATTCTACTCGTAGCAAAGATCGTAATGCAGAAAGGAGAAAAACCTGCCTGCCTGTTCTCACTCCTATTCTCCCACATTCCCATAAAGAAAATGCTCGACAAAGTAAAAGTGCCGGTACCTCACCAGAAAAGGATGTCACACCGATGGGTGTTCACATGAGAAGTGATGACATGGCCGCTGCCCTAGCCAGCTTACAACAAGAATCTCTCCAAGAGAATATAGATGATAGTGATGTTTCCGTCTATAAGATAGGGTATGATGATGTGGAAATGGTGGAGGGTACAGTGAAGAGACATACATTAGGTGAGGCCATTTACCTTGGATCTATGATGAATCTGTTACAGATTATATTTTAATAACAGCATTAGACTGTCATTATTATGTATCCACCCACTATGCAGTGGAGATTAATTTATTATTATTATTATTATTATTATTGTTATCAATAACATTACTGACTTGCAGTTGAAGATGGCTTGACAGTGGAGATTCAGTGTGTTTTTTATAATAATAAATATCAATTTAATAATATATAAAAATTGTTTCAGATTTTGAGCAGCTGTCTAAGGAAGAAGTGGAATCATTGAAACAGTTGGCTGTCCCAATACGAGAGCGAGATCGAGCCGAATCTCCACTGGCACAGGAGGGTATATTAATTCGTACAGGATCAGTGAAGCGTCAGAAACAAGTGATAGAAGCTAAGTACTGTGGTGAAGAGTCTCCTGTTCCACAATCAGGCGTTGTCACACCTCCTCTCACGGGATCAATAACACCACCAATAGTAGTCATCTCCACTGAGCAGAATAACACACCAGACCGAGATACAATCATAATTAACACAGACAATGCATTAAAAGATTCTTCCACATTGGATAACACTTACAGCAATAATAGTGAAGTCCTACAGGGACAGGATGTTATTGTGAAGCAATTTGATTCTATTGTATGTACAGAAATGACTGAAAAGCAGCCAGATGAGTGTGAGAAGGATTGTACAGAATCGGCAGCAAGCAGAGATAGCCAATCTGCATACCCTCATTCAGAGGACATTCCGTGGCATGTTGGTACTGTTATGCAACATAAGCAAGCTTTGGAAAACAAAGTAAAATTGCTAGAATCAACTCCTCCTTCTATAAGCCTAGCTGCCCACACTGCAGTCGCTGACACAGTGCTTGAAGAAGGAAAGGATAATATAACAAGGGTTGATGGAGACTTGATGCGAAGTGACTCTTGTCATGTCTTATCAGACACATCTACTGCTGGTGTAGTAAAGAAATTGACAAAGGAGGTGAAAGGGAACAATGAACCTGTCGAAAAGAGTAATTGTCAGAAAACACCAGAGACACCGTATGAAGCCAAAGACAGTGGAACAGCTCTTGCATCTGAGTCGAGTGTGGTGTCTGATGCTACAAGTGATTCTGAGAACAGGAAGAGTTCTGTAGATTTGAGAGATGCTTCTGATAAAGAAATTTCAAATCGATCAAGAGAGGAGAAAGTGAAGTCTCTGGTGGAGATGTTTGAACCCAAAGATAATACTGATATTCATAAAAAGGAACACATGACAAAACGCTCCCTATCAGAATCTCAGCTGAAACTGGTAGAAGCAAATACAGCGATGTGGTCTTTAGGTAGTGGTGCTGAAACAAATCTGAAGACAATCTCAATGGATGTGGACAACAAGAACAACAGTACAGAGTCCACAGACATATGTGCATCAAATGTGTATGAAGCATCGAGTAAAAGTGATGCAAACACTATTACTGAAGGGGCCAAAGCTTTGTCAAGAAAACCTTCATTGCCTAATCTACTTCTATCTGAGGCCACTTCTGAAGTCGATGAAAGTATGAGTCGCCCTCGATCATGCACCTCACCTGACTCACAATCTCCCCGCCAACAAGAGACCAAAAAACTACTCAACAGAGCTAAATCATGCACAGAAATCAATGTCATCTCGCCTGTGTCGTCTAGCGATAGTGCGCACCATAGCAAATCTAAATCATTCACTTCTGCTGGTGATGGTTGTTACACGTTCTACCAGGTTGAAGCAGAAACTGATCTATCTGAAATACCTAGGAAAGCTCGTAAGCTGCATGGGCGCACTCATCCACTTGCAAAGCTTAGCTCAGATGTTACAGATAATACTTCTTTTAAGTAATGCACTTGCTCAATACAATCCACAATGTATTTCTTTGTTGTAAAGCAGTAGCGGCATGGACCCACGTGATTATTGAATCGGGCTCCCTAAAGTGAAAACTAGTATTGTGTGCTTGTATTATGACTTGTATTGTACTGCCAAAATATTACGTCTCGGCTACGTAGGCTTACATGGCGCATGTTGTTTAATCATAATTATATAGAACTCTATGTGGATTTCTGTATTAACCCCTAGAGCACTGATGTCAGCTGAACTCTTGGTACGAGACTTTCTGCATTTACATGCATAAGCAATTACAAGTATAACCTTACATCTATGTCATGAATATATAGTTTGTGACCTTAAAGCGACACAATCAAGCTAAAATCAGCACAAAAATTAGTATTGTTATTTTGGCTTCTTAATATGACCATATGATGTGAACATCTAGTCTATAGACTAGAATTTCGAAAGTTTTCTGATTTTTGTGTTGCGCATTTACCAGTTAAGCAAGATATAAAACGAAATTCATGATTTCTTATTTTGGACATGCATTTTAAAAATAATTTTCTATCACTTGAAGTTATGTCTCGTACTGCGAACTTCAAGTAGCAGAAAATTCACTTTTATTAGTTTCACATTTTGAGCTCTGAGGGTTAATATACTTTATCTATGTAGACAATGTCTATCTGTGATGTTACTGAAGTAATGAGGACCACCTGTCACCAACTCTGTACTCAGACACTCACTCCTGATGTGTCTTCTCTCAGTGACTGACACCATGCAGTGCCTCCCCAACAAACACAAGACGCTAAATCAAAGTTAGCTTAACCCCGAAATATTTTTATATAAACCAAGAGACCAAAGGATTTCTTTCAATTTGAAATCGTCACAAATGTCTTGGTTAGCTCTTTCCACTTCATTTGATTACCTATGTTACAGGTCTATGACCATTATAATTTTTTTAATTCCTTTATTGCAGCGATCAACTTTAGACATCAGAATCTGACGTCTATAGACGTCAGATTCTGACGTCTAAAGATGTCCCCTCGCTGAAAGGTTTAGTGTTGTTCCAGCGTCATAGACGCTGGGATAACATTATACTAGCGCTGGTTCAACGTCTCGTGTTTGATGGTTCACTTCATGCTTTGCACCATATGAATCTCATGCTAGCACTGTACAGCTGTATGCTTCAAATATTTCATCTCTGAACTAAATGTTGCAAATGCCATTTCATTACATATTGTACAAAATTACACTAATGTTACTGCTGATGCCAAAATGCGTTTATTTCATCTTCATCATCTGTTCTCTAAGGTAATTATAGATCATTATTCATAGTTTTATTTCCTTCACTTGATATTATTAATTGAGTGATTTTCATGACTTTGTATTATTCCACACTGTTAAAAACATGCTCAATAAGATTTAAAGATTGATGTGAACATGTGTGAATAAGTGTTGTGAAAATATGATCAAATTTTTTGTATAGATAGCCGTTGCAATCACCCCACACTAGAATTTGTGAATGATATATTGGACAACAGCTATTTGTAGCCTGGTAGGCATTTACCTGATTGGCCACAAAATGAAAAGGTTTTGGTCATAGTTCATGATTACAAATTTCAAGAACTTCTAATCTAAATCGCGCATTTTATTATATTATTTGTATAATATATTTTTTGCCGATATAAAAAGCTTTTGGTTGCAGTTGAGTGATTTTTCGGGTTCTTGTGAATGCATTATGCATTATGCTTGGCTTTGAGAATTTATAATTTCTATATGTTTTAGTTCAAATGAAATGCATTATTTTCCAATATATAGCACAAACACATTTTTGGTTAAAAAATTACACACGCCGATGAACCAATATGTGCAGACGTTTTACAATGTTCTCTTCTTTTCTGACCCTAATCAAGCTACGGTAGTCAAGTACATTGTGGGCCTTAAATCTTGCTTCACTTTGAAAATGGGCCACTACAGATTATTAATACTTGTTTACTGTCTCTAATTCTGAACTTGGCCTAAAGTTAAAGCCCACTTTTTGTCCATTGCCGACTTTTGCACTGCATACATTTGATTCTATTATTATTCTCACCATTATAACTGAACTGTCTGATCCTTAATCCGCAGATAATCATTTTTGTGACTGCTCTGCTCTAGTTTGAATTTCGTTTAAAGATAACAAAAAGGGCTTGTCTGTTTTTCATTACCGTATCCCCGCGCATAAACGTGCATGCACTTATATTTGAAATTGCACTTATTTTTCGAAAATACGTGCATGCCTTTATATTCGAACATAAAAATATTTAAAGAAAAATACATGCACTTATATTCGAACTTGAAATGACCTTGATAATAAACAAATGATGAATATTTTGACATAGAAATGCAAATTTGTAAACTTGTTTGTTTTTCAATGATATTTATAGTACGTATAACCTTATTAACACACCATCTTAGCATCGAGATGTGCATTATATAACCTTATTACAAGAAAACAACAAAATATTTGCATTTACTATATAAATATAAGTCTAGTTTCGAGGTGCAAAAAAATCTTCACTGTTTCAACAGCCAGCCATCATTCCATATAGTGCATGTTTGCATTGTCACAGCTATCGTCAACAGTGGCGTCCACACCTCTGTCTGGGAGGGCTCATATCGTTCTCATTAAATGAGATTAAAGACTTGTCCAACCACGGAGTCTCTCCCCACTGACATGACGCTTCCCCACTCTCCCACCCTCTGTGAACTTTGTGTGTATTTCAATAATTTTGGCGTCCTAACAATAATTGGCTAAATGAGAGCGGGTGTTACAGGGGTAATTCTTATAATGTGATTTATTAGACTAATTTCTTCTTGTCGTTTAAGGTGTCAGATTTGGTGACGATTTAGAGGGGTGCACTTAGTTTTTGAAAACAAGTGCATGCATTTATAGTCTGCACTTGCACTTATAGTCGAACACAAAACAATTTTCAAACATCCCTAAAACAAGCGATTTTCACTTATAAGTGCATGCACGTTTATGCGCGGGGATACGGTATTTAATAAATAATGTTGCACCTGTTTATCATCCAATACCTCACATATTTTTCATTTGATTGTTAGTTTTGTAAATAGTCATTTCTATGCTATGTACAAACATGTGCCATAATCGTTGTATCTATTTTTAAATATTTTGTACAAATGTATATTTTTACATTCATAAATCCATTGATTGTGGAGACATTTTGTGTTGTATATATTGTAATGTCATAGATACTAGGTAAATGAATTATGAAAGATAAAGCAAGATATAATTATAACATATTATGTTTAGGAACCTTATAAACATAATTATATTTTATTGTCAGTCAGCAAAGTAAAATTCATGCTGTACTATATCATGTCTATAAATCACCCCACTACAAAGAATAAAAGCGCAGTTAGTTATTGCACATCCACTTGCATGACAGCATATAAAACTGTCCATTTTTTGCTACTGTTACAAGACATATATCCCACTAGGCACACAACGTTATTGCGTCGTTGAATCAACGTCAATGACGTTGATTCAACAACCGTCGCAACAACGTCATGTGCCCAGCGTTATATTACAATCCCTTTAATATTGGTAAAAATAAAAAATTGTTACAAATTCAGTGAAGTAGCAGTACAATTTGTTAATTTGTATCACCCGCTGGTTATTGCTGCTTGGCAATTTAGCTACTGTTATTTTTTTTATTGTTTTTTTTGTTAAGGAGTTGCCAGTTTACAGTGTGTACTCTGTATGCTTTAAAGGACCTTTTTGTTATCATTCGCTTTACTGATGTGGACTGTTTGCTTTAAACATAATCGACAAAATAATACTAATAGGTACAAGACGAAATGTCCTTCTAATGTTAAGGTATACTTTATACTGATATAAAGGCAGAATTAAATTTTAAAAGTTGTAAAATATGTGTGATCTTCTCCAAAATGTGTTTTTTCTTAACCCTTATGCTGCAGTTTATATGCGTTTTTAAGCTAATTTCAGACCAAATAAATTCAACTCAAAGCGCTGAAATGTCTTGCAGCAGATGCTTAGTTAATCTAATAATTACATTTTGATTTATTTTTTTGTTATTTGGAGTTGGAAATTTCGTTAGCAATTTCAGTTTCAAATGAAGGAAAGTAGTCCAAAGCAATTCGGCAGCAGAAGGGTTAACTAGTGCTAGGAAATTATATAATGAAGTCATAAACCATACACAACTTTGAAACAATATAGCTTTGTCAAGTAGTCATCCATGTTATGTATATCTACTCATGTTTGGATTAGATGTAGTAAATGAACACATCTGATTACTGGAAATTAATTGAGAGAGTAACTTCTCCTTTCACATCAAATCAACGATCAAATGTGAATAGCTAATAGTAAGATCTATTTATTAATATTTAAATGTGAATGGATAATAGTATGATCTCTTTATTGATATTTCTATAATGACATTCAGTATCAGTGTCGTGCGTTTGTTAAGAAGTTACCAGGTGTGTCTGTATCTATGGTAGGCCTATATTAACCCTTGTGCTGTTGGAACCATATATATGAATGCGTTTTTAAAAATGCTTCAGACCAAATGAAATATCATTTCGAAATGTATATTTTTCATTATTTTTTTCCATAATTTTTAATCATTTTCGTCTATAGTCTGTTCCCTAATTTGTCATTAACATAAAGAACAACCCCCCCCCCCCACACTCTGATCACTAAAGATGCATCCTCTAATATTGCATATTATCTGTACAGATATATTTTCCAATCTCTCACGTTCCTTGTGTTTACATGATGCAAATCTCAGGCAACACACATTCAATTTCAATTCAGTTTATTTATTTATGCTTGAAACATACATACATGTATACAAATAATTATAAAAATGCAAAGGAGACCTGCAAAAGGCTTATGACAAGCCGCTTCCATGCAGGCCACATTCGCGGATTACACAACAATATTTGAACAATTCCGCAATATAGACGGAAAGTATAGAAGCTCGAAGATGGGTGACATTCACCTTTTCTTTATCATGGTCACAGCAGAATGTCCGTCACACTTTCCAGCAAATACGATGCCAATGTTGTTTTAACTCTTTAAGCCCTCATGATGCATTAAAGCATAATTTTACATCCCTAAAAACAGACTTAACTGTCCTACAACCATGGGTTTTAGAACGAAAATTTCCTTGAAACTGGTTTACCAATCCATGGCAATTTTCTTTACTTTTTAAACCACATCAAATCATCTTCATTCACTACAAGTCATGAATTGCGACAGCAATTTGCGGCTTGTAGTGGATGAAGGTGACAATGGTAAATTCAGGCTTCAAACAATAGGCGTTTTTAATCTGTATTATTACCGCTCAAATCGCCTCACTGGGAACAAAAGGTGTGTTTAAACATCAAGATTTACGAATGTTCGGTCTCAAGTTAAGCAAATACAAGTAATTTTCACCCACTTGAAGTTGTATCTGGCTACTGCGATCCACAACCTCAACCTATTTGTTTAATTTGAGTCCAAACATTCACAAATGGTAATGTAATTTCATTCCCAATAACAGTGAATCAATCGGCTAATAGAATGGATTAATAACGACTATTGTCATGACTAGCAGGCAAAGGGTTAAAGCACTACATGATAATTGTTTTATTTCCACTTACTTGAAGTTGTGTCTCGCTACTGCGACCCACAACTTCAGGTGAGTGAAAATTAATCATATTTGTTTCACTTGACGACAAACATTTACATATCCTGATGTTTAAACACACATTTTATTTTCAACAGAGATTTGATCATCTAATAAAAGATTATAGTCATGATAGCAGTGATAGGGTTAAGGCGACTACTTACCGGTATTTTTTTGTACTTTAGCAACACGTATAAACTCACGCTGATTCACAGGTGTTTGCACGCTTTTTGGCAAGTTTGTTCAACCTATCAGACCAGCAATATGCATTATACTTGTATTAAAGTTAGTAATTTAATTGAAATGGATTTTTCGCACAAACTATGTATACTAACATTAAATATATTATGTCAGTAATATGCTGAATAGCTATAAAGATCGATGTTACAAACTAAAGAATAAACATGTTCAACATAGTAAAGTAATAATTCGAAATGTATCACTATGATGATGGGTCTGTGAGTCCCCTCATTTGACATAGAATAGAGCCTCCTGGTTAGATTACTGAAACATTGTATTAAAAAATGTGAAATGAGAACAATAACATTTTATGTGGTTGTGAAATGTAAGGATAATAATATTCTTTCCATTGTATTTCATTCATGACTTTTTGTTAATGTACCCCACCGTATATATTGAAGCATCTTATGTGACCACCATTATTTGCCAAAACATGATATTTTTTCTAATTGATCATTTTAACAACTACAATTTGAGTTGGTAACGACATATATATCTCTTACTCCATTCGTGAATGCTAATAATGAGCTATTGTGTTGGCTGATATATGTATTATTAGGACTTTTTCTAAATTTGAAAAAAACTGTATTAATGAGAACTGATATGGTAAGTGCTAATACCTTCCATCAATTTTAATTTATAAGTATGTTCACCTACCAGTACTACTTTATATGTGATTTTTTAGTGCCTTGTCTCGCATACTTTACAGCTTTGGTATTTAACATGAACCTAATTTCAGTATTTTTTACGAGAAGCTCATGCATTGGTATAGAATGACTTATGTGTAACCATATTTTGGAAATAATCGTTTTGATAAGATTCTACGTGTATATATATTGTTACCTATTGTATACATTATTTAAAATAGGGCAATTTCTCATCATTTGTGTGTGTGAAACTGTCTACTCTTTGATGTCATTTCCAGATGAAATCACATTTTCAAGTAGAAAACACTATAAATGGAAAATGCCATTGAATTCTGGTGTATAGCTACATAAAGAACGAATGCCCAATGTTATGTTCACCCAAGCCGATGAATTAGACTTAAAAAAAAAGATTTCTAACGTTCATAAACCCCCGGTTGTCCCAATCTCATTTTGCGTTTTAATCTTAGTCTCACATTGGATCTACCATAGGGTGGGGGTCCTTGTGCAGTAGTTAAAGCTGTCTGCTTCGAAAGTCGGGGATCCCAGGTTCGTCTCCAGCTCTGGCATTCAGGCTCAAAGAAACAAATGTTTCTTCCCAGCTCACTTGTAAAAATTTAATATTGTGGGGAGCCTTCGTGCCTGAGAGGTAGCGTACTCGGCCTTATACCACCAGGGCTCGAATCCTGTGTCTGGAAGCCAGTGCCATCTCATCATCCTCAGGATGTTCTCCTGGCCCAGTTTAGCCTATATGTGCACACAGGTGGTATAAAACTCCATTCATTCATTCATTGGATCAACCATTCTGTGAGGAAACGAGTTTCAGAAAAATGACTATAATTCTACTAATTTAATCCAGCATGCTTAAACTAACTAACTGTAGGTACCCATCAATTGTAACTAAACATCCCCAATATTATTGGGATGCTAATAGTGTTTTCGCAGCCGCTATTTGATTGAGGTCTCGCCTAAAAGTTAACCAATGAATAATATTATGTTTTACATACAGTCATATGACCTATGTGACTGATAAATTCTTGAATATTATGATGATACATACTTGTAAATTTTCCAGGATGGCCACCCCAAAAGCTTGTGATATGTTATAGACTGTTTGTTTGATTGCTTTTAAATTTGATGTGACAGATGAACTGATGAATTTTTGAACAATCAATTGAAAAAATGGTTGACGGCAACCATCTTGTAATTGTTGACCGATATTTTGCTTTTTTACTTGGCTTAAGGTCAGTTCGAATACAACTGCTGGAACTATAAAGTGTTTTTGTATTGATCATCATTGTAGTATTGTTTGGGCATTATGTCTTCAGAAACTTTAACTGATCATAATATATACTGGTAAGCTTTTTGGCCTTTTTTGCAGGTAAGCCACGTCTATCATTCATGTACTGGAAAACAATACGTACGGAGTTTAAAAAGTTAAATACAAAACTGTATGATCGTATAATGAGCAGAAACATTGCAAGGAGGCTAATATGGAATCGTGTAAACATACTCTCAAATGCGATATGAAATTGTTAATAATAAAAAAAAGAATAATTTCACCATTGTATGTGAAATCAGACTTTCATTGTCTGAGGTTTATAATGTTATGTCAAAAAAAAGTTGTTCCCATAACAATTAATATGGGTAAACTAAGGTTTGCGTCAAGCCAAATGTATGGATGCCGTTTGAATTTTTTATCGACAAACCTAACTGATGTAAAACATGTGGATGTGCGGAAAACAGTGGCTAACATATTGCTCGCGAGTGCAAATTCGCTTCAAACTGCTAATAAATGATAAAAATATTATGATATGATATCTCTGTTTTTCCTGTCTTCTTTATCTTTTTCTTGTATTTCACATTTCAGTGGACTGAAGCTCAGGGACCGTGTCGTGCTCTGAGACGATCTTAATGCTTAGAGCACTGATGTCGACTACAGTTATAAGCACATGTATAACCAATTGTTAAAAGTAAAAATATGCCTTCAATCTTGAAACACTGATTTATATTGAGACCTAAATGTAAAAAATAACGTGCAAGCACTCAAATACCCCTCGGCTCATGCAGTGACTCTATATATGCCAGGTTTCAAGGCAATTAATTGAAAATAAGAACGATTTATAAAAATTGATAAAACCAAAATGGCCGCTGCAGCCTCGTTTTCAGTCTTACATGAAAACGGACAGTACTAATAGACTCGCAGACCCCGAAAACCTATATATATACTAGGTTTCGAGGGTATTTAAAAAAAAAGTTAAAAAAATAATTAGTCGCCAGGTGGCGGCCATTTTGATTATCTGAAATTCTAATCAGGTCATCTCCATACTCATGTGTAACTTCACATAAAAAATTGGAGAGATCCAATAATTATTTTTCAAGTTATCGCGTTACCAAGAAATTATTAAATTAAAAAATTAAAATGCCCGCCATGGCCTCGTTTTCAGTCGCACACTAAAATGGACAATGCCAATAGACTTGTAAATTTTAATCGCCGGGTGACGGCAATTTTGATTTTCGGTTGAAAGCTGAAAATCTAATCAGGTCATCTCCATACTCATGGGCAACATCACATAAAAAAATGGAGAGATCCAATGATTATTTTTCAAGTTATCGCGTTAACAAGGAATTTTGTAATTAAAAAATAAAGATAGCCGCCATAGCCTCGTTTTCGGTTGCACGCGACAATGAATAATGCTAACAGACTCGCAGACCCTGAAAACCTATATATACCAGGTTTCAAGGGAATTATAAAAAAAAAAATTAAGTCGAAAAAAAATATATTATTCGCCAGGTGGAGGCCATTTTGATTATCGGTGGTAAGCCCAAAATCTAATCAGGTGATCTCCATACTCATGGGTAAATTCACGTAAAAAATTGGAGAGCTTCAAAAATTATTTTTCAAGTTATCGCGTTAACAAATTTTTTTTTTAATCCTTGACCTTTGACCCATGACCTTGACCTTGGTTAAAAAAAAGTGCATGGTGGGGTTGAATGTTTCTATAAATTATGAATTTAATCTGTTGAACCATGTTGGTGTAGTAGCCAAAAGAGTGTATGCGGCGGAGACGGCGGCGCACGAAGGGGTCGATAATACCCCTTTGGGCCAACGGGCCGAGGGGTAAAAATCACAGTGTTCTAGGGGTTAGAAAATTAAAGGTCCATACCATGGCTAAAAGCATAAAAAAATCGGTCATTTTATTTTGGCTTTTTAATATGACCATGTGATGTAAACATGTCCATAGACTAGAACTGCAAAAGTTTTTAAATTTTTGTGCTGCGCATTTACCAGCTAGGCTAGATATAGAGACGAAATTTCTGATTTCTTATTTTGGACAACCATGTCAAAAAAAAGAAATACGAGAATTTCGTCTCTTTTTCTAGCCTAACTGGTAAATGCGCAGCACAAAAATTAAAAAAACTTTTGCAGTTCTAGTATATGCCGTGAAAAAGGTTTCAGCTAGTTTGCTTGATCTGCGTTTGAATAACAATAAGATAGAGGATCTAGGAATTATGGACATGTTTACATCATATAGTCATATTAATAAGCCAAAATAAAAATCACCTTTAAGTTGCTTTAAATGTATTAAAATGATAGGTAAATCTTACCAGCATCCCATTTATATAGACCCCAGCAAACACGACATGTTTACCATGTTGGTTTAATGTTGGGCCATCGTCTGCGACATGAATTTAAACATTGGTTAATTTAAACATTGGCTGAACATTTTGCGGTATGCCAACAATTGGTGACCAGGTGAGTAGGAATTGCAGGTGATGAGAGCACTGCCCAGCAAACAATACATCGACCTAGTGCTGGACCAATACTGATCCACCGTCTGCGATGTTGATCCAGCATTGGGTTGATATACAGTAAAACCTGTACCTAGGGTTGTAGTTAGCACCGCTGCCTTTCACGCCAGAGTTGGGGGTTCGGTTCCCGGTCTCGGCGGTCTGAAAGAAACAAAAATGTTTCTTCCCCATCCACGTGTGAGCGTCAGTATTGTGGGGAGCCTCCGTGACCAAGAGGTAGCGTGCTCGGCCTCAGACCGTCAGGGCTCGAATTTCGAATCCTGTGTCTGGAGGACAGTGTCATCTTAATTATTTCACCATCCTCAGGAGGTTCTCCTGGCCCAGTTTAGCCTATATGTGCACAAAGGTGGCCTAAAGCCCGATTCATTTTATTTCATTTTTTTTTTTTGGGGGGGGGGGACAAAGTTTTATTCCGGTTTGGACAGGGTTTTTGCTTTTTATTTGGTGAGGAACAAACAACGATAAGTTGACATGAAGGTTATAATTCCGGATGTGTCGTCGGTAGGTCTACAAATGATAAGTGGATGTATGCAAATAAATTGATATAATATAATACACATTTTTTTAAAAGATGTTTTATTATATTAAAATAATAAGCATATTATAACAATCAATTTGTATTTATTAAGAATTGCCTTTTTAGCACATAACTTAAAATAACAGTACATTTTTGTAATTGTGTGTCACATATTTCACACACGGAGCGCATTTGTCATTTTATAAACATTGATTTTTTTAGCGCCTAATCTAAAATGACATTACATTCTTCTAATCATCCGTCACACATTTCAGACAAGGCCCATATTTGTTAACAACGCATCAGTCCGTTCAAATATCAAAGCAATAGGAGAAGCTGTGTTTTCGATACGGAGTAAATCATACTGCAGCAGGTTTATTTTTTTAACTGTTTCATATTAGATGACAACACTGTTTGGTAATTTTTATATATTTCTAGAATGAATAACGCTGGAATAAACGCTCCGATAGTGTAATACAATTAATGTCGTTGACTAAGAATAAAAAATAATATATAGGAATAATCCAGCGATGAAATAATAAATCAAATATTTTTTATATTGCAGCTACCGCGGTAGTTATTTCTTTATTGGGTCATTAAGTATCACAAACAGAATAAATTTATCCAAAAACACAGTCTAATTTCCGTGATAATTATTACGTTTATTGCACTGGATGATATGTTTATGACTTGATACGAACTTTTAATATTTATTAGTCAATCATAATGTTTCAATATTTTATTATATATTATATATATATATAGTATATATATATATATATATATATATATATATATATATATATATATATATATAGTATATATATATATGCTATATATATATACTATATAATAAAATATATAAATATAATAAAATATATATAGGCCTATATAAATATATATCTGCAACTTTACAAAGTGGGAGATACACCCCCTCATATCCATAAGGAACGTTATATCTCTTCGTTTCAACTTTAAAGCTATTGGAATTACACCAGATTGAGAAGATTTATATTTATCGGAAGATAAAATCTGATTAATGCAGCTTCAGGTGCTATCAGTGGTGGGAGAGTAAATTAATTAGTATCAATTAAAAATATTTATCAACTGTTTGTAAGATTTGCATAGATTTGTTAAAACTATAGTTACATTTTTCGTGGGTGCTCGGCATAATTCGTTATGGTTATGGTGTAGGCCTACGGAACAATAGGAAAACTACACACTCCAAATTTGGAGCACTGTATGCACAAACCCGATGACAATTATCCAGACCGGCCTTGGAAAGACAAGAGAGGAGACGTAGAAAGAGACAAAATAGGCACATAGAAAGTGCACAACAGCGACAGACCTGAGTGACCACGAGGCAATAATTGCTGATATTAATATCAATCCAAAAATTCAGATACAAAAACCCCTGGAAATTTCTACAGTATACACTCTTTGTACGATTTTGCGCAATAAACGGTAGGCTAGTCCCAACTAAATAGTTCACATTGGTCACTGTGTGGCGTTTTGTTATTGAAAAGAGTGTAACCGGAGTACCAACTTAATAGTTCAGCTTTGGTCACTGTGTGGCGTGTTGTTATTGAAAAGGGTGTATAAGAAAGCAGACATGACAAAATTTAAGAACATAATGAAAACCTCAGACAACATTATTAGAGACTATAACAAAGGAGTAAATGTCATCAAGACAGTATTTAAAAAATGAAATTTAAACTGGAATTAACGAATGTATCCCTTCTAAAATGACTATAACAGTAAACAAACTTCATTGGATAAATTCAACCATTCAAAGACTGATAAGTAAACGTAACAAAGCATATACAAATTTCCGAAAGAATTGAAGAGGTAAGACACAAAAAATCTCTTAAAAGCAAGTTCAAAAATAAATTAGATCTGCTTATCAAAATTACCTTGATGAAATAATAAATCCATTCATGATAAAAACAATAAGAGACTCTTGTGTTTCTCCCCTCAAGGAAAATGACAAACTTTTAACTGAAACATCTGAAAAAACAAATGATTAAACAGACAGTTTCAATTTGTCTTCACTTCTGAAACACCTAATTTACCTTTAAACCCTAAATTTCATTTGACTATACCGGACATTCATATCACCCAACAGGGAGTTGAAAAATTATTGCTGAATTTAAACCCAAATAAAGGAACTGGGCCCGACGGCCTCTCACCTCAAATATTGCACCAATGTTAACTATTTTTTCACATATCACCGGAAAGTGGCGAAATTCCAGATAATTGGCGTACAGCCAACGTCTCTCCAATCGTTAAGAAAGGAGAAAAATACAATCCTGCCAATTACAGACCAGTGCCACGGATATGCATACTCCAAACTAATGGAACATGTACTTGTCAGCAATATCATGACACACCTGGAAGAACACGATATCCTGTATCAGTGGCAGCATGGTTTCCGATCTAAAAGGTCAACGGAAACACAACTTTTGACCTTTTTGCATGAATTGCCCCAAATGAAAGAAACAAACCGACATTGCTATACTAGATTTCAGTAAAACATTCGACAAAGTCCCCCATAATCGTATAGCACTAAAACTGGACTATTAGGCCTACGGTGTCCGCGGGAATGCTCTGAACTGGATATCAGCTTTTCTTTCAAAACGTTCACAGCATGTAGTGGTCGAGGGAGAAGCTTCTGACACAGTACAAGTGAGATCTGGTGTGCCTTAGGTGTCAGTCTTGGGACCAATTTTCTTTCTACTCCATATTAATGACCTACCAAATGGAATTAACAATTTCATCTGGAGTGCGCCTTTTTGCAGACGATGTCATTGTTTATCGTACTATTAAGACCACTTTAAAGATTTGGCTGCTGGAATTTTAAATTTTACTTGAATAAAGTTAAATTGAATTGAAATTATGTTGTAAAATTATGGTGAGTAAAATCAATCCCGCTAAATTTA
This sequence comes from Flabesymbios commensalis, assembly GCA_964017125.1. Lineage (NCBI taxonomy): Eukaryota > Metazoa > Annelida > Polychaeta > Terebellida > Flabelligeridae > Flabesymbios > Flabesymbios commensalis. The sequence continues at coordinate 98,184,910 of OZ024903.1, read as the reverse complement.
CATAGTTTTTTAGGCATTTATAAAGCCTTTAAAAAAATTGAATTTATGTTTTGAACATTTCAGGTGATTTCTGTCAAAATAACAAAACAGTTATGCAGTTTTAATAACTTCTTTTATTTTTTATTTCAAACAGTATGCATCTAATATTCAAAGTATAAAAATATATTGCACTCCACAAAGTTGTTGAGATGTTGCAGTGGGCCATTTAGTTTCATCATCAACTCTAGTACATGTCACGTCACAGAAGTCAACTGTAAACAAAGAAATACAACTAAAAAACAACAGTTTAATGTTGATGACATTATAAAGATATTTATTATTAAATTTTGACATCCCTTGCTCCTGTTGTATATTCTGAATAACATTTAGTCCCAAGAGCTTTACCTTGATATTACAATTGCAATTGCTGCAGAAAATGCCAGCAATATCTTAGCATAAACCATGGAGACCAAATGTTTTTTTCAGTCTGAAAGCATCACAAATGCTTATTTTCCGCTTAATTTGAATATCTATGTTATGGGTTTACCGACATTATAAATTGTTTAATTCTTTCAGTGCGGGGACCAACTTTGGATTGTCTAAAGACAGTCCCCGCGCTGAAAGAGTTAAGGTGAAACAAAACTAGAAGGAGTTTGGAACAATCACGGAAGAAATTAGCAAATTTGACACACAAAAGACACTATTCAGCAAATTTTGCTCTTTTATTTGCAAAAATATATAATATATAACAGGAGACACATTGTTTTGTCGTAATGTAAAATAAAATACCTGGGGCCAAGTTCTGTGATTCTCTTAAAATCTTGGGTTATGACATATATTATTCTACTGGAAAAGATGGAGTTAACTATCAACTCAAATTAAAGATCGTCTCAGAACACAGCTCCTGGTGGCGTGGAAATAATAAAATATTCACATATAACATTGCAATTTATAATGTGTGCACCATTTATTACTAAAATAATGAATATATTGTGTGAATTATATCATCTCTTTGAATGTTGAAGGGTGTATCTGCCCCGTCGGAAAGTGGCATATACACCCTCTCATATCCAAAGGGATGATTCAGTTCTGATCAGTGATGATGTCACATACCTTAAGCTTATTTGTATAATGTGTGTACATAGCAGCAGCGGGTTCTTTAATATCAGGTGTACTACTTTGACTTAATGCTTTTAGGTGATTCAGTCCACCACAGTCCTTTATTCTTTCAGCCCCCTGAGAAATAAATACAATATCCTATATATAACCTACACACATAAATACACAAGACAAGAAAAATATGGTAATTATTCAAGAGGGCAACACGTACAGGTCAAAAAGAGTATAATATTATAGTGCTTAATAAAAATATAAATTTTGCTTTCTCTTATTTCTATGAGAAAAGTTAACATTCTCTACCTTTTCTAATCAAAATGAAATAATGTTGAGATAATCTTAAGATTCTCAGTTGAATGAGCCACAAACGTGGATGCTTAAGCAAAGATATAGGGATGTTATTACAGTACCGAAACAAAAAATTACTTTTATACAATTTTGTAATATTCAAATAGTTTTCGGAAATAACATCGCAGGAAATTTATAATTATACTCGCAGCCAAATTAAAATTGATCAACCAGGATCGCATGATTTTCGGCGATTTCTCCGTCACTTTTGAACCGATTTAATTGAAATTTTGCAAAGGTCATTTTCTATTAAAATCCTAACAGCAGCAAAAAAATTTGCAATATTATATTTATTATTTCAAAAGTTAGACCATTTGCCATGTAATAAAATTGTAGAATTAGTTTAATGGGGTTATAGAGGGACGTCGTAGTTTTAATTTACTACATGTCAAATGGTCTAACTTTTGAAATCCGCTATATAATTTTAAGAAATTTTCATGTTTGTTAGGATTTGAGTAGAAAATGGCCTTTGCAAAATTTAAAGGAAATCGGTTTAGAATTGATGGAGAAATCGCTGAGAATCATGCGACGGCGAGTATAGCGTGATGTTGTCAAGGACAAGTATCAAACAAATGTCAAACCAACATTGATACAAGCCCTATATTTTTGCCACCCTCTAATTGGCAGAATCCATCAAGATTTGCCTTGTTGAGCTCATGACATGTGAATGTTGTAAATTTATCTTTAATCTAGCCATATTTATATTTAATGAGCATAAACTGCTACCTGAACTATAATTTGTCACATAATTGTGACATAACATAATCTCCTCGCCAACAAACACACACAATTTTCATTGCACATTCATCGTAAATAGATAAAGGATCCACAAAGCTTATGTCCTTTCATTGCTAAACTTGCTACACAAAACATCACTAAGAAAATTCTCACCGATGATGTATTTGACAAGATCGCATTACAAAATGCTAGTGAGAGTAAAACAATCTGGTCATGAGAACCATCTAGTGTTGAGCAAATGACGGGCAGTACTTCAGCAGCCAACAGAGCTTCACATAAATCTTCACCATGATCAGTCATGTTGTTGATACAGTGTAATACCTGTAAATAATGTGGAATCAAGGATATTACCTGTGTTAAACATATTTCATACTCAAAAACTTAGTTTGGTTGGATTGTATGAAAAACTTACTTACAAAAACTTACAATATACAACAATACTTCTAGTGACAATATTGCTGTATATGACAATATTTACAAATAAATGACAAAATTTCAATGTCCACATACTTCTATTTTGATGTCAGATGTTGAGGAGAACATTTGTAGAATCAGAGGTAACAAACCACCTTCCACAGCCATGTCGCAAAATTGTTCACACACTGTTAAAATAGTAATACCTTTTTATAAATTTATAAGGGGGCAGCATTTGAGAATGAGCTTACCAAATCGATGGTCTAAAACAATAGTGGTCAAGTCGACTTGACAGCGAAATTGTGTTTATCTTTTTGCTTAGAATTAGAGTCTGCTAAATCCACTTATCAGCATGTAGACATGGTCTTATACTGATGAAAAAAACAGTGATTGGAATTTGACAGTAGATCAAGTGAAGTTATCACAGTATTTTTTTACTTTCCAATTCGATTTACAGTGGCAAAATTGGGATCAACAAGACTCCAAGTTGACTTAGCTCACTGTTGGTCCAGGAACTCAGAATATGGAGAGATTGTTCCTAGATCAACAATAAACTAAGTCCAGGCATTTCCCCTGTGTTGTCTCTACAAGTCTCAGAATAAGAATGCGCTAAGTGCACTTAGACCGTTTTTGTCCCAGAAACAGAGCCCATTTAAGCATATAGCACCAGAATAACAATGTGTCAAGTCGAGTTGGTCCTGTGTTGGACAGATATTATGCTGATATGTGCTCCTTTTCACGAGAATAACAATGTGCTAAGTCGGCTTGATCTGTTGATTCAATCTGAATTTGGAATAAATTCAAACTTTATACATATTATAGAGGACTTAGCTGGTTATTATTCTAAAGGCCAAAAATGTCACTTAGCACACTATTGTTTCAACCCATCGAAATAAAGATAAAGGTACAGTAACTATATATAGCCTAATGTTAAGACACTCTTCAGCTAATTTTTATATTTATTATCTAATTACTCAATGGCTATATGATATTTCAACCTTTGTTCTGCTGAATTATTTGTTTCTAGTTTTCATTAAGTTAAAGCTGAAATTTCTAACACAATTTCAAGCTTCAAATTTATCAAAAAATAGATATCCCAAATTGTTTTATTTGATCAAGTGAATAAAATATGTACCTGTTAGGTTAGAAAGAAGCCAGAGACACTCCTTCCTCATGTGATGCTGTTGGGAACACATTATATGAGACAAACTTACAATATGTGACGGATTAAACACTTCTGCCATTATATCACTGCCAAGTGTACAACTAAGATTTCCCAAGCAACGTATTATGGATGTCACCACCTAAACATAGCGTAATAACATCTATAGTTGTTTCTAGCCTTTACATTAATTTGTCCTTCAAATATCAATATTTTAAGGAGAAATGAACAATAAATTAGCTATATTGGCTTATTTTTTCGAATCAAATTGTAATTTTTACACAATTGGTAATCATGAGTCACGTTAGCAAGACACAAATCCAGGTGGGAAAAAATTTAAATAATATAAGTCAGGGTTTCAAGGGGTACTATTTCCAGCCAAATAATGCTAATTATATCATATAGTAATGAGGTTTACCATTTGTATTTCATAATTTATTGCTTGGTTATAAATTAGGCATAGATAATTAGGCTAATTTAAATAATCACTTGATATACATGTATTTGTACATTTACGGATTTAGGCTAACTAGATATGTTTTCACTAGGAGGTGAAAACAGATGCATTTTAATTTACACAATATTACTGAACTGACAAAAACAAAACTAGCCACAAATTCTCTAAAATCATTTAAACAATGGATATATTTGTATATTTAAATAGGACCACCTGTGAGTTTTCATTCAGTTCAGTCACAAGCTCTTGTAAAATCTGCAGAAGATGGCGTAGTATGCTTGAGAGAATTACTGTATCTGACGCATAATCACTACGGTAATTAAAAGTGAAAGAAAAGTGATAATTGGTAAATTGCATATACAGAAAAAATAATGAAATATTTTTGTTTATATTAGAAAAAGTAGCCAATGGCTTTAACTTTTGCCAGTTTGAATCTCACAAACGGGCCATCGTCTTTTCAACAACCATTTGAGATCGAGTCACGAGGCTCAGATCCCCCCCCCCCCCCCGGCCTCATGCGACATCGAGGCCCAACCTTCATATGATCGTAATTTAACGACCAGCATAATAAAGTACGAAAGTGGGGAAGGAGGGAGGGAATTCTGTAAAGCCATTGGCTATTTTTTCTAATATAAACAAAAATATTTCATTATTTTTTCTTTATATGTCAAAAAAATGCCAATGGCTTTAACTTTTGCCAGAATCCAACCAAGGGAGGAGGAATCACGAAAGAGCTTATTCCTAATTTTAAGTTCTTTGATCCATATAACATTCAATACTCAACGTAACTATATTAGATTGAGTATACAATTTCTCCCATATTCACTATGCACGGCAAGCCTCCTGATGAGCCGTAGAAGCCAAAGAGACTCAGTGTTCTACCTGAACTCTTGGCTAACCTAATAAAATCTATTTGTTTACTATCCTCATCCATCCATTTTTATTTATAAAATATACATTGTTGTGAGGTCCGTTAATTATTAACGGTAACCGGATCTCACAACCTCCTGGAGGGAAATTCCCTTCCAGCAGGATGTACATGCATTCAAGTGATTGTAAATCGAACATAAATGTTCAGAATTACGGAACTGTACAACTGACTAAAGTATGTATGTTCCTTCAAATTATTTAACAGCTGAAACAGTAATTTAATAAATACTGGGTCGCATTAGTTAAAGAAGGATGTTAAACACATCCACAAGAAGTCCTACGTTAGTAGTCCTTCACTCACAAACCTAAGTTTATATATATACAGTTCACTTCCTTTTGGAAGATAACTTTGTAGATCACTACTCCATTCTCCTCGACAAGAGGGAATTTTTGACAACCCCGAACATATCCCTTCAAACAAAAACAAAACCATTGATATGTTCTTATTCAAATTAGATGTAAGATCAAGTCCTGATGGTATGTAGTTCCAATCACGGCTTGAGGTGGAAACTCCGCCACCTAATCATCTAATGTTCCTTGAACGTGCAACCTGAGTAAGTTGAGCACTTCATTTCAAATATCCTCTTATTCTTTGTCTGAGGTATTCAAGGAATATCCCATTTAATCATTTCCTATAATAACAATAGCTATATGATTTTGTTATTCACTTATTCCATTATCTCTTTAGTTGTCACTTGGTTTGTAATTCTCATACTTTTTTTTTTTTTTTTTTTTTTTTTTTACCAGAAAGTGTTCTACTTTGTAGGACCATTCTACCATTTTTATCTAGAAGAATATTCTTCTCAACAAGGTAGTGTTGAGATAAATTATTCTATAATTATATTCATACACATCAAGAGGTTGAATTAATTCATACTATCCCTAACTTTAAGGAATTCTAATTCTGTATGACATGGTTATATTTTATAACCTTACAACCCTTTTATTTTCGACACACTCACAATTTTGTGATATGTCAATAGAAAAACAAAATTCTCAACATGTCTTCATTTGTTAAAGAGTTATTCATCAATCTCTTGATTTTAAATCTTGATCCATCATAAAAGGGCAACTCTATAGGTATTATTCTTAACCTATAATTGTTTAACTCTGCTTCATACATACCCCAGAATCCTAACCCAAGTTAAAATTCTGGTCCCTAGCAGAGTTTCCCACATAGAATTTTTATATTTTTATTAAATCCTTGTCAAACAATTATTCTTTGACCCTTCAGGAGACATATCCACATAAGAGTTATGTCTTAGTCTCCTAATAATTCAATGGATCCAAGTATAAACAATAACTTGTTAACTTTAGGAATTGTCGAAAGAACAATTCCTCCGAATGTTTAAACTTCTAAGGACAAGGAGTAGTTTACCCCCCCCCCCCTCTTTTTTTTTAGGATTGAATCGCATTGATCCACCCCAAAATTTATAACATCCATGAAACTTAGAAATTAGTTAGTTTCATAAATAACTAAATTATTTATTAGACCAACTTGTGACTTCAATGAATAATTGACTTAACAACTAAGTCAATTATCATTTAAACAATTACTCTACCTCATACAATTTGTTACTGAAGAAGAACATTACCCTAACCCTTCCTCCTCTATTAATAGTAATTTAGACTTCAGTCTAAATGACATTTGACCACGATTCCTCAAGAATGAAAGACCTCTTTGAATGGGGCTTTTCCTACCTGATTATTCAAGATCACATATAGAAGGAAGAGAACTTAATGTTCATCATTCCAATAACAAATCAATTCAGGTCTTGAGGTTCGTGAAGAGGAAGCCTTCAAGTAACCCCTCTTTCAGACAAATTCAAGAGGAAGTGAAGAGTATAAAAAATTCATACTAAATTTTTCTACTACTTCAATCTCATTTTATAATAAGTCACTTCTCCCTTAATATTCTTCCTAACCCAGTTTCAATTAACTTAACTGGAACTGGTTAGTCTAAAATAATACTCATAGATTCACCATCTTGGAGATCTAATAACCATACATTATTCAGGAGTAGCCTCAAGCGCGACATACCTGAATATCCAAAGGAATACCATATTTTTAATGGTTATTCATAACTACAATTATATTAAAGTGATCTGATCCCAATCAGATCTTAGCCTTAAATAATTCAAAAAAGTCTATGATTACATTCATTGACTCTCTATAACTTAGTCATTAAATCCCAAAGTTCACTTTTTCATGGATTATCTATGACCGTTATCTTTGTAGGATTTATTCCACAGTCCCCGATGTTATTACATCAAGGAATGACTTCCGAATCTCGGAGGAATAAAATATCAATTAACCATTAGAGAGGGGAACATGCCCCATGATACCCTTATCGTAGACTTATCCACTATATATACTTAGGAAACTTCCAAATATGGAAAAATGTCAATATATACTACTGATCATATTATTGCACTCCATTATTCAATAACGTCAGAAAGTAAGGATTATAAATAAATCCTTACTTACTGTATTCCAACGTTTCCCCTTATAAGTTTATACCGGATGACCACGTCAACTGATGTATAAATAAATCAGGCGAAAATTTTTTATCTTTATTTTCCAAAAAAATTTCCCGACTTCCTTCGGAATCCCTAATTCCTACCGGAAGAATCAATTCTTAATATCCTATTGGTATTCTGCCAAACAGGAATTATGATTGAAACATCAGATTCTTTATTAGTACTGTAAATATAAAGACTGTCTCCCTCCTAGTGGACAGTCCTTAATATGTGCTATATTTTCACTCTGACTCTCCAGAGTTTCTCCCAATTTTGTAATTAAATTACAGATTTGGGAAATGAATCTCTGAATCACTTTGTTAATCAATCTATCTTTGTAGATACTAAAATATTGATAAAAGTGTTTCCCACCGAGTTATACTAACTCAGGAACAGAAAGGCCATCATATGCTTCTCTGCTCCAGAGATCATATTTCCAATTACTCATGTCGCAACATGTGATATGGCACATCTTATTATTTAATCAGTATCTTGCATGATCCGGAGTTATATCTAGAGACAGTAATAACGATATACAGGCTTTCTCCTTGTATATTTTCATTATTAACTTTAAGAATCTCTAAGTTTATACACATGTATATTACAGACTCTATCCAGATTTTACTCAATTATCATGATATAACTGGCCCAAAGTCCTGTTTTCCAGAATCTCACCAGAAAGAAATCAACAACCCCATAATTTCGGGGTTAATAAATTTCGTTTAATTTATAATGAGAGACAAGTGTTGTAAAGGTGTCTAACACTGATATAACCTTCTGAGTCCAACCACGAGCAGTAGCTTAGCGGAGGACACAATCCTTTGGACTAATGAGATATTCTAATTCAATTATGAATTTCAATAACTTTTAGCCAGTTCATACCCATATTCTTCACCCAATTTCATCAAATTTGCATGAATCAGACCTATTGATCACCCACTGGGAGTCATATAAAATCTGAAGGTGAAGATCTTCAAAAGAAGAACAATAATTCACTTAGAGATAAAATCCAAACCTTTTGAGGAAAGTAAGAGGGGTTAAAACCATCTCAGTATTTACCCACTCAAGATGTTTACCATATCTTGTTAAAAATAACAGGTATACTTCCCTGCAATTAGAACTGGTAAACCCAGTTACGAAACTTTCAGGGAGAATCTGTTCTCTCCAACTTTCCTCCCTGGATTATTAATCTCAATCTCTTAAGGAATTAAATCTTCCTTCAAGGGTTCGGTGGAAGGCTTCATTAGAAGCCTTTACAGGTAAACTCCTCTTAAAGAAGTTTACACTTAGACCCAATTACCAGTCAATCAGTCTCACTTATAGTAGTGCCATGGCAATCTACTGAAATAAGAAATAATTTATTTATAGACTGCACCACCAATATCAGGGAATAATTTGTCTGGTGTAGTTTCCCAATTTGCCACATAACTATGTGCAAAATCTACACTTTAATACTTTGTTGTAGCAGTTTCCCACATGCAGAATAGTAGCTTGGTATATGCTCATATGGTAAACTGCTGCACAATTTCCTTAAACAAATTATTCCGTGTAAAGTACAGAGATATCTTGGAAAACACTAGAAATCAATCAATAGTATGAGTAGTTTCCTACAACATCCCCTGTAGGGAAACTATTCATTATTTCCCTCTGTACGTTGGTCTAATCTGCTAGCATCTGACCGAAGCCTGTGCTGTATTCCAACCTGAAATCAATTCACTGACCTGGTGGAATACCAGAATGTTCCAATCCGTGCGAAAGCACGTAATAAAACTCCAGTACAAATCTGAAAACAAGAACATTCTATGGACGTGGTATTATCCATGTCCTGCAGAAACCGGACCCTTAACTCTTTAAGTCCCATAAACCGCTCATAGCGGTTTAAAATCATCAGATTACTGAAACCTGCACATAATGGTTTCCTTCTTCATAAATAATACAGTAAAACTGTATTTTCCTGACAAATATAACTAGGACTGAAAAAGTTAATGGTCCGGACCGGTTTAACCCGGGTACGAGTACTTAACCCGTACGAACTCGTAACACCCTATGGGATAGGAGCTTTTATAGCAACCGACCTTCTTATTAACTTTATCACCAAATAGCAATTATTATGGTATGCGAATTACTCGCTAGAAGGAATTGGAGCATGCTCTTTATTGATTCTTTTATCAAACCATCCCTGGTGGAGGCAAAGCCCCACCGGGAATCCGATGGGGTGAGGATCCGGAAGGTAGTGCGTAAACCTGTACGCTCCACTCTAACACAGAACACACTCCTCGAGTTCTGGGGATAGATATTCCTTTACCCCAACTGTGATTCCCTTAGGAACCGCAGATTTTCCTGAAATAGAAATATTAATTATTTCTTAACAGTTCAATGTTTATAACAATTCTGCTCTAAAACAAATAATAATAATTATTTGCTCATTTATTTAATATTATTGAGTGATAATTATAACCTCAATTATTAATGTTCTTATAAACCTAAATATAAATTTATATTTAAATGATATATAAACAGAATTATTAATAACACAAATTACAAAATATAATCTCCAGGGAAATTCTATATCCCCTGGTAATTTATATGTACCATAAACCAATTCACTATGATTCACAATCAACATTATCATTATAAATATTACAGGACTTTTTAATTTCATGTTTAGACTAAATATAAAGTCTACCAGGCTGCAGTCCTTCTTGATTGGTTTATCACCATAAAAAGAAATTTCTCTCCTTTTACACAGAAACACTAGTTTAATACTAGTAAATAATTCTCATTAATATTCATATTTATAATTAATTGATATATACTCTAAATGATAGAATCATCCAAATCTTCATTGACTGAAAAATATTGTATTCACACTAAGTCAATTGATTAATTGATTTATTAGAAAATAAGTGCAGATGAATTAGGTCTAGACTACCATAGACAGAAATTCGTCTCTATCGCTGGCCGCCCGGCGTTCACCCCTTGCGGTAAATTGCCGGGACTGACGTCGTTAATGTCGGCCAACTGCACTGATAGACATGTACTGACCACTCGCTAATACAGACCATCAATACGCTCAAGTGTACAGAATACTATACAGTCACACCCATCTCAACTCAAGTATACCTGTATGCTGTGGATGTGTGTTCCACGGCATGGTTTACTGAGATAGGATAATTATTCTGATTTTGATTTAACCAAAATACCAATTCAGATTTAATAATTTACAAGATAGTTCCAAGGGACTAAACAATCCCTTAAGCTATGAATTGAAGCGTAACCACACGACAATATCATAACGCACACTACGTGTTGAAGAGGTGTACTAGGGCTAGGCCCTATAGGCCTAGCCTGTACACTTCCCACCGGCTCCATCATGACATAGCAGTAATCAGCGATAGCCATGCTCATCAGACGGACGACCGTTCAACTATCTTCGACTCAAAATCTAATGATTAATTAAATCAATAATCTCATCCGACCAGGTCTTTATTCCTGAGACGGTAATCTCTTCAAATTAAACCTAAAAATTAGGTAAGCACTAGCGTTATTAGCACTTTCTTACAGAGATTTCTAAGATTAAATTTAACTTAGCTCTGTCGATGGCTCGTGAAATTTTCATATGAAGGTTGGGCCTCGATGTCGCATGAGGCCGGGGGGGGGGGGGGGGGGGGGATCTGAGCCTCGTGACTCGATCTCAAATGGTTGTTGAAAAGACGATGGCCCGTTTGTGAGATTCAAACTGGCAAAAGTTAAAGCCATTGGCATTTTTTTGACATATAAATGTACATAATATTATATTTCTATCACAAATGAGTCTGTAAAAGGTAAAGGTAGTTGATATGATAAAAAAATATTAAAAACAAGCAGTTTAGCGCTTAAAGGGTTCATAATATGGATAATAAACAAACCTAGCAAGCAGATACCATAACAGCCAAACAGCCTCAGTCAAGACATCATGATGCTGCCGCCATGATAATAGATGTTTATCAATAGTTTTGTAAATATGTTGTTCTTGAAATTCTCTGCAATGAAGAAAGGAGAATTGCAGTATACCACAACATAGTGCAACATAGACATTTAAAAATGGTATTAATCACCCCATTGACCACTTGTTTGCTCCAAAACAGATCAGTGAAATTTAACCCACATTTTCTCAAATTTTATAAGTTATAGACCAAATATTGAGAAATGCTGTTCATAATCCTGAACTGACAAATGGATATTAGAATATAAGTCGCTTCTTGGAGAGAATAATCCCATAATTTGAAAAGATTCAATTATTAGGACTTCCAGCAAGTCACATGGTGTAAACATGTGTAGTACATGCATGAAGTATTATTGAAGACAAATAATAATTATGTCAATACAGTAGATCCTGTCACCAACGACTTTGCTTCTGCCAGACAAAAAAAGTCGTTGGTGACAGAAAGTCGATGGTCACAGGAATGAGTTTCTGCTGTAAAATTTGCGGGTGCGGCGGCAGGTTTAATGGCGGGCTAATGACGGCGACATTCACCCACCATTGACTGATAGTCATTGTGGATCAAAGCACGCGGTTGCGGCAACATTTGGCGTTGTATATTCACGATAAATGTGTTTTTATAGGACAGATGACGTAGCCCTGGTGAAACAAAAAAATAACTGGTGTAACAAAAACGGAACATTTATTCATTACTGATGAATAATACACATGTGTGTTTACACTAACAGGATCATTATGCCCACACTAGGACGTTTGTACCGTCCCCGTCCCAGCAGAAACATTACGTTGAATCAATGTTGATTTAATGACTGGTCCACAGTCTACGACGCTGAACCAACGTTAACCCATCATTGAATCAACGTCTTGTGTCTGCTGGGTATATGTGGCCGGACCACGATCATATAGGACGTTCGCTACGTGTGAATAAACACGCGTGGATGGCTCATTAAGGCAGTGTACTGTATTAAAGTGACCGGGGTATTAGTTATGTCCCGACGCGATGGTGTTCTAATGCAGGCCAACCATGCATCAACGTCTCGTGCCAGTTGTATAGTCATCTAGTAAACATGATCTATTGACCCAATGCTGTTTTAATGCGGGCCGACTTCGAAAACAGTGGGCCAACGTTTAAACAACATTGGGTCAACGTCTTGTGTTTGCTGGTCGGTGACAGCGCGTCTCATGTCTGGAGAGGGGTGTACTGTTGACTGACAGGCTGTGTATAGCGTAATTATGACGGCGCCGCTCTCAGTCTACCAACCAACACACAACTGAATAGCACTTGACATTTAGTGTGCTATAGACAATATTATTTGTATAATTAATCATGGCGTATCTTCTTATTACATTCCCTGAACAATTTAATACGATTGTATTTTAAAACATGTTTAATTAGCGCTATGTAAAATAAACAATTTTATATACTTTTTGACTAATGCGAGCATTAAATAGATTTATAGGGCATATCTTTAGTTGATCATTGAACATGAAGGGTTGGATGATTTCCTACCGGCGGAGGTGATATTGCTGTGCAGTAACATCAACGGTCTGAAGTCGATAGGCTGGGAGTGCGACAACAGCCTGATCTCCCAGCGTTATACCCTCTCTGTTAACCATGATATCCACAAAGTCAGATCTGACATGCGGTGGTTTGCTCATGAATGTTTCCAAAAGTCGTATGACGAAAAAAGTTGAGGTCGTTCGACACAAGTAATACAATGACCTACTGCCACATATTCGAGGTCGCAAGTCGCGTTAGACAGAAAGTCGTTGATCACAGGTCGTTAACTATAGAAAAATGTTCCGTGCAAGGAAAAAAAGTCGTTGGAGACAAAAGGTCGTTGATGGCAGGGTCGTTGATGACAGGATCTACTGTACTACACTTACCTCATAAATATTTGGTCATGTCTCACAAAGTTACAAGCTGCAAAAATAACTGGCTGAAGGACTCCTGGAGAAGAACTCTACAAAACAGTATTATACTTACGTAAAGTAAAACTTACATTATTCACCGTGTTGCATACAGTGGAAAAAATCCTGACACACAAACATGAGTCATGCAAAAACTAATCAATTGATATGACTATGATTTAATATTAAGAGAATATATCCCCCTGTTATCTATCTCAATGTTGGGCCAAAGTAGTTTATATTATTCCAGTATTACAGCAACATTGGGTAACTGCCTAGTGCTTGCTAACATTATGTTGGTCTTATTAAATATAGTCACAGTTTGAGAGCATAAGATAGACTTGGGACTAGTTTTCAGATGGCATTATCTATTATTACAATGTATTTTAATGAAGTAATTATGGGTTTGTTTTAAAAAGTAAAACATCTGCTAGCTTTTCACAGTCTTCACTTGCATTCTGTTATGTTGTTTTAATTTTACTAAACCATTTTTACCTCTAGTAGTTTTGTGAGAGCAGGAATAACACCTTGCACATGTAGTAAACTAGCACATTTTTTACAACCTCCTGCGATGTTTCCAATGCCCCATGCACTTTGACTCTGAAAACAGGTACATATTAAAAAGAATTACTAAATAATGAACAAAAAAAAAGTTGCGCTAGTAATCATAAGATTGATTACATGGGATCAAAATGTCATCAAACAAATACAGGATAAAGGCTATGTGAAGTATCAACAAGCAGGATTTCATAGATTTGTTGATATTCAGTATTAAACAAATAACCATGGTGGAGGCAGCAGCTGATAGTGTGGAATACAGTATGCAGCCCACATTCTTCTTCAGAAAAACAGCTGTAACTGTTTATTTTTCAATTTATTCTGTTACTGCTTTTTGTTTTAGAAGTGCAGTACTACCTCATATTCTGTGCAGTTTTATGCATAGGTCGCAATACATTTCAATTTGCAAACACAAGGTGAAACCGTGCAAACACAAGATGTTAACCCAATGTAGGGTCAATGTTGGGCCAGCATCATAGACGTTGGGCCAACATAGGGTCTTGTGCAGGGTCTTGTGTGTCTTGTGTTTGCTGGGAAGAATGACCCAGCAAACACAAGTCATCGACCCAATACTAGATTAACATTGGCCCACCTACGACGCTGGACCAACACTAACCTAACATTGGGTCAATGTCAATGCCTCGTGTTAGCCGGGGACTGACCTGCAGAGAAGTGTTACTGCTGCTTAGAAAGGTAATTAGGTAAGGTGCTGCATGCTTGGCAACTACCATAGTATGATTATCAGAGCCGGCAGCAAGATTAGTAAGTGTGCGCGCCGCTTCAAGTTGTAAATCACTATCTCTCCCTGTCAGCATACTGATCACTGCTGCCAATGCACTATCAATTCTGAAAACATTTCCTCAATAAACAATCATGTTAAAATTGTTCTCTGCATTTACCAACAGTGATTAACGTCATAATCATAATTCTCCAGATTTACATATCTTCCATTATATAAAAAGATGGACTTATTGTTTTATGACAGGAGCAAAAATATTGTCGTTTTAGACGATCAAATCACTGTTATTGGGATTAAACATCAAGGTTTAGAAATGTTTGGTATCAAGTTAAACAAATAGGAGTAATTCTCGCCCACTTTAAGTTGTGGGTCGTGGTATCTACCAATACGAATGGTGTGCATATTAGGGAACATTATGAACTTTACACCCCCCTAAAAAATAAACTGACCTCCCAACCTTAGATTTCGGTCTAAAATGAAAATAATCCATAATACAGGTCAGACTGTATCATAGTACAAAAAATGGAGCAAATCCCTAATGAAAAAAATTCTGTAAAATGAAAGAAATTAGTCATTGCACCTAGCTCCCACAAAAAAAAAAAAAAAATTCAAAAGGCTGAAGGGGTTACTGCAATTTATTAATAATAAAATAAACTGAGCTGTTCAAAAAAATGTTCAATATTAAAAGGTCAATTCCAGACACTTTCTGTCAACAGAGGTACACCATAAACTAATAAAGTTGAGAACAGGCCAACAGCTTCAATTTCCAAATAAAACGAATCAGTTCGGACAGTATCGTTGGTGCCAGGTTAGGTGAGCTCAATACAATCAGACACATACTTCCAGAGATATGGTCCAGAAAACAGCTACCTAGAACCATGGTGTGCATTGTGTTGTCCCCCATGTAAAATGCATAATTTTGTTTAAACTCACTTGAGGAATACATCCCTAGTTTTAGAATTTTGCACAAATGCTTGATTCAGTTGTGCAAGACAATGCTTTGAGTTTCCTTTTTTCTTCACCAAGGACAATGTAGCTAACTCCACATCCTATTGAGCAATCATAAGATTTAGACATCTTAGCTCTGGACTGATCAGTGGTATTGCAATAAAATATCTTAAGACAACAATAATAAATGAAATTATTTTTTTTGTGAATTGTAACTAAACCATGACTACATGTTATTTTTGCAATACTGGTATGTATTTTTGAAGTGCTCAGCATGAATAAGTAGGAATATATCAATCTCATGATATAGAACAGTAGCATAAAAAATATAGCTTGACAAGTTTCTGATAAATCGTAGGAATAAATTAAACATGGAAAATTTGCAAATAAAATTTCAAAGTAATTTCATTCATTGTAATACATGTATTTACCTCAATTGTAAATTCTATATCTTCTGATAATTCTATCAGTTGTGGTCTCTTTCTTGCCAAGACAGATGTCCTTCTATCATGCCACAAGCCTATATAAATAATTAACTTTAAAAAATTCCACATTCTGTGTTTTTGTGGGAGTCCAGTGTACGAGCAACATAAAATGTAATGAAAAATAATCTATAAATTGTCAAGTATGTTAAAATAATCATGTAATGAGACAATGCTCACCAATAAACTGCAACATAAATGATAATAATAAATAAAAGCATGTAAAGCACACAAAATTGTCTTTAGCAGCATAAGTTTAGCAATACTGTATAGTCCCCTGTATAATGCGATGCTGTTTAAAATACGAGTTAAGATTTGAAACCTCTGATGATATGAAAAACATCTACCTGTCTATAATACAACCACAAATTTTGGCCGTCAGCTGCAGCGTCCATGGCAAGCCTCCCGAATATAGGAGGTATGGACACTATCTTGTTCTACTAGCGGCGCCGAGGCACATGCCTTAACACATGCATTAATGCTTTGTCAGCATAAGCATGGTAAGACTAAGTGTCAATGGTCCAGCATTAAGCTAAATACCGCAACAATATCATTGCGCCTACACAATATGTCCCCACACAATATACAAGTACTACCACTTGCTCAACGAAGGCCTGCTGTTTGGGATATATATGTACATCTTGATTTCTATGAACAATATTAAAAGGATAGATTTCTATAAAAATATTTTAAAAAGTGTGATACAAACAGGCTGTATCTACTGTACAATGCAGTCTCATGTTCATTACTGGAACTGATGCTGGTTTCAACAAAAATTTCCTGACTCAAGTGTACTACACTAAATATCAAAATAATTTTTATAACTATTGGCATTTTTCAATAAACACAATTTTGTTCAAAATATGTTGCACACATACATATACATTACAAGTAATTGAAAAGAGAACGGTTATGTGTAACAAGTGATATAAGTAACAAGTAGCCTACACTCACCTAACTGTTCTCTTCTTTTTTTCTCACTGATACATGAAACATCTGACGGGACATTTTTATACAAGTCTTTGTGCTCCATGATCTAAAATGTCAAAATACATTTTTTGGTGTTGAAAAGTTTGGTCAGTAACCAAATTTTCACTTTAGTTATACTCAACATTAAATCACTGAAAATTTAAATAGTACAGTGCAGAGCTGCAAGGGTTAACTCAAATCCATTTTTATAGATGTAAAAACTAATTTGAGAAACTTTTATGGTAGGAATCACTTGATGATTGTATTACCAGTACAAATATCGACATATAAATTATGCTGTAATAAGACAAAGAGAATATAATCTTATATAGACATGATAGACAGGATAGTAAGGGTAGGATTTTGTACAAATAGATGTTGCATCTCTTTAGATATTAATACCATCCATTCATCCATCCATTAAAAAAACTGCAACAGAAAATAATCAATGATATTCAATCATTTTCAACCATTTTATTTTCAATAAATTAATAACAAAAGTTACCAGATCGTAAAAAATACCCAAGGCTCAATGCCATGGTTATATTATCTTAATTAAACAAAAATAGATCCTACAGGCTACACTAATCTTTCTGATATATTATTATATAGGTTTCTTCTGTTAAGAATATGTTTGATATCACTAAAAATGGTCTAGCGATCATCAACTGTAATATTCAATGTGCAGAGAGAAGTCAAGTGCCACCTAGTCTGGTCATTAAATCAGAGTCAGAACTGGAACTCTTTTACAATTTCAGTGAACAAATTCTAAAAACATATATTATCACTTGCAGTCACCCCCCATGTTCTGATGTTGCTTGAATTGATCATACAGATGTTACAGACATCAGATCCATCTGTATCTGAGTATTAGCTTTTGTTCCCTCTCACTGGGTGATAATATTTGACTATTTCATTAAAACAGTAGGCTACAGTAGAATACATGATCACAATAATCAGGGCCACCACACTGGTCACTAGGGATAAAAACACTGTAAAGTGTCTGGTGACTCTTATTTCCATAGTGGTCCCTCAAATGTAGATTAGATGGCGACTAGAAAAGTTTTACCGAAAAAATACATTGTAAGTACTTTTAGAAAATGTATATAGCATAAATTATTAATAAGCACATTTTCCATGACTACAACATACACTTTTAGTCATAAAATTATGTCTAGACTGGATTTACCATAAATCATAGTAATTTTAATAGACAATATTGTTTATTCATAGTATCTGTTATTGAACAGACATGTAGAAATAAAGCAAGTACATGTAGAAATAAAGCAAGTTGGGCTTAATGACAATATTATACAGTGTTATTATATACATAAATTGATTGATTTTTGTACAATACTGATATACATATATGTACAAAAGTTTATCAATTCCAATATGTTTGTATTATTCATTAGTTTATCAAATGTAAAAGCTGATGGATGAATCGTATGATGTCTTTTAATTAATGGTTTCGGGCAGTTTTGAAGTTTGAACAATTCATAACAATATGAAACTCGTCTCCCAGTTCACTCTCACACCAGTTACACTTTCTTTGTTCTCTGGGTATACCTCTATGACATCCCGTTTCAGCTGGAAGGTTGTGGTTTCTGCTACGGAATCTTGCAAGTAATCGTCTGTTATTGTAGGTTAGGCAACAATTCGTTGATTAATTGGCTCTCAAGACCGCCGAGTCAGGTTAATGGAAAATCAATAAGAATTGTTTTTGAATTTTTTTTTTCTCATTTTATTATACTGCTGACCCGCTATTTATCAATATAAACTGATATAACTTGAAATAATAATGCAAATCATGCATATTTTCAACATAAAATGAGTCGACACTTAAAAAAGTGTTTTTTTGTTTACCGTTACAAAATAATATTTAATTTTTTATTTTTTTTCCCAACCGCCTGCTCTGAATCTTGAATAGAAATGAAATGAATCAGGCTTTAGGCCACCTGTGTGCACATATAGGCTAAACTGGGCCAGGAGAACCTCCTGAGGATGGTGAGATGATTGAGATGGAACTGTCCTCCATACACAGGATTCGAAAATCGAGCCCTGGCGGTCTGAGGCCGAACACGCTACCTCTCGGTCACGGAGGCTCCCCGCAATATTGACTGGCCCCCACCCATCTTGAACAGAAATTCTTGAGAACCAATTAATAAAAAACTGTGGCCTTAATAATGTTAATGTTGTCAAATAGTTTTCAAATAATTGATTTAAACAGTCTATGGTTAAAACATTTGCTACTTTGTTGCATTTTTGCTGCCCATTTTGTCTAAACTGATCGAGTAATCTTTGTTTAATTTTTTGTTTAAAGCATTCCTTACTACAAGGGATTGCTTGGCTTTCCCATGTACCATGTACCATGAAATTTTAGGTTTCTCAGTGTCTTGACAAATGTTGGCTCGGAACAAAACCATTCTTGTTTGGGCGGATAGTTTTAAATTTCTATCTTGTTTTGATTTCCGGTCATTGACAGGTGTTTTAATGCCGCGTATACAGAAATCTCGTCGTTTTAAGGCAAACATTTTTTTTCATCCACCATTAACCCTTTCAAGCCTGAGTTTACCATTGTCAACTTCATCCACTACAAGCCACGAATTGCTGTCACAATTCTTGACTTGTAATGAATAAAGATGATTTGATGTGGGTGACCAATTGAAGAAAATTACCATGTTACCGGCATGTATTGGCAAGCTAGTTCCAAGGAAATTTTCATTCTAAAACCCTTGGTTGTATTGAATTGAATTGATTTTTTTTTAATTGAAAAATGTTTTTCTTTTTCCAGCACATTCAAAATACATTTTAACAGTGTTTAACAAATCAACAAAAAATAAACCCATTTGTATTTTCAAACAAACTTTGTTGTAATCACACAATTTATACTGGAAAAACAGAGTCACAGAAGTTAAATAACTTATTAAAATGTAACACCATGTATATTTTAATTGAGATATATATTTCTTTCCTTAGATCCATTTTCCCAGATAAAAAAAAACTAGCACTAAAACACTCGATATTTTGTCTTGATTATCATCAGTGTTGTGAACCTAGAATAACATTAAGAAAATGTTAATTTAAATCTAAAAAGAATTTGTATTGTCCGCTTAGGTGTTACTTATCTGATGCTCTTAATTGCGGAATGTCGGTTTATCAATTTACCGACATAATTTAGAATTTTGTTGAGCCAATTTCGCAGCGTCCAGTCGGTTTCGCTCATGCGCACCCAAAAGTCTTGACATTAACTTGATTAAGCCTAAATCTAGTGCCTAGTTCCTGGCCCGCGAGCGAGGGCCTAGAATCCAGCCATAACGGAAGTCAACATTTTCATATCATGATCGGCATTTTTCACATACTGATCAAAGGCACCAGCGCACAAATCACCGCGCTGGTCAAAAACAAACGGCGATTACGACGCTGTTTTGACAGTAAAAATCTGTTGAAGTAAAAAAATTAGTTGCTCGGATGCACAGAAGTTATATGCCTTCGTTTCGTTCACAAATCTTAAGTATTTTTTGTGTAATAAGCAGATTGTGAAATGTTGCTTTTGTGTATGGATGGACATGTGACGCTAAAATCCCAAATTGATCTGGCTTGCCCAGAATGCAATGTGTCACGGATGGGACTAATGAGTAATGTTGTAGGAGAATTAGGTATATTTTCAGGGATGTAAAATGATGCTTTAATGCATCGTGAGGGCTTAAAAGGTTAAAATAGTTTCTTTTATATTTTAAGTCCCAGAGAGAGACACTATGAGTATGTCTGTATGAGTAGAATAGAATAGAATCTTATCGACCCGCTGCGAGCTAATTCCGCAGCTGTCTGTGGTGACCTGCTCCGCAGGGCTACAGCGACTCCAAGCCTCCATGGGCCTGGAGAAGCGAGCACATGACTGACGATTTTGACGGTGAGCGATAATAAACTTATTATAAAGGAAAACGATGTGTTCATCAATTCCATGCACTAAAAAAATGTTTCACAAATAAAGTTATTTTGATAAGTATAGTCTAGGATAGGTACTGATAATGTCAAATAAATTATAAAATTTGCATAGAAATAAGACCTGTCTAATCCATAAATTGCAAATTACATAATAAAAATTCAGCCGGCTTGTTTGTTTGAATGAATGAATAAATCACTCAGCTAGACTGTAGACGCAAGCTGTGGCTGCTTTGGCAGTGCATCGTACAACCAACCACAGCCCACCATCCGGATCCAATTGATTTTCATCTGTGGCGGCGCGATGAGACCCGCTCCAGTCCATGCCTATCATTTATTTACTTATTTTATTTTAGTGTATAATCCCCATAAAACGATCCATCCAGCTCCATTAGGCCCCATTCTCCACACATAAATGTCGCTCAGGTAAACCCCCGCTTCATCTCTGTAAGCAGGCGCCATGTTTTAACAGAAACTGCTCATTTCGAGCAACTTTGTTGTTATACCAACTGTAAGCTTATAAACACGCTTGTACGCACCGTCCGAGATATATATCGCAAATATAAAACATACCTGTCAACATTGAGAAATCTGAAACAGGGAGATTTTATCTGGTTTCGCGTACACTCACTTAGGCGGGGGGTGCGGGGGCCGCCTAGGCCCCCGAAAGCTCAGGGGTTCTAAGTCTTTTCTGAGGGCATTCCCGCTGTTTCCTGGTACATTTCACTAATAAATTCTGAAATTTTTTTTATTATTATCATCAAAGCCAAGATTCAACATCAATTTTGGACTTGGCTGATCTCACGAAGAAAAAAGTCATTGTATCATTGGCAGATATTTATCAACCATTTAGTATATATATGCTGTTATGTCATTTAGTCGAATTTTTTGGTACATATTCGAAATTATATTTTCTAGAAAGGATATATCATAATCTAACTAAAAAATATGGTTGGCGGCAATCTTGACTTAATGGTCGCTTTTTTGAATGTTGACATAGGCTACATGTGCAGATATTTATTAGTCTGCATATCTCGCCAATAATTAATAGATTTTCAGTTTTTTGTGTCCATTATTATGTGTTTGTATAGGCTGGGAATCGATTGGAATATACCAAAACACTATCGAGATAAAATAAATACCCCAAAAATGACATATTTTATGTATTTTATATGCATTTCATGGACGTACATCAGAACGCAAATTGTGACACAATTAAATCCATGCAAATCAATGCCAGTCCCAAATTCGCTCACCTTACCCTTACTTTAATATTAACCACTCGTTTATCAAAAAGAACTGGAAGGTGCCACTAAAGCCAGTGAGGCATGGAAACTAGCCCGGTTCCTAAAGAGGAAGCCATCATCTCAGTCCACGAGTGATTCAGTTTCCCACTCATCACCAGGCTTACCAATCCAATCATATTCTTAAAAACCCAAATATATACATCCCAGGGTTTTGTATAATTCAGTGGTAATAGTATCACACCAATGTCAAATGAACAAGGAGTTAATTAAGGTTTTATGGAGTAAAGTTTTATAATATTGTGTACGTCGTGATGCTGTGTTGAAAGCAGTGGCTTCAACCAATCTTTGGTAGAATCTGATATACACTGTAAATAGCAGTGTCACTGTTATCATGGTTATGCAGTTTGTCAATGCTAACACAAAAATCGAGGAAATCACCCCCATAGTCTTGAAAAACAGCGTATCTGATCTTGAAAGACTGTGTAGCTAATCTAATAGAAGCCTACAGTATAAGTGAAGAGATATCATAACCGAGCAAAAATGACTGCTGCAATGGATGCATTGAATCTAAGTGAACATTTTTATCAATTTGATTCCCTCAATTTGATTCCTGTGTGTATAGTTCTCTGCCTACAATAGAGTGGCAAAAGTAGATATGTTTATGTGTATGTATGATGAATGTTTAATGACCACGGATCCTCAGGCACTGGAGCGAAATGTAAAAGGGTTAATTCTCTATCAAAGAAAGTCTCATTGACAGTCAGGTGTCCGTCAAGCACAAGAACATCTCAATAAGATCCACAAAAGGGATGTTGCTATTATAGCGGACATCAAGAACAATCCAGATCGAAGCTCTGCTGCGATATTGGTTATTACTCCACTTTGATTGACAACTAAAGTCCTTAGTGCAAAAACCCTTAAAAATATGTGTTGGCCATTGGTATTGAATGACGTTTCATTCAAATCTAATAATGTTATTGGAAATAAATAGAATAATGTGATGACTCCAGTTTCTTTTCCTGGCTCCCTCCCCCCTCAGATATCAAATGGTGCGTCCCTAAGACAGCTGTGTACCACAAATTTTTCAGTAAAAGGGATAGGACAAAATAAGAAAAAAAAATCGGATGGAATGTAATTGAAAAACAAAAAGGGTCGACTTTGAATCAGATAAAATAAAGGCATGAAATTCCGGTGATGTTACTTCTCCTTGTCATCGCAAAGTCATTCGGGAAATGAGTTGATCTGAAAGAGGTGATTGGAAACTCTTCACCACGGACAATAAGCAGCTGATGGGTTTTGATGGTCAAACACATCAACAGATAAAAACTGAGCAATGCGTACACCACCAGAATATACAGATCATATATGTAGGCCTATGTTACTTAAAGAACGGCCCGTTAGTAAGCTTTTTGCAAAGATTCAGTTGATAATTGCAGCGATCTGGCTTTGTGGACATAATTGGCACAAAGTCACATAGTTGATAATTCCACGCAGATCAGAGACTTCACTAGTAGTTTTTGGGAAGTAAAAAAAATGAACAATTTCTAACATTTGTTAACTGAGAAAGTAATAAGCCATTCTCTATCCCCACACAGGCCCGAATGTCCAAAGGGTGTGACTGGTGGATGTATACATACACCAGTCACACCCTTTGGACATTCGGGCCTGTGTATCTCCACGCTAACAAGACTAATTAGACCCGCAGGTTTGCGTTCATAGGTAGGACGTCAAACGTTTCCCAAATGCAACCACAAACGTCTGTCAAATTTGAGGTATTTCCTTTTGTAAAAGATAATTTTTCGGTTTTGCAAATAAGTGATCAGGTGATGGAGAAAGCCGGAGGTACAGGTTTGTGTAAAATTTATTCTAGATCTGAAAAATTCTCTTTATTTTCGTGTAAAGTGGAGCGCAAATAGGCTAAACACAGTTACCCCCTGTCCGAAAAAAATGACTTTTTACAATCAGACTTTCCTTCATAACATTTAAAAAAATTGATATTGCAAAAACATATTCTGATTTGTTTTCTGCATTTTTGTGCCAAATTTCTATAAAATTTAAAAACAAATTAAACATATGAAAAAAATAGTCTGACCTCACTATCATAGGTACGATGGCCTGAATGATACAATCATAAACAGAGTTATTTTGGTAAACAGAACATTTATTTTCCAGAGGTCAAAATAATTTTAAAACGGGATAAAATGACGTGAAACGGGAGGTCGGGAGATGCCCCTCCAAAACGGGAGGCTCCCGCCGAAAACGGGAGGGTTGACAGGTCTGATAAAAGACCACTACTCCGCCACGTATGAGTTACCTATTCATAGAGAAATAGAAAAACATCAAGGGATTACTTTCTCTACCTACGCGCTGCTGTGAGAAGGTTTATGTTATTGTTTTCTGACATAATTTTTAATTGAGTTCAAAACACTGGCAAATAAAAATTACTGAACGACATGCGAATTATGATGGCCCAATTTATCCATAACTGAACAGAGTAAATAGCTATTATACCTGCAACAAACTATTAGATTAAACAAAATAGTGAAAAAATGATCAATAACCAGTCCCGGTGAACATATAAAAAGTTCTGTGGTTATATGAATGGTTATTTAAAACCTGTAACTCACGTGGTAATGGCTGATACATCAGGTTAATCGCCATGCGTGCTCAGGGCAAAATTGGCATGTGGTATCAGAGATATAATCTCTGAAGTCAGAATGATTAGGCCTAGGTACATCACATACAAAGGTGCATCACATAAATTTTAAAATAAATTGTCTAATAAAATTAAGCTGACCTTTTTTTCAAAACTACCAACATGCTAGAAAAAATATTTGACCACTTTCCAAAGAAAACAAATTGTGATAGATCAAAATTTGAGCTAAAAACATCACCCAGGCACTTGAACGTTTTGAAGCAGCTGAAAAAACTACTGAGATGTAGGCTTTATTCTGTAGAGTTTCTGTTTTTAGATACATCAGGGCACACAATGAGCACCACGCAATAATGTAACAGTAGCAAATATACCACATAACAATCAGAAATTTGGGCATAACCTCCGGCCTCTCTTTATCGTTTTTCCACGAGGGGGTCATGGAAAAAAACATATTTTGATGGATTTTCATTCCTAGGCCTATGGCTATGAAACTTCCATTTTTTTTCCCAGGTTTTACCCTGGGCAAAATAGTGCAGTTTTCCTCGGGTATCTTAATTCTTAAAGATTCCCACATTGTTCTGTCTAAACGGCCCTAATTATAGCCCCCAGAACTTCTCCATTGCGCAGTGGACATAGTTTATCTTCATTTTTTGCATTTTTTCTCAAAAATTAAAAAAAATTGAACCTGTGTAAAAAAATTGCTCTTCAAGCATTTGTTGCAACAATTTTGGAATAAAAGGCGAGAGCTAGCACTATTTTTTGTAATTGGGAGAAATCTAATGATAGGAACCCCCGCAAAAGATGATACAATTGCCATTCAAAACACATAATGCTTTTAATTCTACAGTTATGGCTTCATTTCTACTAGCAATAGTGAGCAAAAAGAAGAAACAAACAGAGAAAAATATGTCTGTTATTGCAATGTCTCACAAATTTACTTTATATCCTGAAAAAAAACACGATAAAACATCAAAATGACTTTCTCTGATGTACCTAGCCTAATGTGCAAACCTACACACTGCTTGTCTGACCCTTTAGCAACGAAATTTGTAATATTATTTAGCAGATTTATCCCAACCCTTACTCTGATGACAGCACAAGGCTCTGACACATGTAGTAGTTCTAATACGATCAAAAGTTTACGCCTGCTGAAAATGGCCTAGTTTTTGTAGGCACTTGATATATTCGTCTCAATTTCTTGGCATCCAAGTTTTTTTGGTAGGCAGCGTGAGTGTCGTTTTTACACAGGTGGCTGTGGAAACAAAATAGCAGTAAATGAGTCATACCGGGTACCCTACCCTCACAAGGGATCTAAGACCTCTGACACCAGTGACAGCGTTATTATTCACAACTTCCTCCAGACCCATCATCCGAACATCCTATGCATCCTAACGGCCCAACCCCCAGACTCATGCACACACTCTAATATATGTGCCCGAGGAGCCCACTTATATTTCAGGTCATCCAGACACATTTATCTTCTCATTCCTTTTGACATGAATGCAGTAGTCCGTATCCTCACTACCATCAGGATTCAATTGACTTTCAAATTTAAAAATAAGGTTGTGGAATGATTTACCTGTTAATATAACCAATATTTCATTAATTTATCTTTTCAAAAAGAATATACATTACAGTTGATTGTGGTGATATGGTTTAGTTTTAAATTATTACTATTGTGTTTTTGCTGGAATATTAGACATTGTTAGGGCATTATGTACTCTTAACTTTTTTTTAGCATGACAGGCCTATTTAGATGTTTCATTATCGTTTTTGAATCATAGTTATTGTATATAGGACTAGAATGGCAATAGGCTAGTGGACCAGAACTCTTGTGATAGATGGACTTTGACCAGAAAAAATTGAATATGATATTTTTATGTTTTACATGTTTAAGTAAGTGGTGACCTCAATAAGCAATATGAGTCTGTTGCCATCTATTTTTTTCAAAATGTTCAAATGTATGTGTTTTTGTATATGTTAATTATATCTGTATTTGTTATGAAAAAAAAACTAATCTAAAACTGAATCTAAAAGAAATATAGACTATATATTTTTCCCTAGTGTCTTTGGAAAAAATAACCTTTATTTGACCTTTAAATACATGATGTTCGTTCTTTTTTTTATATATTTACTGTTGCTATAAGTATAACGCTAAAAATGTTGACGATAACATTATTTATTTGTGTTAATTCATTGGACCGGAAATAGAAGTTACTGACAAATAAATTAAAATGACAAAATCTAAAATGGCCGCGAAAGTCACCTTCATAACTAGAAACAACATGACTATCAAAATGTAAATTAAACAATTTTTATTATTATTTGTGGCTCGAAATTGCTCAATTTTTTTATTCTGTATGATTTCGGGGCCGAAAAAAAATTTTCGGATGTTTATTGTTCATCGTCTGACCTATAGTTTATCGGAAAATCCAAGATCGACGCCATTTCACATATTTAGTATTAAAAAAATGACTCCATTGCAAATACTAAGCACATCAAAGCATGTCTAAATATACTGTGATTAAACATAGTTTAGAATGCCTCCAACCCAATCTGTCGTATTACGTCGTCTATTCTTTAGTTTTCCATTGAAAAAATGCTGTTTATGATATTATAGTTCACGTGCATAAAAATAGTTTTTATTTATGTGTTTGCGGTAACCATTTTGAACTTGAAGGTCTAGCATAGGTCATTTTGATAGAAAAACATGAGACATAAATTTATCAACTCTAAATCATGCAGAAACCAGAAATCGTGCTATAATATGTAACAAAAATATAGAATAGATATGTGCCATGTACAAATCTAAATACCACTCAGTTTTGAGCAAATACAAATCTGGGTTCAGAAAACATAAGTCAACTATAGATAGGGCCAATAATTATGTTTTATTTAGTTTTTCCCATTGACCATGTTAGCTAGCTTGTTTTATTGTCGATTTTGATTTTATTTGTAATAAAAAAACATGTTTCAACGTTTTTGTAGAGATAACCCTTTAATCCACTGTATCATGCAATACATCGTAAGAACGGAAATTTAATTAACTTTTATATGGTCTATTACATGGGTAGATTGATAAAGTAGAACAGCAACCACACACGTTTGCTTACCTTAGATCATAATGCAGACAAAGCCGATAATGTTAATTAATTAATTATGCCAATAAAAAAAATTGTCTATATTTTATTGAATAACTGTGTTTTTCAGTTTTTACAGTAGTGTGAGGAGCGCGCAGCTCGTTGCCCTGCGCAAAATTTACGTCGATACACTGGTCTAGACCTTACCTCGACGAGGCCGCCATTAACGTGATCGCCTATATACCCTGGGCCACATTCTTTTTGGTAATTCTGTAGCGCATGATTTTCGTCGATTTATCCGTCAATTGTGAACCAATTTTCTTGAAATTTAGCACAGGTAATTTTCAAGTCATATCCTAACGGCTGTAAAAAATTCGCAAAATTATATTTAACATAGCAAAAGTAAGACCACTTGACATGTAATAAAATTCTAGAATTAGTTTAAAGCAGAACGTCATAATTTTAATTTACTACATGTCAAGTGGTCTAACTTTTTAAATATTGAATAATTATAATTTTACGACATTTTCAGGGATATTAGGATTCTGTTGGAAAATGATATTTACAACATTTCATGAAAATCGGTTGATAATTGACGGAGAAATCAACAAAAAACATGCGCTAGCCTAGGCCTACTGCAGTACTGGCTAAGGTATAGTCACATTGAATGATCAGCGGGGTTCGAACCCGGGACGCATGCATGACTGGCGAGGCAGTCGGGCGCTCAGGTTCTACCCATTGCGCCACGTCCCCTTATCTTTTCCATATTAATAGGCCGTGATTGAACCCTAGCACCCGAAGGGTGCTGAGAGTGGGATTAAGGCATTCGAAGCTTGTATGAAAGCTGATCTCTTAGCCTATCCAAATACTTCATTAGTATATAATACTCATTGGAAAATGTTAGGTTGGCAAGGGAGGCAAGGAACCTGGAAAAAGAAGCATTTTAGAATTTAATTAATTTTGATGAGCCCTCGGCGAACAGAGGGTCGCGGTGGTCTAAATGAGGTGTTGAATCAGCCGGTAGCTACCCTATATCTCGTGTCTTAACTCTTGAAATCTGGATGAAAAAGGCCGATAAAGTTTTAATTTTGACAGATCCTTTAAATGAACATTTGAGACATTTCTTTTATTAAACCTATGCCTCTCGTGTACACTTAAGTTCACTCAGTATGTTTGAGATACTTGAAATTGCGTTCTAAATTTTAAATCAAATGTGATCAATTTACCTCGTGTTGTTTGCCTGACTGTCTGTGTGCCATCGCCATACTCCAGCATGCCCTGAGAAAGAACGTCAGAGTTATGTAATTTCATTGAATTTGAGTGGAATGGTCTAAAAGTGTCTAAAGTTGATAATTTGAGAAATAGGAGTTCCTAAGTTAGAAGCGTGTCTTATTTGCAGCCTGTTCGTTTTTTTCTGTGCTACTCGGCATTCCGTTCCGTTCCGTGTTTCAGCTATGCCGTCCTATCAACACTTTACCCGCTAGAACCTGACGTTACGTATACAACTTCAACGTAAACTGTATTATTTTGTGAGCTCAGCGGATTGATAATAACGACTCTGTAGAGTTCGTTATCTTCTTTATATCAAGTTTAACGCTACTTTTGTATTCAGTTGTATTCAGTGACACATTTACTGAGATGGTAACTAAAAGTTTTTGTTCACATGTTGCGGGCGATAATAGAGTTAGCTAGACGGGGCACCTGTCTGGCACTCCGTTTCGGGCCGGCTGACAATGTTGACTAAGAGTTAGCCTACTTAGGCTGTGGAGTAGGCCTAGATTTACACACTCTTACTCTATTGCATTTCAAATACATGCACACAAAAAAGTTTACACAAAGATACACGCTGTCGCTGATAAACAAATTGTGAAGGGACGTTCTGAAAAAAAAAAAAAAAAAAATTAAAATGGCATAAAAAAAATAACGGCGGGGGGGGGGGTGTGGTTAAAAAAAGGGTAGGTTGGGTAATCGGAAAATTAGTATTTTGGGGGCCTATTAATGCTATCAGCAATACATAAAGACAGGTTATGTATTTCTGATGATACATATATGTACCAGTGCCGGATCCAGAGCAGGTACTTACGGGGGACGGAACGGGGAGTGAACTGAAATTCCCCACCAAAAACAATTGTCTTTTATAGCTTATAGTTGGCTCAACCCTCCTCTTTCTCCTCCCTCCTCTTTCTCCTCTCAATTACTCTTGTTCTTTCTTCTCCTCTAAATCTTCCTCAGGACTTATCTTCCTTCGCGTCATTCCCCTGTTCCCCCCTCCTCATACTTTTGTTGTATCTCTTTCTCCTCTTACTCCTCATTTTGTTCATCCCCATCATCCCTCCTTTTTTCCTCATTCTCCTTATCTTTATTCCCTGTTCATCCTCCTTTTCCTCATCCTCCTCCTCTTACTCCTTCTCTCCCTGATTATTCTTCTGCTCCTGTTGTCCCCCATACTCCTCACCCTTCTCCTGCTCCTCCTTTTCTTTCTTCTCCTTTTTATTTTTATTCTCCTTCTCCTCCTTGGGTACTCCTCGGGGAACTACCATGGGCTCAGAAAGAATGCAATTTTCAACAACACTTTTCTAGACATTAACTGATTAATCATGCTAATTTCCAGTTAAACGGACTGGCCCACGCTAAAATCATAAAAAAATCGGTGATTTTATTTCGGGTTCTTAATATGACCATATGATGTAAACATGTACATAGACTAGAACTGCAAATTTTTATAATTTTTGTGCTGCGCATTCACCAGTTAGGCTAGATATATAGAGGAAATTCCTGATTTGTAATTATTGACAACCATGTCAAAAATAGGAAATGCAGGAATTTCGTGACATATGATTACAAACTATATACTTTTTGCTCAATCTTGAAATCTGTATTTTTCAGTCAAGAAAAAAAGGTTTGAGTGTTGATGAAAAGAGGTCACGCATGCTGGATTTCTTCTATGAAAAGGTTTGATGTCTGATAAAAAATACAAACATAAGTATAGTTGAAGTTTGCATTATAGTGGCAGCTGTAGCAACATCTTTACATTCTGTACATACTCATACACATACAAAATATATATATATAAAAGGTTTTGGCAAAGTAAATAAAATTTTATTCCATATTTTGCTGTCATTTCTGTTAAATAGGCCATTTTAAGCACTAAAATTTAAAACTCTGAACCCCCACCGCTTTGAACCCCCCACTCAAATATTCTTGGCGGAAACCCTGTAGATGTATGAACCCTCCTTCCAGTGGGCAACCAACTGAATTATGAGTTTATGAGTATCTACCACATAGAGCCTAAGTATTTGATCAATTTCAGGTGTATTGTATTTTAAAATTGTTGAAAATATCTACTGTATAGACATGATTACTAGTAGATGTATAATAGGTGGAAGGCATCACCATCCTGCTTGATTTTATTTTTTTAGAAAGATTTTTTCCAGCTGAGGGAACTGGAGAAGCAATGTCAGAAAGAGAAAGGCATCACGTCCATGTCTGTGAAGGAGATCTTACAGAGCCTGGTGGATGATGGCATGGTTGACACTGATAAGATAGGCACGTGTGTCTATTTCTGGGCCTTCCCAAGTAAAGCTAGTCAAAATGTACGTGAATGTGTTCTGCCTTTTCAACATCCGTCTAAATATTGATGTTATTTGTATTGGTTATATACATATAGTTATACAATTTTGGGGTGAAGTCGATTGCTTCATTAGTAGATCTAGTCTTGATGTTTATAAATTCTTGAAGCTCTGTACTATTTTAAATGTTGATTTGATGAAAATTTATTTAATAAACTGTGTTTTTCTGGCTTCATTCTCTACTCAAAGTAGATAAAAATTATGTAAATTGGTAAAATTTGGGGCCACTCATTCCAAAATAACCACAAGTATATAAGTGTCTTGGGAAGTGTAGTGTTTCACCAGGCGATAATAAGCTGAATGAATGGGGCCTTAACCCTTACAGCGCGAGGATCGACTTTAGACATCAGAATCTGACCTCTACAGACGTCAGATTGACATCTGAAGTCAATCCCCACACTGTAAGAGTGACAATAGTTATAAGATATGCAAACGGTGTTCATTTGAGTGCGATATGGGAAAATACAGCACTCGTTCCACGAATAAGGTGTGAGCCTTTAGGCGAACACTTTATCCGTGGAACATGTATTTTCTCACACGATGAGGTCACTCGTGACATAACTGCCGTACATTCCAGTTCAAACTACAACTAGAGTGCGATATGGGCTGATACCGATATACGTCGCATAGTGAAAGCCACTGCACAGAGTGTGAGAATGGACTTTAAACGCAACTTTAAACTGAAATAGCCACAAATTGTACTCCAGAAACATGTTTTAATTTCACATACAGTGATTACCCCTTAAAGCTCTAAGCACGACTAAAGTCATTTTTAATTTGTTTTATTAGCCGATAAAATCAGTGTTATTGAGAATGAAATGTGTGTTTAAACATCAAGATTTGCAAATGTTTGGTCTCAAGTTAAACAAATATGAATAATTTTCACCCACATTTTAATTACTTAATTTAGTGTTTTAAGGTTTACGAGTAACCTTTTAGCTGTAAACATTTACTCATGCAATTAACATGATTAAATATTTAACAAAACATAGATCTTGACATTTAGTTTATGTAAAATGTGTGATGTAAACTATGTGTTGTGGACTGTTTCCTACTTTTCCATAGTTTCTAATGTCTCTTTTGTTTTAGAGGAAAAGAAAAATTTCTGATTTAACAGAAACAAAACAAGAATTAGAAAGAAAATGTGCCGTGTGTCAGGGAAACCTTGAGAAGGAATCTGTGGGAAGAGAGGATTCGGTAGGTGACCCGGTTTCAAGCTAGTTCCTAACCTAATTAAATGGCAATAAAATTTGTAGAAAAGTTCATCAGTTCATCAAATAATTAAACCTGTGAGGTTTCTATCTTCAAAAACTAGTAATATTTTTCATCATTTGAACCTAGAAATTGCATTGGCATGTGAATATAATCTCCTAGCAGAGATGTCAATATCCACGAGTTGGGAGGAACAGATACAATTTTTTACATCCAGCTTTGCTGCTACGCTTTAAGCAAAATTATTCTACAATTTTTATCTGGTATCAGTGTATGAGAAAAGCACGTCTGATTCAATGTGAAGAAATGGTAGACCTTGGAAGACCTACACATTGAACTAGACAGCTTAGAGTGTCACAGTCTGGTCGTCAGATACTGACGTATATAATGTACTTGTATATAGACGGTCCCCACAAGGGAAGTATTAAAACATTTTTAATCGCCGTAGACACATAATATAGGTATTGAAATTAAGTGGAAATAGCTAAAAAAGACATTTATGATGATTTCAAATTGAAAAAACTTTAGTATCCATTGTTTATACAAAAATCTTTCAGCGTTGTAAGGGTTAAATTATTACCAATATATAGAAACAATGATTCCAGTTATAAATTAGTATAATGAGGTTCACCCAAATATGGAAAAGATAGAATAATTACTAATACCAACTGACTAAGCTCTATGTAGTCAAATTACCATTTTTCCGGGCTTAAACCTTAAAGCGCTGATTTTTTTTATGAAAACCTTGGGAGGCCAAAAGGTTTTTTCGGTATGAAATCATCATAAATGTCTTAGTTAGCCCTTTCCGGTTCATTTGAATACCTATGTTATGGGTCTACAGCCAATAGAAATATTTGTACCCTTACTTTGCAGGGACAGACTTTAGTTATCAAAATCTTATGTCTACAGATGTCAGATTCTGACGACTAAAGTCTATCTCCGCGCTGTAAGGGTTAAGAATGATGGTTTTTTTGTCTTGTATTTCTGCATGAATATAATCTGCTACAGGATGACAGGTGTAAATTACTGAAGCATTTGGGTGAGAAACGACAAGAATTACAACAATTACAAACAGAGCTGGAGCGATACAGAGAGTGTGATCCTGAGGTTCTAAAGCAGATGGCTGTTGAGGGAGACATTGCTAAGGAGGCGACCAACAGGTGGACAGGTAGATCCTAATTTTTTGTCTTATTTTCACCCACTCGAGATTATGTCTTGTTACTGCCACCCCCAACATCAATGGGTTGAAAACCACTCATATTTGAGAATAAACATTTGCACAATCTTGATGTTTGAACAATGCATAACGGCACCTACATAACCGGTTGTTAAAGTAAAATATGTATTAAATCTTGCACTGCTGATAATATGTGTTGTGACATACATTTTACAAATCACATAATTGAAGTCTGTTGATCTAAGTTTTATTCTCTTTTCCAGATAATGTTTTCTGCATAAAATCATGGATAAAAAACAAATTTTCATTTGAAGAAAGTGTGATAGACAAACAATTTGGCATTCCTGGGGATTTTGATTATGTGGAATAATTCATACTAGCATTTTTATACATTTTTTCTATTTATTCACAATAAATGTTTGTTTTTGTCATCTTGGTTATTTTATTTTGTAAACGTTTCTTATAAATATTAGGCTCATATAACTGTTCCTTCTTATTTAACAGGCCTCAAATTATAGTTTCATTCAGAATTTCTAATCCTCTTTTATCCACCAATCCAAGGGGAGAAGGATTTGGAATAATCAGAATAACACTAACATCCTAGTTACAAATGATTTTGATCACTCTCATGTGTGTTCGTAAGATGATCTGGTAGCCTACATGCATCATCTGTGGGGATGATTTTTGTCTGAATAGATGCACCAGCTGTGGGGAGGAATTTTGTCTGAATACAAGCTTTCGGCTGGTTTGCAGTGGTTTTAGCGTGGGAAAGATGAGTACAGAAATGTCCAAATGTGATGCAAAAATTTCAATACTATTATGACAAGCCTACATCTGCATCAGGGCGAGTTTGAAGAAGATCAAGCATACTTCTTTGGTATGATCTTCTTCGGCTCTTTTGTAAACAACCAAACTATCAGAATAAAAAAAAAGATTGTACATATGACGTATCGGTCACTTTAAAATGTGATAGATACGTGCCTTTGACAAAGTGGAGGACATATTCAATACCAGGTATAAGACAAGTCCATATAATAGTAGTATAAAAGTGAGTCAACAAAATGGGTGAACAAGTAACTTTTTATTTTCAGTTGGGAGTTCAACTTCAAAATACAATTCTAAAGATGAGACATTTGTACTTTAAATGCACATATCTTACAAATATGGCCATTCACAGACATGAGCACTCTACTTTTGCCTATTCATCTATGATATAACAATACCATATGTGGCTGAATATATTCCCAACAATATGTGCCATCTATGTTACCATTATCAAATAGACCTTTCTGACCAGACTTATCACTGAGTAGATAATGAGGGACGTTGGTAACAATTTGTAAAGTGGCAGATACGATCCTTCAATACTAATGTGACTAAATGACATGCATTTTGAAGCTGAAAGTTCAAAACCTTCTATCTTAGTTTAAAATTATCAACATTGCTAAGTTATTTCTTTAAATTTTCACCCACTTCAAATGGATTAAAATTACTCATTGTTGTATACTTTGAGACCAAACATTTGCAAACCTTGTTGTTTAAACTACTATTTATTTCCCAATACAGGTGATTTATTCTGCTAATATTTAAAAACAGATTACAAACATCCATAGTGGTGCTTAGCACTTTAAGGGTTATCTAGGCCCTACTTGGTATAAAAGTTCGTATCTGCCACTTAAATTTGTTTGGCGACGGATATACCAAGGTGAGGATATGTTCTACATGCATAACCTGATAACTGTATATGGCACCTGAATGACGTAGTTGTGAAGTCTACTACAAATATAGCGAATCACTGAAATTATTTTAGTAGTAAGTATATCATGTTATTTTGTTTTATTGCAACTTAATAAAATTCAAATTAATTAAAGCTTTTTGTTTAGATTAACGATCTGCAAGTAATACATGATTGCGCACCCTGCGACTTCACTAATAATTTACTACTTTGCACCAAAGCTAAAGAAAACTATAAATGTTTAAAGTCCAGGCATATATTTTACAAAGCACCATATTAAACGAACCATGAGGTTGCTGAACTCTTGAGGTAGCTCTTTTGGTCAATGTGGGTTTTTTTTTTATAAAATTGAATGTAATATATCCTGGCAAGTAGTGATGCTGCGTATATAATATGTTAATGGTAAAATAAGGGGAATATAGTGATTCTATTCTATGTGTAGGATATGTTGGGTCGTAAAGATTGTGTGTATAGATGTTTTTTGTAGGCCACGTGTGTGGTATTTAAAATTTACATGGGACTACGTTGTCGCCTAATTGCCACTAATTTTAACGATATAAATACGGATATTGACCCCGTCTTTGATACTGGTTTCACAAAACAGCTGAGCCACTGACCGTACGTGCATACTCAGGATAATTTTTTGAACCTGAAGACTTTCCATTCATATTCGATCTTATGATGGATAGGTTTCGTGTTGCATGACATATTAGGCCCAGTGTAGAATATAGGAATACACATCTCTGATAAGTTACATGTAGTGTGATGCAATAGACGTGTCTATAAAAATTACGTGGTATCGTGCTTTATACATGGTGCAGAGAATAAATATGTATTATGTAGAATATGTTAAGTTATTATGTATGTCATACTGTTTGAAAAATACATTTATAATATTGAAAACAGTTGATCGTTTGTGAACAACATAGTACCCTTCTCAGCATGCCTTAGTATATGCTTAGGAAAGACTTTTCGGGATATAATGATGAGTTTAAGAGGACCAATATCAACTCTGCCACACAAAGACAAACAGCAGTGACTGCAGTTACTACTGTTTGCTTTGCACGCCAGAATTAAGGGTCTAGCACTATACATGCAAAAACCTTCACAAATATATTCACTGTTAAGACTACATTATGTCATGTCAGTTGATCAGATCGTGGAAATGGCAGTGATGTATTTCGTCGCCTTGGGGCTAAAGGCCCCTGTCAGTAACTCTAATGAGTGGTAGATGGGACCCTTTATGTCAGAGAGGACGATTTGTATTATGCAACGTCGTCACAACCAGAGCTTTAGCAATTAACAAGATGGATGGCTACTTTACTGACACGTCGCAATATTCAGAGAGGCAATAACGTTAGACATAATTGAATAATATGAAGCACGAACAACCCAGGGACACAAGACGGTGGCCCATTTGACTAATAAAACGTCTCCTTGGAGCTGAAAAGACGTCTCTCCTACTATTTAAAGTGATCTCATACTTTATAAGGTGGTAGATACACGCGTTCCATTTAAAGACGACGATAGCTAGTTATCATTATAAATAATATTGAAATATCATGACCTGCAAAGTGGTGATGTTTTGTATAGGATGTAATTGACGTACTTTTGAATATCCCATAATAAAAACGAAATTGTCCTTTTCAATTAAAAAACATGATTGATCGATCTAAAATTTAATTCTTAATATTCATACAAAATAATTTAGCGGATGTTTAATTGTGCTTGGTCATTAACGGAGAACTTCTATATGGACAAATTTGGCTTACTTGAAATGTGAGCCACTGATAGCTGCGCCACCCACACAGAATATTTCAGAATCTTACATCTCCGCAAATAATTGCACCTGACGATTAATGTGCACAAGTGGTGTACACTGTACATGGTGATATATCAAGTGAATATGCTTAATTATTGATTATAATATAATTTGCAGTGTACACTCGTATGACGATGTGTATAGGCCTACCGTATATACATTATGGATGTGTAGCGAGAGCAATTGCAACGTTTTGTAGTAACTTTATGACGAGGGTACAATGAGTTACGTTTAAATAACGTAAGCTGAACCTGTGCTAACAAAAATAACCGACTTCAATAATAACCGTTTATAAACTGACATGTGTTAACAATGATATTTTGTGAATGATAGGCTATGATAATGCAATAAATTATATATGTGAACGAAAACACAATGAATCATTACTGCATTTTAACGTAATGATAAGATGACTACCTCCTGTAGGCCTACATTTAAATATCGCTATGCATTGAATATATATAATATTATTATATCCCCCAGAACTACAAGGTCATATCTGCCACTCATAACAGTGTTGGTTTGATGTTGGACCATCGTCTACGACACCGGCCCAACATCAAACCACCTCTGTAATGAGTGGCATGTATGACATTTTATCTCAGAAAAGACGATACAATGCGTAAGTTATGTGGATAAACATCAAGTGAAATAATTTAATTTTGAATAAACTTGATATCAAATTACAAGAAACATGCTTATAAATAAAGAGACGTATGTATGTTGAAAATGAGCAGTTACGTCCATTTAGTTCTAAGAGGATGCATGGGGGTAACACACAGCTATCTACTACTCTGGGGAGGCATTATACTATCACAAAGCGTTTGATTAACATGATTATTATACTAATTCGGAATCCTATTTGATTGCACCTAATAAGTCCAAGTGACCTATGGCTTATCATCTGATCATAGCTCCTAAACCAAAGGGTCCAATATGACACATATTGGCAATCCGCATATTGGACCCTCTAACTCAGGTGGTATGTGATGTTGATCAGTATTCTTTCAAAGCATGACTTCCTGTATATAGGCCTACGCGTTAGATATTCATGTTTTTACACCTTGATGATGAAATTGCACTTCTAATAAATCTGTAGTACCAAGAACTTTATATAAAGTTCTTGGTAGTACGTAGACAAACTGGTGAATGTTCAGAATCAGGCTTGTTCAGCAATGAGCAATCCTCACTCTATATATGCACTATTCTAAGTTACATTCTGTAAAATACATTCTGACTACGAGTCTTCACGGCTATGAAGACTGGCAAAACTGTTCAAAATGTCTTTCATCGTCTGCCACAGTGGCACTGCTGCCTAGTTGCAGTTGCCAGTTAGCCTGGTAATCATACATTTAAAGGCAGACCATGGACAGAGTTTTTTCTCTGGTGTTTAGTCAGTAGGGCTTGAATATAGCCACATTGTCTCAAGTGAACATAGAAAATAAATAAGTTCAGATCGGTCTATTTTCTTGGTTTTTGAATCGCGAAAACCGAATGGCGTAGTGGACTAGACATCACAATCACAAGTGAACCGATGGACTGAAATGTCCAGTATTATGAATGACACCCTTTGAGATAAAAGGCACATATCTGCCACTTTACAAAGTGGCAGATACGTGCCTTTATCTCAAAGGTATGAAACTTGACTGTTTTTACACAGTTAGTGGAGCACCATGCTGAATAATCCTTCCACCGTCCACAGTTATCTTGACAAAGATTGAGTCGTCTCTGATGTAGGTGCCGTTCTTGAGTGACTCTTGTGATATAAACTTGGGGTAACCGAACCCCATGGGCTCAGCGTCAACCACGGGCTTTTGAAAGTGTTTCCAGGAAGGATTGGGAACGAAGCTCTCCAGGATGTGTGTCCTCTGCTCCATCTCCGATGACTGATCCACCAGTTTGAAGTAGATGGGCAGCTTGAACGGCCACTCGAGGAGGTTGTCGTACTGGCCTGGGACTACGCGGATGTACAGTGAGAGGTGACTACCCTCTCCAGACCCGTTACCGTTCAGGAACACGGACGCTGACAGTTTGTAGCCATAGCGTGCCGTATAGAAAGCGTCGCTCTGTAGTTCCACGTTGGACTTGGAGCGTGCCTCGCTCAGGCGTGTGCTGAAGTTGTCTATCTTCCAGATAAAGGTGCCGTCTGTGATGGTTGCTGAGTGCTGCAGTCTGTTGCTGAGGTCTGCTATGCGCTGCTCCTGCTTTACAGAGTGGTCACACATCAGGGTCAGGTGTTTGTGAGTCGCCTCTTGTAAATGACGATCCAGACTGTAGCGTGGACACTGCCAAAATAAAAACAAAACACAATTAGTTTGCTTCACTGATAGAATTTTTCATTCTGAAATGCTAACCGTGGCCAGATGTAATCAAATCCGCCGCTCATGCAACTTCTCAAAGGCACACAGTGACGGCTTACTTCAAAATAAGCATTTATTGCTGTTTGCCTTTACAGAACCGTAATATTTGGTTCATTTATTTTAAAGGTGTAAAAAATATTTCAAACCCTATAATTATCAGCATTTTAGAGCATGTTCAACAAATAGAACTAACAAAATTAGCAAGTAATCAATTATACATAGTTAGCCTATACATAAAACTAGGTGGTTTGCCAAAGTACGAATGAAAAAAGAGATGAAATAGATTAAAATGCACCTGTAGTTATAATTCTGCAATTATTAGTGTAGTAATAATTTTCGGACATATGGCCTGATTTAGGTTACCATACCACGTTGGTTACGGTAGGTCTGATAAAAAAACGGGAACTATTTCATTTTAAATAGCGTCAAATTGTATTACAAGTTAAAAAGCTCAAAGCCTATATTTGTTATTTGCTGCGCCTTCAACCCTTACAGTGCATGGACCGACTTTAGTCGTCAGAATCTGACGTCTGTAGATCCCGGCACTGTAAGAGTGAAAATATTTATAATGGTCGTAGACCCATAACATAGGTATTCAAATGAATCAGAAAGAGCTGAATGAGACATTTATGATGATTTCAAATTGAAAAAAACCCTTTGGTCTCCATGGTTTATAGGAAAGTAATTTGGCGCTTCAAGGGTTAACTTTGATCAGTCACTCACCCTGTGTTGACAGCCGACATGTTTGAAGGAGCAGGCCACTGTGGCAGATGGACACTGATCCTGAACGTGTACCTCTATCTGATCCCGGGGAATCTTAGCAGGATCACAGCGGTTTGGACAGCTGATGGGGTAGCGGGGACACTGGTAGTAGTGATTCTGTAAAACACAACCAATAATAATAACATCGGTACAACAATACTGTTATGGCATAAGATCAAAAACAACATAGGCATATAACGTTTTGTGAAAAATTAGATGAATTCTATAATTGTGTACCAATATCACTGTGCAATTACGTATTAACCATTAGAGCCTACAGGTCTATGTTATAGCATTTTACTTTTTACCCCATTAAAGTTGTTTCCCAACTTCGAGTAAAAATTATTCGCATTTGTACAATTTGATTCAAAACATATGTCAGTCTAGCAAATGTAATGCTCATTTTTCCTTCAAATTTTCTTATTCGAAAGACAAATTAAAATGCTTAAATGCATTTTAAGCGGCTATTGACATCACCGTGGGTATAGGTGATTAGAACTTCTGTGACTGGCGCCTATTGAATGTTAGCAGGAGTGTATTTTAGTAGGCTAGATCTAGTAAGTACCATGACAGAGTAACACTAACCCCATTAAGTGCTAGTAGTAGGCCTAGATGCATGCATTTAGTGGTGGTTATCAAACATTATAATATTGTTACATGCACTGAACTAAATACCTAATAAATGGACCATGCCTTAAATGCTAATAAAATAACGATCCTGCAAGACAACGTCACCTATTCAGTACCTATGTGCTCAGATAAGACGGTAAACAGTGGGCGGTGTGCATATGAAAAGCGGGACACACTGTATTTGCAGCACAAACAAGTGGGACCTAGACTGCTCTGTAAAGGCAAAAAGGCAGTATCTGCTTTCTTCACAAGTAAACAAATACTGCTGGCCCTTAGCTTTCCAGAGCAGTAGACGTCGCCAGTTTAAACATAGGTGTCCAGTTGAAGGTTATGATAGCATGATTTTAGGAAGGACCCCACAACTTAAGCAGCTGAATTTCATTGTGTTGATGATTATGAATTATATGGTTGATTATTAAAATTTAAAAATATAATTGTAAAATATTGTTCCAAATATATTACAAATACGAGTAATTTCAACCATCAAAGCTGTGGCTTAGGCCTACTACCCGTGGCTTGCCAACACCAAATGCGGAAAAGCAAGCAGTCACTGCATGTTGTTTGTTTTGGCGAGGTTGTCTCCCGCGGTGGCGAAGCAACTCGCATCAAGGAGAAATTGTGATAGCAAAGGAGTGAGTGAGTAAAAATGACCAATACGTGGTTGGGAATACATTAATAACCAAGTATCTTACCTGCAGGGTTTCGAACACAAATTGTTTGCGGCAGTGCTGGCACGGTATGGTACGCTTATGGCATTCGTTTCGCATGTGATTCGCCAGGTAGCGCTGCTGTAGACGGGCGCCACACTTGTTCTCGCACCACACGATCTCTTTGGGACAAGTTCCTTGGTGATTCTGAAAGAAAAGGCAATCATTCCCATACTTGTCCTCTCATACATGTTATGTTGTGAATATTTTCAAATCTACTTAATATATTAACTGTAACAAAACATAAAATAAGTAAGATAGTAGTAAACTGTACTACATTTCGAACAAATGTAGTTTTAAACTTATGACTTTCGACTTACTACGGCAAGCCTCGGTCACATACTTCCCGTAGCAAGTCGAAACGACATAGTTTCAAACAACATTTATTTGTTCCAAAAGTTAATACAATTTACTACCATCATTTTGTTTCTTGTAACTATGAATAACATATTTTCAACATAAAATAAGTAGATTTGCAGTTATCACAGTAAACACTGGCCAGCATACTATACACATACTATGGTTTGGTCCAGTGTTGGTCATACCAGCACTGGGTGAACATGTTTGCTAGGGGGGGGGGGGGGGGTTCAGGGAGCAGGAGTAGGCCGGTACTAGGCCCCTATAGGAGTTAATAGCGACCATGATAACCTGCACTCGTTCAGTAGCCTATTTCTGAGTACATAACAGCTTATTATGTAAAAATAGCATCGAATTATTCTCAGTTGCTGGCTGACTTTCTACACGGCATGAACAGGCTGCCGAACTCACTTAGCGGTAGCTCTGACGTCACTACAATCTACACAGCATGTTGTGTGGACGCCCGTAGGGTCTACTGAATGCCCGTAGTTCTCTAGCGATGATACGAACACTTTAATTAAAACGTTCCAAGCAGAAATGTCTAGTAAAAACATTTCGTTTCCCGGTATGTTAGATTTAGATCAGAGTGTCACAGCTTCCGATGTCAAAATGTCATATTAAGGGTTTTAGGGAAGGAAGCTAGGTAAAAAACCAAATAAACTGCTCAGTTTATCAAATAATTCAATCGAATGAAAAATAGAAATAACCCAGCAAACACGAGAAATTGAGCCATTCTTGTTTCATATTGTTCCACCGTTTACGGCGCTGGCCCAACATTGAAACAACAATGGCTCAATGTCTCGTGTTTGCTGGGAAACCATTCAGCAGGACAAGGGTTAATTTTATCTCATGAAGGCTGGTACAGTTGCACTACCAAAGTTGGTTGCGATAGTTACCTCCATGGCATCTCCCGTGAACTCCTGTCCACAGAACTCGCATGTGATCAGACGTCGTGTACATTGTGCCTCTATGTGGTCAGCCAAACTGTTACGTGACACCATAACTGAGCACTTGTTGGGACATCTGACGGTGCTGTAACGACAAGAAGCCACGTGTGTCTCCAGGCTGCTCAGTTTGTCCACCCATCTACAGCCTGATGGCTGGTTAACACAGCGAACCATGCTACCCATCACCTCACCACGCCTCTCCTCGTCAGGGAAAATCTACAACAAAAAACAAAACTTATAGACACAGGGCGAGTGTTGGAAATGTAGAACAAGAGGTGGAAAACTACTCATGTATGAAGAAGCCTAGTGCATTTCTCGTTATTTCACACAAGTGAAATGTGCTAAAATATCACTCGACTTGAAGGTTTCAGATATCGCCTTATCCAGGCCATTTGATAACCATTTGAGCGCCAACTCAACAATAATTCGAATTTTCACGCCAAATTGTGGGTCGCCGTTTGTGTTTCGTATTTGTTTAATCATGTCGAGACTAATCATTTTGTTTTTTTAACACAAAATTCCCGTGATAGTTGTTAGTATCAGTTATTACCATTTTTCCACAGTAAGAATTGACCAAGTACCTAGTAGGCCCGGCTAGTAGGCCTACCCGTAATTTGAAGTCACTTGACAAACTGCTGCATTGTATTTCGGCGAAAATGATGTTTATCTGTTTATTGATCATGATAATAGTCTAATGAGAATAAAGTGAACCACGTGAACGTCGGAATGAAGAAATCGTATAAAAAATTGTTTTAAAGTACTCAACAATGTCTGGCTTAGAACATGTAGAATGGCAGATGAATTAAGTCGTCATCATGGCGAAAACCAATCCATACTATACAGTATATTACTAA
Source organism: Flabesymbios commensalis (assembly GCA_964017125.1). NCBI lineage: Eukaryota > Metazoa > Annelida > Polychaeta > Terebellida > Flabelligeridae > Flabesymbios > Flabesymbios commensalis. The sequence goes on along the minus strand of OZ024903.1, from coordinate 98,140,538 downwards.
GTAGGACATATAGGCTAATATCATTACTGGTCATGCTGCTGAATGATACAGGCTATCAATGAATATAGAAAAGTCCCTGTAAATTCCTTGAGGCTATCCATAACAACACACTCACTGTGGCTTTATAATGCAATCCAGACTGCTTAGATCCACGGATATTGAGGAGCATTTTAAACAACCTGTCGATGCGTTTTTTCCCCATGAAGAAGTACGCCTACGTGTGAAATCCTGACAGATAGTAAGCAGATAGGAGTGGCAATGATCCCGAGAAACCACCTGTGCCGTAGTACTTACTTATACATGATGATGTACGTGTGGTGTGAGTGAGTGAGTGAGTGGGCCGCATGGAACACAGATTCACAGGTGACAAGGGGCATTGGTGAAGCGTCGCTAAAATGCTGGGCCAGCGCATTTCACAGACGCTCGGCCGCCATCCGCTGCCGCCTGGACGGGATTACAGGTGCGTAGCTGTGCGACTTATTGATCCAGATACATCGGATGTCACGAGGCGACGACGAGTCTCTGTTTTAAATCAGGGCCGTCGTTGTTCACGCTGGTCCGGCGTTATGCCAGCGATGTGGTCCGTGCCAGATGCAATGGATGCCGCCAGCTGACGGCGGGCACTCAACGCATCATCACATTGATTCCTCACGAATCCTAACTCGTGAATATTTCCACCGTATATCCATCCAAGACATTCATGCACAGCTATACAGTTAAAATGATGAGCCGCGCTCGCGTGATAGTGTCATTGCAGTGATGTTCCATGTACGCCTACAAGTATTTTAAAGGTCTAATTATAAATCCATCAATCATCCACAATCATCCCCCGTACGGCGTGCACCTACCCTGACAGCGAAATGTGGTCCAGGCAAATGATCTAGGCTTTTTTCTGACAACATGTTATCTGCGCACGCCATTTTAAATGTGCTAAATATAAATGGCCGAAATATATTATCAATAGCCAGATTTAGGATTGAGATCACTCCACTATAAGACTTTTAAAACAAATTAATGTTTCGGCAAAATTTTCTAGAATTTCCCGATATCCGATTGAACACGAGACATTGCGCCGATGTTGATTTAATTGCTGTGTGAGCTGAGATGCTCACACAGCATTAAATCAAAATGCGCTGGTATTTGCTGGGCTAAACATCAGTTCTTCTGACCGTGATTTCTGCTCTCAAGCAGAAATCACGGCCAGTAAATCTGATGTGTGAAGTGTGTTATGCAATTATTGATTATCCATCGCGTAGTAACCTATGAGATGCCAATTAGTGGCTTAGATTATGATCAGATGAGGATTGTGTAATCTAGCCCACACACATTCTGGTCTCAGGGGGTGTGCCTACATTTGTGGAGAAAAACTGTATGACCAGTAGGTTTGGAACCCAAGTTGCAACAATATATGAAAATATATCATATTCTCATTTATATTAGTATAAATGATGAGCAAATATGATTACAATTCGTTTAGCCCACTTCAAGAGACCTTTTTTTATGCAAAGAATCTTAACATTTGCTAAATATATGCATACTACTCATGCAGATAAAAATGATAAGTTATGCACAGCCTGCGGCGTCATGCATGACCTCTGGGGATGACATAATAATGTATGGTATTTTGAGTGACGGGTTATTAACCCTTTCATTGTGGGGCAAAAACGGGTGATGCTATTAGCCATTCAGCCACTGAAGTCCATTAATGTAAGCTGATGCTATGGGCTCATTACATTAAGCGTAAACAATACGAGCTTTGGTTTGCTCGAGTGCTCTTACATACCAAAAATATTTTGATTAAAATTTAACTAATAAGGCCTATGCACCCAGCAACACAAAACATTTGTATAACATTTATACAACGCCGGACCAACGTCAAAGACGTTGGGACGACGTTGTATCAATGTTATACAAATGTTTTGTGTTTACTGGGCAGGTAGGCTTACAGAACTCGCCAAATGAAGAAGCAATTGTAAAAAAATATTTTTGAGCGTAGACGCATTTTTCATTTAATAAAGCTTTTGACTGTGTTAGCAATGCCTACTTTGAATGATTGAGAATCTTAGTGAAGCAGCACTAGAATCAAGTTTTACAAGTGTTTGTGAGTATATTGGGGCCTATTCCATTTTCATTGGAATAAGGCGGACACCTGTGATAATTATGATAATGAGGTTTTACGTTGAATAATTATTGTTAAGCCTATAGTCTGTTTTCAACAGATATTTTTATTGGATAATTTCGTCATTTCCCTCTAACTCTACTAATTATTCATATCATTGCATGTGGTGCGCACATGTTACATAATTTCACTGTCAGATCACGACTTAATGTTGAAATGTCAAATGCTGTACCAGAAAAAAATGTCAATGTTTCAGATCGGTTTATAATTAGCCGGATGTAACAGATGCCTTCTGTCGTTGTTACATATTTCAGGGGACAAAAGACGGCCATTAAAGTGAGGAATGAGTGATTGTGGCTTTGTGGGGCTCTCTTTAATCTCAGACAATATTCCGACAAGCAGAAGTCGGAAGCCGGTATACAAAGCTCTATTCAAACACAAGTCGTTAATGCCCACTATACTCGCAACGTTCTTGATGACACCAAAGATACACGATCCAGACCAAACCTCAGCTGTCGTATATATATCGGGAGTGCGGTGAGAAATCTGGGAATTCTACAAAATATTAGAAAATACAGGGAACGAGATGATAAGTTACGTGTCAACGCCTGTGTCATGAAACAAGTGCTAGTGATAACCATGGAACAAGTGCCCGTGATAACTAGATAACATCTCAGCTAGGCCTTGGAGTTATAGACTCTACTGCTGGTCTATCCAGATGGGCTATCGCCAGGGCTATGTAATTTCACGCTTATCAGGGTGCATCGGCCATTAGCAAAGCCTCACATGCAAATATTAAAATATCAGCCCAATGCTGTGCCAATTCCGGGCCAACGTCTACAGACGTTGGCCCGGAATTGAAACAGCATTGGCCAGTGGGGCATTATGAAGCTGCTATCGCTGACACCCAACTGTTATGTCAATCTTCACAGCTGTTGTGTTGGAGAGTAGAACCAAGTCCATGACCCTGCTAAACAAAGATTATCTTATGGTAAGGCCTGCGTTTGATGATATTACGAGGGAAAAAAAGCGAAACAATTAAGCCAAATTTTGAGATCGGTACCAGGAACTAGATATAACTATAGTTGATTGCCTTTGGATTAACCACGAATAAAAGGTTTTCTATCTTATTTCTGACATGTAACTAACGTTAGATGTGTGCACGAAAACATTAAAGCCTCCCCGTTAGATAAGGACAGGTAAGTCTATCAATTGTTTTTTCAGTTGTTAATGGATTTCTGCCAAACAACACCTTTTAAACTTGGAGAGACTCCTCCAACATTCAAAAATCTTCTAAAACAATGGGCTAACCCCTACCATGTTAAAAAAATTCAAGGTGTCTGTTTTACATGGATTCTTTCCAAAAGGGAACCAGATCATCAGAGATACCTAAAGAACCACCCTATGAAATTTGAATGCGATCCAACCAACGGTTTGTAATATATCGTACCCACAAGCTTTTGAGGCGGTCATCTTGAAAAATGGCGCTTATGGCTCGATGCCAAAAAATATATGGAAATAATTGCCCAGGCACATTTAGGTCATATCTGTGAAAAACAAACAAAATTCATTAATTAGTTTTTTAGTGACAGCTAAATTTCTGATACCCCCACGGCGGCGACGGAAAATGTTCAACACTTGGCATTTGCCATCCCTGCTAACTTGGCAATCACAATGATGTTTGTATCTATTGTTATGAATTAATAACATATTTGCCATGGTTGTGATGGGTAATATTTTCCAGCCTATATTTAATTTTGTTTTTGCAAATAATCTAAAATGTGGTTAAAAGTGTCAGATTGATACCAATCTAATTCAGGACTGATCCTTTTATTTTTACTCTTTACTCTCTTTACACCTCTCTGTCCCCAGTAAATTGTGAAGGCTACCTCTATTGTCTCACATTGGGTTAGTGATGGTGTCACACATTTTACAATGATCCTTTGGTACATGTATATTAGTTGAGCCCTCACATATGATTCACCCTCGATGTATCCTGCTTAGGCATAGGCCTATATTAGGATCCCCTACAAAACCTTTCATATGACCAGTATAAAGCATTAATATGATTAGGCTGTTTGTATAATTATTCAAGCCATGGCTGTTCCTAATATTCACGAGGACACTTTATTATTCACAAGTCAAAATCATATTTTTATTTTATCAACCTTTGATCTCGTATTCGATTTTTAAAACATGTTTTTTTCAAGATGGTCGAGATCACAATCACTTATTATCTCTGTCGTGCAAAAGCAAATAAGAGTAACACCTGAGCCTTTGCAAGACAGATCTGCAGAGAGACAGTGGTCCAGGTTGCTTACGGTAAACATTTGAGTGACATTTAGGAGAATAGGACAAGCCTGGTGAGCATGTAGCCTACTTATGCCCCGGATTCATGCTCGTGACATGTGAGAACCACTCCTGCGTGATCCCTCATATATAAAATTAAGTATGCTTTATTAACGTCAATCATTATCTAGGTCCCAGCAAACACGACATGTTTGCCCAATGCTGGTCTAATGTTGGGCCAGCGTCGCAGATGGTGGGCCAACAATGAAACAACATTGGATAAGCGTCGCGTGTAAACGTATAAGGGTGCCAGGCTCACTCGTATAGACCCCCATATGCCCAAATTATAAATTGGATTGAAAGCCTTACGAATTGTATCACCAAAGATAATAACTAATATTTTTTTGTCATGATTTTTTATATGAGACGTTGATTTACCGTTTGGATGAATGTTAATGTTAAAATTTGTTGGACCAAAAGTAATATACTTGTATGTCTAAATAATAAATTGTATTAAAAGCCCTGCGACTCATCTAACCAAAGATAATAACTAATATTTTAATCTTAATAACATGGGAAATAAAATAACGTTGTTCAATATTATATACGGTACAAAATACGCCCTATTTCTTTATTATATTGAATAACGTTATTTAACATGTTTAATATATTAAGTAACATAGTATGCTACTTAATAATAATATATTAAACACGCTAAACTAAGATTATTTCAGTTTATAATACCGCATATAACATAGGTTTATTGTGATGAAGCACGTCTTTGTGAATGTGTCTGTTACCTGAGTACCTCTTGTCACTAGTCTACCTGTACTTACTGACTACCAGGACAGCCGCCTGTACTGCTGATAAAACAGGTGTGCAGCAGGAAATCAGCCGTGTGGCTTGGATTAACAATGATAAAAACACAACAGTTTTTGATTTTCCTCAAGTATAAGAGGCTAACACTATGGTGTTATTACGTCCCCATCCTGTTTGCATGGCAGGCCTACAGGTGTTTGAGAGCAAGGATTTTCTATATCTACCGGGAATGCCTACAATAATTTTAATCAACCAGAACAAAATGGCATGGAAATGTGCAGAGACGTTGACGCAATGTTGCCTCAATGTTTGGCCAACATTGGGTCAACGTCTCATGTTTGTTGGGATATAGGCTAACGGCAATGCACAAGAAAAGCAGGAGTGACTGTTTAATTTTCTAGTAGCCTAAGCAGTTACCATGGTTACTGCTATTCGCCTTTGCACAACAGATGAGCAATGAAATTAGAATTTAAATCAAGACTTAGTCTGAATCAGCTTTGGTCAGCATTGTGGTACTAGATCATACAATCGACAATGGACCAAATTCAGCGTTCTTAGTGAACTAGTAATAATAATATATTCAAGATTCATGAAAAAGTATACCAGTTGCATTAAACATATTCCTTAAAATAATTAGTACTGATTTTTTATATATTTTTTTATAATTTACACACCTTAGCATAGTCCAGTGCTTGTTGGTCTTCTGGACATCTGAATACTCCTTCGCTGAAAACACACAGAAATAAGGACCATTCAATTAATAAATTCTTACGATTGCAAAATTTAAACTAAACTAAACACGTATTGCAAAGAAACAAGATAAACTGAGAAAAAAACATTTTCTAAAGGTCAATTAATTAAGAAATACTGAGAAATACTCAGCAATATATTATCCAAAGCAAATAAAAGTAACTACTTTATTTTCAAGTAAACAGTTGTTTGCCTTTGCATCACAAGACCATAACACAAGCCGTAAATACAGCTACTCAACTTTTTTTTCAACTCATTGCATTATTTTCGAGGAGTTTTCAATGAGAAAACGTTCTAGTTGAGTACAGCTATAATTTTGAGGCCGCCGTACACACAAATGAAGAGTATGATATTGTTAGCAGTGATGCCTCGGGCCTCTCATGACATTCGATCTCACTTTTTCTCACAGCTAATTTCCTCTGCACATTATGGCACAGAGAGCGCCACTGAGACATACCAGCAAACACAGGACGGTGGTTCAACGTTGGTGCATCGTCTGCGACGCTGGCCCAACATAAAACCAGCATAGTGTCAATGTGTTTTGTTTTCTGGGCACCTTGACCCCAGCCACCTGATCTATATACCTTATCCTTAATAACCTGTCAGGCTGAGCTTTGCTGTCTTGTCGTTTTGTTTTGTTGTACGTTATTGACCGGACAATCAGACAGTAAAAGTGGTAAATTACTGTGTTCTAAGCATGGTAAAGTCGACAAATTCACCATCAACTGACAGTCAATTCCCACAATAGTATAACAGGTAATTTTAAAGCAGGTGTTGTTTCATTTTACGCATGAACTCTGATAACTGTATCTCATATCAATATCAATACAAAAGCACGATAAAATTGTCAAAACTGGCGGGCGATACAAGGCTCGTTTTAAAAACAAAAAATAGATGAAATAACAATTTTTAGCCCGCCTTTACATTTTTTTTTTTAAAAGGTGGTTTATTGCAATTAAAGTTCGGTGTCGTGGGCGTCGGTATCGGCGTTAACATTTACTTGTGGGCACGATACCTTGAAAAGTTTTTCATGTACCCTGCTCAAATTTGTTCTGCATGATGCTTGTAACCAGTTCTCGGACAAGTTAAATAATGGCGGCGGGCTATTGTCGAGTGTACTCTTGTTAAATTTAATAATATAATCAAGTTAGTTTTAGCAAGATTCAACTGCATTATTATTGTATCTATCTATTTATGTCTGTCCGCGTTCAGTAAACAAACTCATGTGGCACAATGTTGGCTCGATGTTTGATGGATCAGTGAAGTCCACACGCCCAGCAAGATAACAGGGATCCATTCACCAGACCTATCTATCATTAAGTATCCCGATGATAACAGTTATTATACCGTCAAGTCCCTCTGATAAGAATACACTATAAAATGATCACTGAGTGGTCTACTGTGGGGACAATAGATATGTGCAAAGGCAAACAGCAGTAACTGCTTACTTGAAAAGCACGACAGAACAGCTTAGCTCAGTGCGATATCTAACAACAGTATCGTAATTTTTATTCAATATCACACGCCAATCTGGTTATTGTGTAATATGTTTTTCCCTGTGTTGAATAAAACGTCACATTCATAATAGTTTTTATTATATAAATGTTCACAATAAAATAATTATAAAGGATTTGTTAAACCTGGCATAATTATGATCATTGTGTAATGCATACAAATACCAAGGAACCTTGATAATACAGACCAAACTAGCAATGTGCATGATTAAAGTATGCACATTGTAGGCTTAAATACTGTATAGGCACATATAATCTAAATATGCCATTCTACTATGGTGGTAAAGACTATCTCCATGATTCTACAATGTTCATTGACAGATGGGTGGACAGTTTGATTCGCCTGATAAGACTAGTTAGCATATAAAAGAGATTTAAAGACACCGGGAACATAAAAATGATAGCATCTCTGAATTTAGGCTCATATTCACTCAGGTGTTTTATACATAAGCATTCAAACAGCAGGCCACGCTTTCTGCCGTCTTCAAGCAATAGTACCAATGACATTGCCAGTGCAATGTCGTTCAAAACAAAACGGAAGTAAGTCCTTTATTTTAAGTAAGCAGTTACTGTACTGCTCTTGCAGTGCACGTGTAGGCCTATTCCCCCGTTGTCTTACTTTCAAAATAAATATAGTATATGCCTACTACTTAGTACATAAATAGCATAGAACATGCAGAAGTGCTATTTTTATTATTCCAGCGAGGTATATCCTAGCACGACTCAATATTTAATTTGATTTGGCCTTACATGAATCAGATTTATGATCGTATGTAAACCTACCGCGTAGGGCCTATTAACGTGATAAAATGATGATACTTGATGTCACCGTTGTGTTTAATAAAACAAGTAGGTGAACATGGTAAACTGATCATCAAAGCAGCTCACTGCTGCTCTTAACACATCAAAGATGTTGTACTTGTAAATCGGTAAATATGGTCACGGTTAAAAAAACCATAAAGGGGAAATAACATGGGCCTACGTTTCGTTATCACTAGTCAAAAAAATCCGCCGTTCACATAATATAAATATCGCATTCCAATTGAACGAAAAGAAAGATTGTGTAACCTATTTATTTTTCTTGTAACCTATCCTCATAATTATTTTCGTCAGATTTATATTCAATGATTATTTTGTCATTATATTCATTGATAAACAACGTACATTGATAAACATATGTACATGCTTATTCTATATATATGCATACACGCAGAAGAGCATTTCTGATAGCAATCAGAATTAAATCTTGTAAGGAATGTGATAATAAAATGAGCCAATGTCATTTGATTATAAGCCAACAGTCCCTGACCAAATACTTCATTTGATATCAGGTTTCAGTCTATATCTACGATCTATTTGCAATGCAATTTCCAATGGCATTTGAGGGGCAGTGTCGAATTGGCTTCGACCTGTATCATTAATCTATTTGTTATACACGACGGACAATCACTTCAAACGAAAAAAATCCAACCGGCGACGGGACCACTTCTTAAAGCAACACCGGTCCCCATAATCTGATAATATAGCTGCGGCAAGTTGTATACCTCAAAATGGCCAGCGTGTAAAACCCGCTGGTTTTAATGAGCGTAGTTTTTTTGTGGATTTTTCGCGGAACACTTCCACCTTTTCTTCCATTATTTATAAAATACACAACACCCAGAGGGTCTAATGATCTCCTGGAAGGGAAGTGGGTTCCCAGCAGCTACTGGACCAGTGTCGGTGTAATGTTGGGCAAGCGTCGCAGACAGTGGCCCAACATTACACCGACACTGGCTTAACGTCTCTTGTTTGCTTGGTTGGTGGTGTGGTAGGTGAGGGGGGGGGGGGGGGGCGCATATTTGCATTCCGGCTACATGTATGCACACGACTGTGACACGAGATATGCCCTTCTCGCGCGTTAACCCTACCCTTTAAAAACACACCAGTAAAATTACACTGTGGGCGTCTGACGTTAATAACCGAGTGAGAAACACTTTATTATAAGAGCACACTAGAAAAATACACTCTTACAAAGGCTCCACCTTCATTTATAATAAACCGTTAAATCAAGACATTGCTACAGAGGCAGGCAAAAGATACGACAGACTCAGGAACAAACTCGGCCCATTGTAGTGTCATCGCTTGGCCAGCGTTGCACACGTTGGTACAGCGTTGTCCCTACATCCGGCATTTCATGACCTGAGAGGTTGAGAATGTGCGTCCCTTGTTCAGGTCAAGCAGTAATTTCCTCTGTTGATGCACGTGGCCTCTCCACTCTGTGTGCGAGAGATTTAATTTATGGAGAAGAAAGTGGCTGTAAAACTGACGAGAATCATCAATAGAGCACACACTATAGACGCGGAGAGATTTGGTGCACGACGAGCGCCACGGGATAATTTTTATAATCTTACAGGCCATGAAGAATATTATCTGGTGAAAATGATGCTACCATATGAGTTCCAAAGAAAGACATTGTGTCTGACAGGGTAATTTTAGGTTGTGTTGACCAAGTCATTCTTAAAAAAATTGTGTTAGAGTAATTGTAGGTTCTATTGACAGTCCTGTTTGCCCTCTCTATAGGGGCGCATGATTTAGTTTTCTGGGAAGGGGACAGGACTATTTTATCAAATAAGGAATTCAAATCGTAGCCCACTTAGGAAAAAAAGTCCGGTTTAATACTTTGTAATATTGTAAACTTGTAATATTTTAATCTCGGTCATTAATCAGAGTCCCCCCTTGACGCTTCAGTCCAGGATATCCTCATGACCAACAAATAGACAACAAAATAAATAAAAATCCACCAAAACCATGCCTTTCAAAACAAATGTGTTAGCGTAATGTAGATCGCACAATAGTATTCATTGTTTCTTGGCCTAAATGTTTAGCAAAAGTTATCCAGAATGTAATAGCAATATTGCGGCTCATCTGTTGATATCATAACGGGATTAACCCGGGATTAACTTGGGATTAACTTTAAATTGTTTTTTTTTATGAGACAAAGACTATTAACCATTGTGCTGCTGGACCGTATATACGAGGTATCAAGCATGTTTTAGATCAATAGTCATTAGAAATATCAGTAAATTCGATAAAACAGTTTTGGTAGATACTTAGGTAATCTAATAATTAAATATCGAAAATGCCTATTTATCATAAAATTTCATAAAATGACAAAAAATACAATAGAAACAAACACTTCAGCAGAATAAGGTTTGAATATACAACGCATCGAATGGGGTAGATCAGATGTTTTGTGTTTTATTTATTTATGACTCTCTTGAGGTTTAGTTTCCAGAACTGGCATAGTACTATAATCTCGTACATTTATATTATCCATACATAATAAACAACGTGATAAAAGCGAAAATAGGCCCATACTGTGAAATTCGCACCAGAAATATATACTAGGCGCCTAATAATCCTCAGTCAAGTGACGGGAAATCCCCCCCCCCCCCGGATCTACTACTCTCATATATGTCACTATATGCTAAAACAAGCTGACACTACACGCTGGCCCAGCGTTGTCTCAAGGCTGGCCCAGGGACGTTGGGCCAGCCATGAGACAACGCTGGGTCATTGCCTTCTGGAATATATGTATCAGGAGTAAATATTGATAGAGAACTGAGCAGGTGTGTTGAAGTGGATACTTGATGTGGAAATAATAATAGGTGTAGGAAGCCATTTGGAGCGAGCGATTAGCTGTAAAAGACCAACCATGAGCTTTTGACACCCCCAGCACAGATGCCAAAATATACGTCAACAAGACCTTCTGCCATCTAGAAACTTTAATTATTGGCTGCTACATTATATTTAAATTAAAAGATGATTTGATGTATGAGAGTATGTGTTGTATGAGAGTATGTATAGGCCTACGTGTCGTCTGCGGCGACCACCCACTACCAAGAGATTTGTCAAATAATGTGGTCTGAATAAAAAGACACAAAAACAGAGACAACGTGTGTCGTGCGTGTTGGAACGGATCAACTTCCAACTAAAACGCGAAATGCCAACGTTGTATGTAGTGTTTTAACATAACAAGTTCAATTTTAGAACAAATACTGAACTGAAATGCTCGAATGTTGTATTTTAAATCCTACTGAAGTATACAGTTTTAAAACTGCATTATGCAGGCCCATAACATTTTTTAGGCCTCAAACGGATGAATATTCACGTCTTAATCACTGATCATGAGCCACTATTGCCATTCAATGCCCTCCTAATGAAGTCAGAAAAGAGGTGTCAATAAAAAGCAGATTAAGGTTGGTAAATGCAATGGCAGAAAATAAAATGATAGTCTTAAAACTCAAAGAATGACATCTATTGAACTTCATATGAAAAGATCTAAACGTAATTGTACCAAGATTATGAAATTATCACAAGCTGATACGGTTGTGGGCTGAAATTTCCGTCTTTAGTACTTTCATGGTCTTGTCCAAACAAACAAATAAGGCTCAGTCGCTGAGGTGTGAGGGGCGCCATTGTGAGACGAGCTTTAAAACTCTCATCTGGCGCCATGTGCTTGTTCCCGCCCAGCCCCGGGGTTTTATCTGTCACCTAGGTAACGTCCTTGGGCGGGGCAAACATCTCACTGACCCATTGTACCCAATAGAGGATACGGATAGTAAAGTTGTTTTTTTGCCATAAAGATATACATATATACATTACAATGGAGTGATACATGATTTAGGTGTGTCTATAGAAACCCGTTATGATACAAGTTGATTGTATCTTCCCCAATTATATGTGTTTATTTATTTGTATTAAAATACATGTATACAAGCAATTGGATATGCTTATAATTTGCATGTATTCACCTATCTAATTTCAAATAATTTACATGAGCATTACAAATTAATATTTGTTTTCTTGAAGAGTTTAGTATAATTAATTTTGTCGAAATAATTTTAGCTTGAAGGTCAGAACTGTAAAAACATCCAAAATTCCCGAATAGCTGTACGGCGGGACTAGGGCCTACACATTTCTGCAGAATTTTCTGAAGTACTTTTTGAAGAATTTTTTGAACACGAGTATACGCGTCGCCTACCTGATGTCCGGCTACCAAGCAAACACGAGACATTGACCAAATGTTGCTTTGATGTTGGCTCGCCCACTTCGACGTTGGCCCAACATTAAAGTAAAATTGGGTCAATACTTCGTGTTTGCTGGGTATGTGGCTGAGTCATAGTCATGCAGATGTATTAGCGGCGGAGGCGCGGAGCCCCGTGCCCCCGTCGTTAATGCATCTCCATGAGCACTTCCATTGACAATGTTGACCAGTGACCAAGCTTGACCGCACCATAAAATAATTTGAAATCGCCTCTAATATGGTTTCTCTATTTTTCCGACGGTGGCAAGACACGGTCCGACACCTTTATATGGTGATCAAGAAAAATTAAACGTATTTTTCTGTTTCCAAGTTTGCCTTCTGATCATAATTTGTTGGTGAGTCGATTGCCAAACAAGTTACTGAGCTGGCGATTAAATTAATATATAATTTGTGTGCATTTTATTTTTACTACTGTTTGACATTGCACGGCAGCATGAATTTTGTGCATCATCCAAGATTAGTATGTCCAAATATAGTTCATTAAAACAATCTTCGGATTGACAGCTACATTCAAACATAAACATACATATTGTCCTGATCTTTAAGAAATATTGTGTATTTTCTTGTGGACAAAGTGGCCAAACAAAATAATTACTATCACGTATTATAACGTTGTGCAGAGGCAAACAGCAGATGCCTTTGGACTGTGACACAAAGTAGCAAGTAACACGTTACAACAGTTCAAATCAGATGCGACAAGCTATCGTCGTGAAATAAGGAGTGTATGCGGACGAAGAACATACATACACTGTTATTTATTGGACATAAATACCAGAAAATATGATCTGAAAACCACACAATGGGGATGGTCACGCTGTCTACACCCCCGAGTCTCAAATAACCCCCAGTCATCATTAGGGTGTCACACATAATAGCCCTGGCCGAAAGGGAATTCTATAGATAAATACTCAGCAATTTTCCTAGATATGTCTATATGATTGTGAGAACAAGAGCCAATTGTGTGGTAAATCGCTGAAAAATGAGCCCGAAAGAGTTTTTTTTTACTTCTGCATGTTCGAAGAGCATGTTCGAAGAAAGGGATTACACGTAGGTCCTTTTAGCCATAAACCACAACAAAAAATATTAAATCAATGTTATACTCGTAGAAAACATTTAGTAGCATATGGAAAATCAATATATAAAAAAGTTTAAAAACAGTGGGTCTGCATATAACAAATAGAGCTACTTTACTTCATGCATGACGTATTGTATGTGATTTTATTTAGCCCCACCAACATGAGTAATTCTATTCTATATTCATGATATTGGTTACTATGAATGTTCTCAAAAGATACAACCTAAAACTTATGACTAAAAAGCATGGCTAAAAGTGATGTGTGTATTATGTGTGTTCATATTATCAGAAATTGTGAATAATGTTGGATGTTGGTGTTATTTGTATTGTTGGTTGGATTGTTTGACGAATGGCTCAATGTTGGGTTACCATCTCGAACGTTTCACCGTGATTGGGCAAGCGCATACATAAACAATCTGCTTTTCACCCACGGGCGTGTCACATTACAATGTGACATCCCAGCATATACGATACATTGACACAATGTTGATACAATGTTGGGCCAGCGTCGTAGACAATGGGCCAGCATTGAATAAACATTGGGTCAATGTCTCTCTTATATGCGCATCTACATAGCTAGTTGCAGGAAGTCAACTTCATTCTAATCACGTCGCCTCAAATCATTTGAATTCATAATGAATCTATGGTTGAGCAGAGATCAACTACAAGTATGCTTAACGTATGCTAAAACAAAGGATAGTGGCGGATCCAGAGGCCGGGTTAGGGGGATCCGGACCCCCCTTTTTTAAAAACCGAATTTCTTAAACATGCGTCAGGCGGGCCAATACTAGAAATAGAGGCCTACATGTCTGCAGGCCAGGGTAACTGAACAGCAAATTGGGTCAATTATTTGCAGGTTAGTCTTTGCCACGTTAGAATTAGAAATAAATAATTATCTTACAGAGACTGGCAGGTACAATGTTGGCCTATACGAGTCCTTTAGTATAGCAAATGCGTCTATTTGTTCGAAAAAAGTGGGAAGAATTCACCCGAATGAATTAGAATGAGATAATTATTTAATCACGATCGCACAAAAGACCATGATATCAGCAGTGTTGTATGACATCAGCGCAATTCAGCGAAATTTAGCTCTACAAAGGCAAGCAGAAGAAGTAATCAGTTACTGTTGTTTGCCTTTGCTCTGCACATTTGCTAATAAAATAAGTGACGAAAGCAGACGATCGCGTTATCAGTATATCATGTATATTAGATCATGGCATTGTATTATACGTCACTTTCTGCGCAATAGGGAAACTTTCGGATAAAAGAAGGTTGGTTTTAATCAGTTGAGCACAAAAAACTGTTATGGACATAAAATTGACTTTGTTGAGTCGTTGTATTTAGGCACATATGTATGCATGATATGGTCGAAGCTACAAAGAGTGTGGTCCTTCGCTACGTAGATGTATTAATCAGTGAATACCTGGAGTTACACTGCAATATTGGCCCACCGCCAACGGCGCTGGACCAAAATTGAAACAACATTGAGTCAAGTCTTCGTGTTTGCTGGGAGAGCTGTCTGCATTTTGATACACGCATACCGTCTGTGTCTGGTTGGGAATGAAATGAATCGGGCTTTAGGCCACCTTTGTGCACATATAGGCTAAACTGGGCCAGGAGAACCTCCTGAGGATGATGAGATGATTGAGATGACACTGTCCTCCAGACACAGGATTCGAAATTCGAGCCCTGGCGGTCTGAGGCCGAGCACGCTACCTCTCGGTCACGGAGGCTCCCCACAATACTAACTGTGTCTGGTTGGAACAGGTTACATGGGCTCTTAAACATGTTTAACAACTAAACATAACGTATATAGATTAAATGACAATGAAAGGCACGTCAAGCTCCTTGGGGATTACCTTTTCTGTTATTTTGTACAGTTTGTTACATGTCTTTTTATTTCAACGAGGATACGATATATAATTTTTGGCTTATTCTCCTTGAATATAATGCTTAAATTGTGAAAATTTCTGCATAGTGAATTGAGTCAATTTCCTTAACCTGGTAACAGCTTTGTATACCAGGAGGAGCTAGGTCTGAAGTGACCATTTGACCATTGCTACAAAAAAGACACCCCAGGGTTCCCGCCATAATTGGAATGTTCCAGCAAACGCAAAATGTTGAACCGATGTTGGTTTAATGTTGGGCCGAGAGCGTAGATGTTGGGCTACCATTAAACCAGTTCTGTGTTTGCTGGGCGTTTCGGTGCCGCCAATTCAATCCCGCGGGAGCGAACACTCGTTTCTCGCATAACTGCGCAGCCGTCAAGAAAGTTGAGCCATCATCACACCAATGTTGGACGTTTATTATAAGCATATTATATCACGCACCTGCCTCGGGCACGCGCCATAAGCATTCATAACAGTGAACACGCTCCGGTTACAACATAACAGATGGCTGTCAAGTGCAGTATGGACGCAACACAACTTAACTCCAAAAATCACTGCAGTTAAATTATTTTTCCGTATTAAAGTTCACTTGAGATGAATTATTTTCTTCCATAAAGAATTCAATGAAGATGGGGTTAAAACAAATATAGGTCTGCCATATAGACCTAGGCTACTGGTACCATTAATTAATGCTACCTTTCTGATTTTTGGGGCCATTCACTGGAAAGTATTCTCTCACCATCCACCAGGGGCAAGTGGAAACAAAATATTTTCGATCTGTGATAACAAAGCGCTTCTTTACTAATTTATCACAAATCAACAATAAGTACATCATTATATTTTGCAAAATTTATAATTACTACGTTCGTCTTAACTACTAGTTAAGGGGAAGCAAATTACTTTTGCTTTGTATCATTATAATCCGAAATGTCTATTTTGTGGGTAGCGCACATTTCACAAAACAGGTCCTTAATTCTTAAAAAAAAATTATAATTGACTTGATATTTTATTGACAACAAAAATCGAGTTAATATGCGTCATATTTAATACGTATTTATTACGTCCGTCTTACCTGGAATTACGTTTTCATATGAGCACTAATGACTTGTGACCTGCAGTATTACAGAGTTGTCCCGCTACGCCGCGTGACAGGTGCAAATACGGGACTACGTAATCTCAAGGAGGATATATGATCTTAAGTCATCCCAGGAAACAACAGACGTAATCCAATGGTGTTTTAATGCTGGGCCAGCGTCGAAGACGGTGGCCCTGCATTGAAACAACATCGATTAACGTTTCGTGTTTTCTGGGATTCAAGTTGTGATCACAATGATCTTTATAATATTGTGAAGTGGAAGACGTTTTATTAACAAAGTGCCACACGATGCTCATCAAACAAAGTATATATTATGGACTTACCTAACGAATTCGCCCGCGCTTTTTCTCTTATTCATTTCACTGAATAAGGTATTCCTTGTTACTGCTAACATTTCCTAACAAAAATGTTATTAATAACCAATGTGAAGTCCTAGCACACGTTTTTTACACCAAATGAATCTAAAACACGTGCGGTAGACGTCGTCGCGTGCACATTGTGGTTCGCGGCACCAGGGTGCACGAGTGTTGCTCCACAATTGAATAATAACGATAATAACGCCACCTGCCCGTAACAGTTTACACAGGGAAATCAGAACAAAGAAGTGCGGTGGCCTCCCAGTCCAGATGAGAGTATGCCCTAACGCTGGATCAATGGTTGGCCAGTGTCTCTGACGTTGGCCCAGCATTGAACCGGAGTAAGGCAGTTGTATATTTACCCCTGAATGGCGGTCTGTTGGCCTTGCATGCTGACTACGCCATCTGCCGTGTAGCTGTCAAACCACGGGTTCAGGGCGCGTGACATGCCTACCAGGGGGCGCGCCAGTATCTTTGTTAATTTGTTTGACATGCATTCCACCATTTTAATTCAGCTATTTCGCATTTCAACTTCCTGCCCTTCCTTTGTGCACATAATAAAGAGACTGTCGCTAATAATGGTTGAATGGTGGGGCAATGCCTACTGCATTTGCAACATTTCAAGAATTGATAGCAGCAGGAGATGAATAATTATAGATGTATGAAAGCATGGTGGTTAATTATATTCGGATGCTTCAAACTTCAAAGGTTGTTTGTTTGTCATCGTGAGAGCGCAGAAAGTGCGACACCAAAAATGTGGCATATTTTTTGTAAAATATATATCTACATTTTCGGTACCTGTATTTATATACTATTGTCGCCTCGTTTGCCAATACATCAATGGAGTGCAGGCCTATGATCTGACGGATCTTACTCTAAGAATCATCGCGGAGAAAGACCCAAGGACAACCTGATACTTTTCTCCATATTATAATTATTCAAATATCGGACAAAATGTTATTTTAATTTCACTTTTGGCCCCCCCCCTTCCCCAGGACCCTTGAGCTTAGGTTTTGTGTGTGCTACTTATTTGAATGGCGCAGATATACGGCACACTCAGAGACATATATTATAATTATACGCTGCTATTATCGCTGCTGATATATCTTTGCTGATCACAGGTTCGCTAAAATATGAAGATATGATGGAATTTCCAATAGCAGCCCGGAAAACACGGATCGTTGAGTCGATTTAAAGCTGGACCACTGTCTGTGACGCTGGTCCAACATCCAAACAACATTGGCTCAACATCTGGTGTTCGCTGGGCGGGATGATAATCTTTAGCGATTACGACCCTGGTGCCGTATTCTCGTACAAATTACGATATATCGTAGGCTTCTGATTGGTCGAGATGACCATCTCGACCAATCAGAAGACTACGATATATCGTACCTTGTACGATAATACGGTCCCTGGTGCGGACGTCACCAGCAGTCACACGACACTCACACGCCTTGTCGCAGCTGTGAGAGTTTAATCTACAGATTATAATAGTATGTCGTCTGCCACGCCAGCACTCTGATCAATGGGTTTTCATCACCTGCCCATCTGCCCCGTGCCGTTTTGTTCACACAACCATGCTGCACTCCCACAAACACGGAGCCAGCGGTTGGTACTAGGTTGGCTTAACCCTTAAAGCGCTGATTTTTTTTTATAAAACCTTGGAGACCAAAGGGATTTTTTCAATTTGAAATCATCATAAATGTCTTAGTTAGCTTTTTCTGATTCATTTGAATACCTATGTTATGGGTCTACGGCCATTAGAAATATTTTTACTCTTACAGTCAGGGGATCGACTTTAGTCGTCAGAATCTGACGTCCACAGACGTCAGATTCTGTCGACTAAAGTCGATCCCCTCACTGTAAGGGTTAATATTGTACCAGCATCGAGAAGAATAAAAGGGGGACCCAATAAAATGAAATGAAATAAATCGGGCTTTAGGCCACCTTTGTGCACATATAGGCTAAACTGGGCCAGGAGAACCTCCTGAGGATGGTGAGATGATTGAGATGACACTGTCCTCCAGACACAGGATTCGAAATTCGAGCCCTGGCGGTCTGAGGCCGAGCACGCTACCTCTCGGTCACGGAGGCTCCCCACAATACTGACTTTCACACGTGGATGGGGAAGAAACATTTTTTGTTTCTTTCAAACCGCCGAGACCGGGAACCGAACCCCGAACTCTGGCGTGAAAGGCAGCGGTGCTAACCACTACCCTAGGGCCCCGCCCGGGGACCCAATAAAAGAGCATGAACTAGAGAAGGGGACGTGGCGCTTTGGTAGAGCGCCTGACTGCCCCGGCAGTTATGCATGCGTCCCGGTTTCGAATTCCGATGACCTGCGTGGGATTTACAGATAAATATCCTTGTCTCTCCTCTTTTGATGTGACTAGGCGATCACATTAATGGCGGCCTCGTTGAGTTAAGGTTGCAACCAATTTATCGACGTTAATTTCTCGCAGGGCTTGAACAGAGCATGAACTCATATTTTTTTGTCTGTTGTAAACCACATCTGCACATGCAATTAAACCCTTCAGAAGTCTTTCGAAAGAGGGTACATCGTCTCGAATGACCTGAGGCTTGGAGTATCCAAGTGTTGATTACTAATAAGCCTAATATGACGAAATTACATGATTATGAAAATTTAACATAACGCTCAAATTATGTTCTATTATCAGAACAACTTGATTAAAATGAAACAAAATCGTTCGATATTTTGTAACTTAAAATGCTAAATAATGCATTGTACTATGTTTTTTGCTAAATAGAAGTAGATAGCGGGAAGGTATAACATGCCAATTACAACGTCCCATCGGTTCCCAGAAACAACACGTTGAACTGGTGTAAGGTTGGACCAGCGTTGTAGACGATGGGCCAACCTCAGACCAGCATGGGACAGTGGTTCACAACGTATTGTGTTTACGGCTTTAATGGCGCGTGCTGGGGAAGGTGTGAGAAAAGAAGCGAGGCCGCCTGTTGCTATTATTACAGGCTCCGTGCTAGAGAAATATGGTGAATAATTTACAATTAGTCTGTATCTCTACATCAGTATTAGTCTAGCTCGTCATTTATTCAGGGGGCTGAGATAAGCAAATTACCAGGTCAAAGCCGAGCGTTTTCAGAACTGAAATAATATGACACACCACTTTATGAACGTTGACCCAATGTTGGCTTGTATTGAGTCGCAAACGATGACTCAACATTAAGCCAATAATGGGAAGTAAAAATGACTTTAACCCTTAACCCTTGAAGCGCTGAATTTTTTTTGTTTAAACCATGGAGACTAAAGGGTTTTTTCAATTTGAAATCATCATAAATGTCTTAGATAGGTCTTTCCGATTTATTTGAATACCTATGATATGGGTCTATATTTTTTACTTTTACAGTGCGGGGATCGGCTTTAGTCGTCAGAATCTGACGTCTACAGACGTCAGATTTTGACGACTAAAGTCGATCCCCGCGCTGTAAGAGTAAACCTAATTACTATGGTCGTTTTTAATCCGTTTTATTAGCTAATTAAATCGCTGATATTTGGAATTAAATTGGTGTTTAAACATCAAGATTTGCAAATGTTTTTTTTATCAAATTAAACAAATATGAGTAATTTTCACCCACTTGAAGTTGTGGGTCGCGGTAGCGAGACACAACTTCAAGTGGGTGAAAATTTAAATGATTTATTTTAGCGCTTTAAGGGTTAAGACTCGTTAACTAAATTACAAGATCGCTGATCATGCTGATCATGCTGATGGAACATCAGTTTTACATGAAAAAAAGCTGAATTTTAAATACAACTGTTTAAAACAGTTGTTTTGAAAGTAAACCAGTCATTTACATTTAAAAGGTTACCACGGGGATCAATTAAATGATACATCAGCTACAGCTGTGACACTGTCATTTCAGCAGTGTTTGTTGGTCGTTAACAATCATTGCGCTTTCTATATTTGCAACACACTGACCCTACATTGTCCCAATACTGGCCAAACACAATAAGCAACGGGGTTATCTCGTTTTTCTGATGTAGAATGGGCATTTTCGCTCATAATATTGATCACATTCAGCCACTATCTAATGAGTTTGAATGTTTAACCCGGGTGATATTACAGTGGAATCATCACTCATGCTGACAGATAAGGGACGTATATTAAACGACACAAGTATAATTGGATACATAGTTTATATAGAATACACTGTATGCTATATTTAAAGCAAATCAACACATATGGTTGCATACATAAACATATTGTAATCAACTAATAAAAACATTGTATTTCCTAAGATTATTATATACCTTGTACAATCATAACCTATTTATCTCAGAACTAAGAGTACTTACTATTTGTTACTCAAATAAGTGGAGGATAAGTGGAAATTAACATGATTGCTCATACTAGCAAGAACTTTATACTAGTGGCTGTGTGACCAATTTCTATCTTGCCATTAATATGCATGTTCAGACATTATTCCCCTAAATTGTATTATGAAGCCGGCTTTACATGTTTCATGTCTACATCGGATGTAAATTATTCATCATTTAAGAGATCAACGAAATCAATTTTTAAATGGGAAAAACCCGATATATATATATGGTATATCTGCTGCACAAATGAGCTCATACCCCAGAACACGAGACATTGACCCAATGTTGGGTCTTTGTTGGGCCAGTGTCGCAGACGGTGAGCAAACAATGACCCAACATTAGGTGGTGGTGCTTACTGAGTAGTATACGCCCATATTATTATAGCCAACGTATACAGGTATAGTATAATAAAAAATACCTTAAAATATTTGCATAATACAAAATGAGGGTACTCGATCTTGCTCAGTACATGTCTCTACGTTATTTCACATAATATTACATCACGGTTCTTATGTTTTATCCCCTTGAGCAACCATAACCTCAAATTCAATATTATATTATATAGTTTGATACATCTGTTTTGTATGGTCGTGTGCATCTGCTATATTGATTATACCAGACGATATTAGGGTTTGAAAATTGACAGTGTCCCGAGTGAATCGATATAATGTGGGTTACTGTGGTGTAATATTAATGGGTTTGACTGGCAATATCCACCAGCATACACCATTATCGTGCGGGGATATACAACTATATTATATTAACATTATATTAAAATTTCAAACGATAAACGTTTTCAAACGATATTGCCATTATGTGCAAATGCAATCAACAGGAATGGTTTATTTAAAAATGAACCATTTACTGTTGTTTGGCATCGCAGTCTAAAGTCGATCCCCGCAATGAAAGAATAACAAAATTATAATGGCAGTAGACCCATAACATAGGTATTCAAATGAAGCGGAAAGGGCTAAATAAGACATTTATGATGATTTAAAATTGAAAAAAACCTTTGGTCTCCCACGGTCGCCGAGAGGTAGCAAGCTCGGCCTCAGACCGCCAGGGTTTAAATTTCGAATCCTGTGTCTGGAGGGCAGTGTCATCTCATTCACCTCACCATCCTCAGGAGATTCTCCTGGCCCAGTTTAGCCTATATGTGCGCAAAAGTGGACTAAACCACCATTCATTTCATTTGCCATGGTTTATACACACATATTTTATCTTTGTAAGGGTTGAGGGTTTGTAACTTTCCAAAGTGATACTTACACCCTAGAATCCAACAACAATGTTAAATTCATCCAAATCTTTCGCATCACCATCTTGGCATAAACTGATAAAAGGCAGGTTTCTATTTACAAAATGGCAGATACGACTCTTTGATACCAAGGTGACGATAAATTCCAGGGCTCCTCAACAAACAAAATATATCAACCAATGTTGTTTCAATGTGAGGCCACCGTCGCAGACGGTGGTCCCACATTAAAACAACATTGGCTCAATGCAATTTTTTTACCTGAACACAGCACCACACACCCAAAGGGTATTATATTCATTGTTCTCCAGAGATCGATAAGTCTTTGTTATCGATCAGAGTGTTAATCCTGACGGGTGCTTGATTATTCCATTTGAAATTGGCATCCGCATCACCTGCTGGATCGATGGCTTAAAATGAGGGAAAATAGGCTACGCTCATTAACGGGTTTCCGCAAGAAAATGTAAATATTCAGCATAGGCCTTTACATGCTCACAGGTTGTGTCGTTATTGTAAGAGGTAAAACGATTATATAGACATCCCGATTTTTTCAGTATAAAAAGCGTTCTGTTGAATTATATATGTTAATTCTCCTCAGCTTCGGACTGCATGAATAATCACTGCAGTGTAGAGTTCATTTATAAAACTATAATAATTTTGTTCTACAGGTCTTTATTGTATAAGACTATTCAAAATTACGGAAGACATCACCATTTAAAACCAGTAGGGCATTGTCCGGTTTTTGTCAAGTAATAAAGGCTCTATTAAACAAAAGTCAACTAAGATGCATTAATATTATAGTGCATGACAGCAAAATAAGTTTTACAAATCCCATGGGAAACCAGCAAAAATGCTGACCCTATGCGCCACCGTGGGGTGTGGATGGTTAAGTGATCAAGAGAATTCACTACAATAACAATGTGCGCCTGCAAGGCGGCATTCATTCCGCGGATTACCGCGCAGTAGTCAGGAAATATCCACTGTGCGGCGTGACCAGCTGGGGATCACAGCTCAACAGACAACAGGCGTCCACCAAATGCTGGTTTAATGTTGGGCCAGCGTCTGGGACGCTGGCCCAACATTAAACCAGCATTGGGTCAGTAGCCCGTGCCATCCGGAGAGAGATGTTACATTATTCATCCGTGACGATTGTGGATCGATCCACGAGTCGATCCACTCGTGAGCAATAAGGTTAATGGACGGGGTCAATGGCGGATTAGCGAACGATCACCATCTTCCCCGATCCCATGACACTTTCAAGCAAAATATTATATAGTTTTTTTTACTTCTTTTTTTATTTTATTTAGCTTTTGACCAATAAATATATTCAATACAGATACAGAAATATACACCTTATATCGTTATAATGATATATACAACATTGCTCGTGCTACATTAGAACAGGTTCATAGAAGTCTTCCGTAAGCGAGGCAGCAACTATATTCATATTTCGGAATTTGGGAAATATAGGAATTTGGGGCTAAAATAGAGGAGGTTTTTACAAATAAATTTAGAGTAAAATTTAGGGCACAATTAAAGCAAGATAAAGGAAAAATTATTGAAATATATTTCAATGCCAATACGTTTAAAGGCAATCTAGGAGGTTTGGGACACTGGCTGCGATCCCGACAAACGAGAAAAATTCAGCCTACGACGGTTTAATGTTGGGCAAACATTGCAGACGGTGATTCAATATTGAACTAGAATGGAGTCAGCAATTCGTGTTTGACGGGATAGGGTATTCAAACTTGCGAGTTTCCACTCATGTGGATGGAATATTCTTAATTTGTTTATTTTTCAAAATGGTAATTTTTCTCTGTATTCTAATTGTCATATATTGCTTTATCTATAGAAGCCCTGGACCAGCAAACGGGATCTTTGGAACGTATACGATGAGTTAGGACACTGAAATGGATGGGATTATGTGCCATTCATTTGAGGCACAATCGTGACAAATGACACTTCAGCCACAAGGACACGAACTAGATTAGTACAAAACTACTTCAACATGTACAACAAAAATGAGCAACTTATCAAATATAAACTTAATGTTATAATGTTTTTGAGTTCGGTGAGTTCAGCATGTTCAGACTGCCTTTTAACCGCGAAAACGATTTTAGACAAAAACATCGACCCGCGTTAATGGTTAAATCGAGCATAAACTCTCAACCACAAGCTTTGGAAAACTCATTGATACCATTTTACCACGTCAATTGATCGCTGTGGTGTATTGTTGTTTGAAAAGCATACATGTTGTCGACTGGTTTTGTCAAACTGTTTGCCTTTTGTGACATACAGCTGGCCCACACGTCCCATACAATCATTGATCGGCGCGTGCCAGAATACAACAGAATGTATGTGTGAATAAAGCATTATTATGTACCGCAATATTTTAGAGGATCCAACACCAAGCGTGTAATCTGGTAATGGTAAATAAATATAAATCTCACTCTTTTTCAACACATCCTGAGAGATCGGTAAGATTATCCTATATCTTCCATATAAGGATGAGATTTTTTAAATATCAACAGGATTATGGCTATATTATAACTTCAATATAAAGGATGATATTTTTATTACCAGTGTGGAATAAAACAAGTGCTGATTGGTCAAGTTTAGAAGGAGCGAATGGCATTTATTCAGGATTAAGTAAAGTTTATCTTCGATATAATGATTTTTTTTCGTAGTCAGATGTTTAAAAGTATGAGGTGATTGATACATGAAAGTAATACTGCTGTTGGTCTTTGCAGTATATACTAGTAGGCCTATAGTGAATTGGTCGTCAAGTCAAGTCAGGTAGAATGGGTTTTCCCAGTCTATATCAAACTTCAATCAGCTGCACTAGGAAATCCATTAATAATCCCCTTCTCTAGGTATCCTCAAATGCCCCATCTGCTCGACATCAGCATTTTAGAACATCATGCTGGCTGTAATGGGGAATCTATACCTGGAAGTAGCGCTTCTACCAACTAATGCATTCCAGCCAGCATGAAATATTGACCCAATGTTGTTTAAATGCTGGTCCGCCGTCTGCGACACTGGCCCAATATTATAACAGCAATTGATCAACGCCTGGTATTGTCGCGAACGCGATGCGTTGAGCTAGTGTTGGGTCCAAAAATTGGGTCCTAACATTTGCTAGGTTCCTGGGTTCGAGCTAATGGATTCCTGTGCGCACCGTCCCCGGGCAAGGCCTCACTCCTCATATGTCTTTCATATATTAAGGCCCGCGGGAGCGAGAACTTGCTATGGACGATGCTTTGATGGAAGTGCTGTGCAATATACCAGATGTAGCTTCAAATGTCGCTAATCTCGTTCTATTTAGAAAAATCGTGCTAATGTCATAAATTGCGATTTCATTTGGAAAGATTCTGTGTTCAAGTTTGGTTCAAAATACCAGATGTAGCTTAAAATGTCTTGCAATGCGGGATGTAAGTCACAGCGGTTTAGTTGCACCACCACTCACTCATCTCGTGTTATTACAGAAAAAGAAACAATGCTATAAGTTGTGATTTCATTTTACCCCAAATAACCAGCTTAGCGAATTATTTGTTTGAGATCAGAACAAGTGACGCTTCCTTGACATTAAAGAGAGGTAATTTACACATGATGTAGAGGTAGTTACACCCTTTTAATACCAAGAACAAGTCTAATTTATCGCAATCTGTCCAGAGGAAAATTGTAAGTCTACTTCTCAGGGTTTTCCCCCGGCAGATGTAGAGTCTGGGAA
Source organism: Flabesymbios commensalis (assembly GCA_964017125.1). Lineage (NCBI taxonomy): Eukaryota > Metazoa > Annelida > Polychaeta > Terebellida > Flabelligeridae > Flabesymbios > Flabesymbios commensalis. Next base: position 98,114,206 of record OZ024903.1, on the reverse strand, counting down.
CTCACGGATGAGCGGGTCCACCTGACATGCATAGAAAGGGCTGCGTCGGAGCCATCGTGGCACACTTCCACCAGATGCCAATAAATAGGCAACTGTATAAACATCAGCAAACTGTTTATTTTGTCGGCAATAATGTCCACGTGCCGGTCTTTGTTATTATTAGCTGTCCCGCCACTGATGCTATGTGCGAATAAAGCCAGTTGTCCCCTGTGGTGCTAATGGAGACCTGGGAGCGATTTTTACCCCAGCACATATGAAACACTTACCCAATGTTGTTTTAATGTTGGGCCAATGTCGTAGATGATGGACCAACATTAAAACAGCATTGGGTAAGTGTTTCATATTTTTCCGCTGGGCAAATTTTGACCTGTCATTCAGTCAGATTTGGCACAACGTCTCCTTGGTATAATTGAGCATCTCTCTGAGCACATGTGATGTGAGCCGTTGAATAATGTAGTAGTTAAAAGCCTGACAAAATCACCCATTAACACTCATTTGTGAGATAACAGCAGATGGCATAGTCACCGAGTGACCCGGACAATATCGTATTATCGCCCTGGTAATATCGTATTATCATTCATGATTCATGGTGACGTATCATCAGAGGGAAGGTTGCCCTAGGCTCCATAAAACCAACCGGAGGTTATCTATGAGAAAGGGCTTGCAAATAGCAATATTCAAAACATCATAATAATTGTCGCATTATTGACATTTATAAACTGATGAACTGCCAATTTTGGTGTCTTGAAGAAATAGTCGGATATTCTCTGACCATCCAAAGCGGAGAAAAAAAATTATTACATACCTTGAAATTTTGTGATAAAAAAGTTTCTATGTCCATGACGCATCTCATAGTCTCACGTTATATATCTGTCTAACCTCAAGAACGCTCTACCCTTTGCACTGTGCATGCAGCATGGTGCAAAGGTAAATTACAGTACATGGTGCAAAGGTAAATTACAGTACAGGCTTCACAAGTAAGCAGTTACTACTGTTTGCCTTTGTTTGCAAATAAGGAAAACTCATTTTGTGATCCCACTGACCAGCGTTGAGATCAATTGCTCGAACCATAGAGTTAATAATTATTAACTCTAACTTATGCTCGAACTAATGAAATGAATTGGGTTTTAATCCAACTTTGTACACATGTAGGCTAAATTGGGCCAGGAAAACCTCCTGATGATGATGAGATGAATAAGATAGCACTGCCCTCCAGACACAGGATTCGATTCACCATTAAGACAGAGCTGTGCCAGCATCGCGATAAGTTTACCTCTTATTGCATACCCGCGGCTATCACTTTTTCGAATGACACGAATTTCAGACAGGAATTTTGAACAATGCGGGTACTAACTATGTCATAAAATATTCGTATATGTGTGGAACAGTTATATATTACACCATCATAAATACTATATATAGAAAAAGCCTGAAAACATTAACCCTTTCAGCGCGGGGACTGACTTTAGATTAACAGAATAACCCTTACAGTGCTATGATCGACTTTAGTCGTCAGAATATGACGTCTACATACGTCAGATTCTGACGACTAAAGTCGATCATAGCACTGTATAGTAAAAATATTTCAAATGGCCGCAGACCTATACCATAGGTATTTAAATGAATCAGAAAGAGCTAACGAACACACTTATGATTATTTCAAATTGAAAAAACCTCATTTGGTTGCGATGTTTTTTACAAATTAATTCAGCGCTTCAAGGGTTAGGTTGTAATTCAAGAAGCTGGGCGCCTGGTGACTTACCTATACATTTCAGATCGCGGCAGATCGCAACAGTAGGATTCAGAGGTATTCGTTACACTCAGTGTGGAAACAACTAACCCTGCTGCTGTCAGGACGAGCCAACACAACAGTGGGTCTGATGAGACAGCTGACAAGTGTATGTATGTACATGCAACAGCCGAGTAAATTAGACTTTAATTTGCCTGGTGCATCGTGGCGCAGCTTTCACAGCTAATTGTTCATTTTGTCGGGTAAACAAGCGGCGAGGTGTGATTGATGTTCACTGGACACGCACGATGTGACAGCCTTTGTGATGTAATTCGTTTACCCTTTATGTACTGAATGCTTCGCCTATTTGCTCATTTGCAGCGGGAATATTCCAGCATTTTGCAGATTCAAGTGAGCCAAAAAGTTTTTGTTTCAATCTTAACAAGGAATCTAACATGTGTGAAGACAATATTTTTCTGCATAAAATGAGTTATATCATTATACAAAGTTAGCAAAGTCGAAATTAATGTGAATATACATGTGTAGCAACGCCATCGCATCAATGTCTGTTAGCTAAATTATTATAAATAACACAATAATATTATCGTTTGACCAGTTCATGACATGTTCCAGCATAGCAGCATCGCTTAAAAGAATAAAATGAACATCGAGAAAATGATTCAGACATGATCTGAAAAAATGGTTAAATCACATAAAATGTCCACAGTATACAAAGGGTTAGGTCCAGGATTGCCACACTTTCACCCCTAGGGTTCTGAATTAGAAAGTTTAATTTTCCGGTCACTTGAAGATGAGACAAACTTCACAAAAAGTTTGTTCCGGGGTAAACTCACAGACACCGCCCCCCCCCCCGTCCTTTCAGTCACTAGAAAATGGGACAAACGTCAAGTGACTTGGATGTGTGAAATTTAAGACCCGACGACGAATATCAATTTTTCAAGATTCAACCCATATCCCACTAAGATAATTTATTTAAATTTTCAACCACTTGAAGTTGTGTCTCGCTACCGCGATCCACAACCTCAAGTCGGTGAAAATCACCCACTTTTGCTTAATTTGAGACCAAACATTTACAAATCTTGATATCTAAACGCTCATTTCATTCCCAATATTAGTGATTTTGGTTGGCAAATAAAACAAATGAAAGACGACTATAGTCGTGTTTAGCGGTGAAAGGGTTAAGACGTATCACAACTTGTCGACATCAGTGCTCTAGTGGTTATCAGGTTATTACTGTGGTTGTTAGCAGGTCACGAACATAGTTACGCAACTAAGCCTGCTTACTTTGGTGGCGAGAGAATAATGGATCATCAAAGACAATATCGGTAAAATAAAAAAAATAAAAATAGATTGGAAGGCACGATGATATAATCAGTGGTAATGCCGCCTTGTTCATGTTCTTCACCCTTCGGTGTAATTGATAGATCTTTGATCCGACTCCAAATTCGCGTAATAATAAAAAATCGGTATATTTTTCAAGTCCGCCTTAAATTTTACACTGCAATTTGCGATTGTACACAGGAATAAACATGATATGATAAAGGGATGGATGCACGTATAGAAAGGGCGGGGGTATGAGTTTTTTCACTAAAAAAGTTTTTTTTTTTTTTATATTACACATCAAATAAAATTCTGCCGGTATGTTATGAATTTTCATCCTTTGAAATAGTCTTCCTTTAAAAAAAAAAAAGGTTATTACATCAAAAAAAAGTTTGTTCCGGTAAAACTCACAGCCCCCTCCCCCAATCATCTGGTCAGCCCCTAACTGCCCGTGCATGACACAGTTACGTATGCTGGGCGTCGGGCTCAGTGTGATTACGTCAGTTATTGAGAGGATCGGTGGTGGCCTCAGGCTATCATATAATGAAGATAACGACACAGGACATGAAGATAGCGACACAGAACAACGTTGGAGCAACAGTGCTGCTCCAACGTTGTTCTATAACCTAGGATGAATTCTCCCACCGTATGGTCACTCCTTAGCTGGGAGTGGCTGACAACAGACTATTATAACGTCTCACAAAGGCTATCAGTGTGTCTCATCTCTCGAGGGATTACACAAGTGAACGTAACACTAATTACACTGTTCCGAGTGGATGTATAGGATGAAACACACACGTACAGAAATCTATCTATAGATGGGATATACTAAAACTTTATAGCTTGTCTATACTACACTCTTTGTACAAGTAATAGCACCTGCTTATGTCCTGTATGTTGAATAATAAAATTGTAGTAAAAGTGATATTACGAAACATAAATGGAATAATCCGATACTGTGTAGAAGTTCTATTTTACTTTGAACATTACAGAACCAAAAACATATCTTATCGAAAATCTCAAGAATACCTTTACAAATGTAAATGAAATATGCCTTCTCAACTTGCACGGATTGTTACAGTGCAAATAAAAAAAAAACTTTACAAACTCATGCACGCAACAACACGTATGCATTTCAAAATGCAAGTTTTCACTACTGTTCAAAATAGGTGAAAACTTCAAAAATCCTCAAGTAATACCGGATATTGACACAATGTTGGTTTAATGTTGGTCAACCGTGTACGGCGCTGGCCCAAAATTAAAACAACATTTTTGATCATTTTTGATCATTGGTTATATAAAATTATTTCAGTGCTTTCAGGGTTAATAGAGTTACGTAGATAATTTTGTAATATGACCGCTCAACATCTGAGGAGATCTTCAAGTAATAATGTACATGTACTAACTATCTATCCGCAAGCCCCCCCCCCCCCATTATGCTGATGCATGTGAACCTTCTCAAAGTTCCATCTGACTCGAAATCAAATTCAATCACTGTAAAAATAACAAGAAATGTGTCTAGGCGTTGGCAACCAGGTAACGAAACTTCACAATCACTTTAAAAACATTTTTTTTCTATTCATTTTAGGCTTGGAAATACACTAACACATTCCCGTTTCATGCATATTAACCAGAGAAACATAAAAGGTCAAGAACAATGCGTAGTTAGGGTAACAATGTATATAGGGTAAATTTATATTGACCTAAACCAGATAAGAGCGCATTTCTGCCTAAACGTAACTTGATTTTGCTTACCTCAGAGCTACACATTTGGACCACCAGCAACAACCTGTACGTATTCCGTCCCGAGGCCACAACGACTGACGTGGACTCTTATGCATGGTGTGACCACAGGTGACCCCGCGTGGACAAGAAGATATAGTGGTCAATGTCTGATACTCTCTGGTGTGATATACGTCAGTGTGGAAGCACAGAATGTGGAGCTGGAGGGTGAAGTACTCCTGGAGATGTACTCTGCTACTGTGGACTAACCAGTCAACATCAGTCCTTACAAGCAAACACGAGGAATTCATCCATTGTTGGACCAATGTTGGGCCAGCGTCGTAGACGCTGTCCCAACATTGGTCCAGCAATGTGTCAGTGTTTGCTGGGTCATCTAGATTAGGGATTATCTGATCTTCAAACACCTTATAAGGCCAGGTTTAATTTTGTGTTTCCATTTCATTTGAAGGTGAAAATTATTTACGCAATTTCTAGCTTCAGATGAAAATACATATTTTTTAGATAAAACTACAACAACTCGATGATTTATTGTTGTGAGTTGTATCCAATAATTTCAACCAACACCTGTGTGTGAATTCGACCTCCGCGCATAAAAGGTTTAACATGAAATGTCACCTCCGTTACTCGTGTGAGCACCTGTCTTTAGCAGTCATGTCTGGAGATACGCATATCTCTGATAATCCATGCGTTTGCAGTCGCTCACTAATCCATCAAAATAATTAACCTTGTCACAAAAGAGCAATCATTCTAAATGTGCACTGATTAACTTCCGTATGGATTAACCATAAACTTCTACTTACTCTGTTAATTTACGTGGATTAAAGGGATCAACTTGGTAGATTACAATCAAATGAGTTCCAGGAATTGCAAAATCACTCCTCTCATTAAATGTACTCAATCGTTTGCGGAGTCTGACAATCGTATGCATACAGAAGTTTTGCTGTCGCGAATACACAGCCGTCATTAAAATCGCAACAGAAAGTAGAATAATATAAAATTATTTCTGATTAAAAATATGTTTTCTTTCCCACATATATTATTTTAAATATAAAGTACAGATGCTTAAAAACTAGTAATGCTAATGAAATGCCCCATACGCAATGACACAAATAAGCCGCATAGACAGCTTAAGTGCTCGTTCGGTTGAGAAATTAAATTATATTAGGAGTTGTGTTCATTTTTTCACACTGAAATATTTTACATCATTTGAACATCCATTGTGAAGTTGGGAATCGCCAAATCAAGCTTAAAATAAATTACGATAAAATTGATACACCGGGGATAACCCTTTCAGCACGGGGACCGAATTTAGACGTCAGAATTTGAGTTTATAGACATCAGATCCTGACGCCTAAGTCCTGAAGTGGCAAAAGCGAACTAAGACATTTCTGATAATTTCAAATTGAAAAAATACTGTCCATGGTCTATACAGAAATATTTCAGCGCTGTAGGGGTTAAAGGGTTACATATCTCGGACATATCTATCCCTCCTGGAGCACGACCCCCCGCCTGTGATCAGCTGTCAGCCGATAGTGATCACAGCTTAAACAGAGTCAAATAATCAGCGCCTCTCAGTAATGACAAGGTAGGCTACGTGTGTGGGACGCGACACGCCCCCAGGCCAGGCTTAGGGTGGGTGGGAGTTCACATCATTAAAACTGTTAAATCGTAATCCGTATGTTCACCCTTAAAGCGCCACATTACTGTAGATCTGGTGATATTCGCGAGGTTTTAATTTTCGCGAATTTAGCGAGGAGGACAAATTCGCGAATTCAAGATTCTCGCAAAAATTATTATTATAATAGCGCTACTGAAGAAAAATGTAAATTCGCGAATTTTATTTTTTGTGAAAAGTCGCAAAATCAGAAATTCGCGAAAATGAAAACACGCGAAAAATACCAGATTTACAGTATATAATTTCAATTATACAATTTCATTTTTTTACCCACTTGAAGTTGTGTGTCGCTGCCGCGACCCGCAACTTCAAGTGGGTAAAAATTATTTACATGTGCATAATTTGAATTAAAACATAAGCCAATCTAGCTAATTTAATGCAAATTTCAACTTCAAATTATCTTGTTTTAAGGATAATAATAACAGCTACAGACGCGATTAGGACCTTAAGGGTTAGGATTGCAAGTTGAAATACTCCCAGTATAATTGATTCAAATTGATATAAAATGGGCGAATGGCCTGTAATTATATGTTATCATGGTTATTGTGGGTGGTGTGATAATGCTTTTGATCTAGTTCAGTATGTAATTTGGCATTCTCTGTCGTTTCATTCCAAATTAATATATGGCATATTTAATAATTACACAGTGTATGATGAGTAAGCTTAAATATTTCCATTCCCGAATCCTTTCAGAGGAGCAAATCACTATCAGGCCTATAGACCTAGCGATCTGAATCATGGTGGTGACTCTTTAATGTAAAAATACTAAACTATTAAAATGGTGTCCTCCATGCCTTTGAAAAGTAATTTTCACCGACTACCGCGACCCACATCTTCAGGTGGGTGAAAATTACTCATATTTGTGAAAAATTAAAAAATACAATGTAGAGCTTTAAGGGGTAATTTTAACAATTTAGTGGGATGGGCCCCTGCATATGAACGGTGATTTACAGCTGTTATTTGTATCCTGGCAATCATGGAGCTTATCTGAACGTCCGGTCAAGCGATATCCAGAACGCCATCCGGACCTGTTCACATCTCCCTCTGCAATGACAGGTTCATGACCATTGGTCCACAGACTCACTAATGATATATGCTCTGCAAAGCTAAAAGACAATATCTTCTTACTTGTAAAGTAAGCAGATACTGCATTTTGGTTTTGCACGAGTTACACCGTACACCCTGTCACTGCAGTACAGACGACCATTTGAAGCATTTTTGAAGTGATTTCTCACAAATTATTACGATCCACATGCGCATGACTTGTATCAAGTACAAATTGTGAATTACATGTAATAAGGGTGGTTCAAATTTTTAGACGTCTAGTAATGTTATCTTGTCCTTGTGTTCTAAGCATGCAACTGTGTAGAAATGTCAACCTTTAAATAGCATAAGAAATACTGAGAGCAATGCAGCACTTAAAATAAATACAGCACACCGAGTTAAACCAGGTGAAATAAAAAATGAATCTATGCCATGATGTGTGTGTACCGTTAGATTTGACAGATTTACACAGGTGGAATATCGGGCTCGAATTCAAAACAGTCTGAATTCGAATCATGACCCGAAAATCTTCATAAACAGTAACTAACCCGTTATATGACCAAGGAGAGATAACTGTGTCAAAATATACGATTGAAACATGGGAAAAAATTGTGTTTCTACGTCAAAACAGGTAATCTTAACCCATCTGATACATAACTACCATCTGTAGCCGACAAAGGGTTAATGCCCAGGGAACGCGGGATCTTTATTCCTGAAAACACGCGATGTTGGCCCAGTGTTGGCATAATGCTGAACCAGCGTGTACAACGTTGACCCAGCATTATGGCCAGAGTGTACAACGTTGGACCTGCATTATACCAGCAATGGGCCAAAAGTTTTGCTTGATAGGCGAATGCTGTTAACTCTATATATGCTGAGTGCATGTGATGAGTAATAGGACACTAATAGTAGGAACAATGTTGGTTTATTGTTGGCCCAGCGTCTACGACGCTGGCCCATCATTAAACCAACATTGGTCTAACTTTTGTGTTTACTGGGAACATGAGACTGGACAAAAGCTGTCATCAGCCGTTCATCACGCTACACATAATGCTCTGCAAAGCCAAAATGCAGTATCTGCACACTTGCAAAGTAAGCAGATGCTGCCTTTTGGCTTTACACGGCTGTAAGGTAACCTAATCATACCGTCCTAATTCTGCAAGTGAAATACATGGCGAATTGAGTAGGCTGGCCCATATGAGTAGCCTTATCCAGGATTATAACTTTCTTTGAAGCTCTCCTAATTGCGTGCGTATTATGTTACAAAGCGAGAGTAACACTTCCAAAGATGATTCCATAATGGTACCGACTTATTCAAGAAGATCTATAACCATGATAACCATATGGGTAAAATAATTATGACAATATGAACGTCACTTGTGTCTATACCCATTAGACCTTGGAACAACAGCCTTATGAAAAACCTAAATATTGGATTGACAAATACGTTACGTGTGTGTGATTATTTGGAGGGCTTTACGTCTGCCGTTTATTATGCAAAATGTTTTATTAATGATAATGCATACATGTATGTGATCACTATGATAACATAACGAATTACAAAATGTAGTTTGTTGATTAAATCGTCACTTTTCGGGTTTATTATGTATAAAATTCAATCAATGATTGACTAAAAAAATCCACAGGAATTCGTGGTGAATGAAAACAAATTCAATAGCGATGCAATACCGTGACACAGCGATAAGGGGTAGTAGGACAATCCAGGGTACAGTTATGGTAGTCCAACATACCATCACCTTGGTATTAAAGGGTGATATCTGCCACTTTTTAAAGTGGCAGATACCACCGTTTGATACCAAGGTGTCAGTACAATCTGCTATTTTAGTTCTCTATCTATATACATACCAATTATCCAGCTCTAGTCTATACGTGCATCAATCAGATCATTTCAACTGAGTAAACGCGATGAATTATCTTTTGTCCCAAACAAAAGCGGCATCAACAAAACGGACCTGTATCACAGCGTATCATGACAAGAGCGATATCACGGATCAGTGGGTTTCCTACTATCAGACTCTTCGTCCTGTCATGGAATCTGACACGTGATTTCAAAACACAGTCACGGTGAACAGGGGCGGATCCAGAAGTTAGGGGAACGGGGTGTCCGAATTGAATTTGGTGGGGGCTCCCGGAATTTTTCTTTCAATATATAGTCAGATTCACATTAACCAGTGTGAATGAATTTCGCTGATTAATCAGTCAATTCTCAACCAATTTGCATGAGATTTTCACACACTCTTTTTTAGTCAAGCGACGTTTACACCATTTGACATAAAATTCTAAAACGAAACTAATGGGTTTATAGAGGGCAACATTTACTACATGTTAGGTATTAAAGATACGTTTTCCGAGTAGTCGCCAAAATGGATGAGCCACTGGTTAATCAATGCATGTACAACACTATCGGACTTAAATATACATTATATAAAACGCGTTTTGCGTACCATATGCATTATTGTGTCAAATAGAAGCTTAGATCTGTGGTTAAAACTTTTCGATCGAATGCCTTCGAATTATTTTACGTGCAAATTTGCATCCTTTGGGCCTATATTTGAATCGTTTATTAAATACTTCTTAACAGTCATTTATTAATTTCGACGGTACACATTGTACGGGCAAATTATTTTACAACGCAACATTTAATCTCATGGCCATTGCAATACAACACACAATAAAATGGATATACTGCCATTTCAAAGCGTACGACAAAAATAAAAATGAAATGAATCGGGCTTTATACCACTTTTGTGCACACAGGCTAAACTGGGCCAGGAGAACCTCCTGAGGATGGTAAGATGATTGAGATGATACTGCCCTCCAGACACAGGATTCGAAATTTAAACCCTGGAGGTCTGAGGCCGAGCACGCTACCTCTCGGTCACGGAGGCTTCCCACAATACTGAGTGTTACAAGTAGATGGTGAAAAAACATTTTTGTTTCTTTCCAACCGCCGAGATCTGGAAACGAACCCCTAACTCTAGCGTGAAAGGCAGCTGTGCTAACCCTAGGCCCCCGCCCTCGACAAAAATACCAATTCACACCATCGCTTTGGATTGAAAGGTAACATGATCGCTTTTGTGATCTTTCTGGTTCATTCTAAACAACAGACTATCAGCTTTGTTTTGTCAACCGTTCTATGAATTGGGATAAAATCTATGTGTCTTGTCGTGCATGAATAATACAATAATATTGTGAGGAGTACGCTAAAACCACTGTAGCGGATAATAATCATTCGTTCATTAAATAGCCTTATCGACTGTTCTCTGACCTGATGCTTTATGAATTAATTTTACCACACACTCTCGCGAACCTGCGCACCTCAGCGAGTTGGGAAACTAACAGACAACGTATTTAATATCCTGTAGGTCTGTCATCACCATCGCTGACCAGGGCATGTACGACAATGTAATCATGTCCCATGGAGCAAAGACACCGTGCAGTCAGCATGGTATATGTCATCATTTTATGTGCATATATAGTAAGTTGTTAGCGTCAGCGAAATTCATCCACATTGGTTGATGTGAATCTGACTATAAAGTAAAAGAAAAATTGCCGGAAGCCCCACCAAATTCAATTTGAACACCTCCTTTCCCTAAGTTCTTACATTAAAACTGAAAAAAAAATGAGATTTTTTTTTAAATTTTCTGAGCAGTTTTTTTAGTGAAAATATGTGTACGTCATTTAGAACATTTACCACGTTTACTCTTTTCTCGTCCATATGTGGCTCTAATAGTAAATAGTGGACTTGAGAAATATTTGGCCACATGGTCTTGTGTTTGATGCTATTCTTTAGACAGTTATAAGAGGCCTCTATTATTCCGTTGTCACTGTCGTTGTCACTGTGTAGGAAACGATGGGCTGTTGGTATCTATTCAATTTGTCACTGACTGTCCTTCATTCACCCTGGTTAATGGATGAAAGTCGCACGTGCCATTTACAGGTGTCATACAATGGAAAACACAACAAAAAAACAGCAGGAGGTTAGCGTCGACCACCCCACGTCTAAGTGTCGACTCAACGCTGGATCAACGTCTCTCAGACGTTGATCCAGCGTTGAATCGACGCTTAGTATTGTGTTAGTAGTTGCAGTTTATTGAACTGTGTGCAGATTCCAAATATTGTGAATGAACTAACAAAGTCTGACGGAAGATAAATTATGGTATAATTATCCATACCGTCTCTATACACAGATGCGATAAGATGAATTGAAATATTGTTTGACCTCTTCGCAGATAAGATTGTCACACTGATAGAATAATTGTATGCATACCATGTTTCTACATACAGAATGAGATCCGAAGATAATGCTAATATTGTAAGAAATTCAACAATAGGCCAAGCAGAAATGGCTCAATTTGATAAAAATCTTGCTAAGCTGGATTGATTCGGCAAAGCTAACCTTTATGTATTGAAACAGTCTGAGTATGCGTGTTGTAGCCCGATAATTACCGAGTTAACTTGTCACACTCCAGTAGATACTGCTAGTAATTCCATAGCATGTACTTGATTTTGTCATAGCATGTCCTGGCTTTAATTTAAATCCTCATTATTTGAAAAGTCGCAATATTATCAGATTATCGTGAGTATAGGTACAAAAGGTACAAATAACGCGTGTGCTATTTCTGAGTCCAATAGCGTGTCTGCAAACGGTTGCTCTTTATACGAGAATTTTTCGTTAGTTTCTAGACCTCTCTCTAAAGATGTATAATGAATATTTTGTTCAGTATAACAATGTATAACGTAGCGGAAAGCAATGCAATTTTTGCCATTTGCTAATCACATTCAAAATTGATTAGCGAAATATTTACATATGAATGAAAAGTATAAAGTGGGAATCAGACATTAAAGAACAATTATTTTCCCCGATGTAGGCCTGATCCTAGCTCGTACCAGCAATCCAAGTGTAGGAACTATACAATTCCTTATCTGCTTATGACATTTTCTAATTCCGTCCTACAAGGGTTATTGCATAGGACAGAATGTGCCCTCACATGTCATTACCTGAAAACACCACAATTCTGCCATGTAAAGACAAACAGCAGTAACTGCTTACTTGAAAAGTTAACAGTTACTGCTGTTTGCCTTTGCATGGCGGAATAGTAAAACGGGTTGTCCTCAACAAAGTTCACTGCTGCCTACTCATCTGACAAATATGTACATAATGTGCCTACATGACAGAATAGAGATGCCCACGTCGTAAATAACTATTATTCTGTCTGTGATTCATAATCAAAATATCAATAGAAATAGCAAACAATGAGTTGAAATTCTTCGTGCTCTTAATATGAAGGTCTTCTTCATCCTATTCAATAAAATAATAGAGCTATATCAAATGTAGATGCTACGTCGGGGTGCAATGGCAAAAATACTTGCCCGGATAAAATTCCAATCAAAGGGATGGTTCTTTGCTTTTGGAGCGGCTATATATATGCGGACTGATATGTCGATTTTGAAAATTCATTTTATATGACGTAGTCATGGTAGTGTAGCCTACTGTAGTAGGCCCTACCGATCTCACAATTTTAAAAATATTCAAAATTATATATATATATTTTTTTTAAATTATAATAACGTTTTGAAATAAAACCAGAGAAAGCCAGAGCACACCACGCAGGATACCATGCTAAAGGAAGCCCAGTACCACATAACTGTCCAAGAATTGTGCAGACAAATGATGCTACTTGCAAATAGCCCAGTTTCATAATAATTAGCGCCGATTAGTATGAGATTTAGGTGCATTGGATTTCACGGGGCGAGACGGCGGGTGTATGGTGTTGTGGAAAAGAATGACTGGTGAGATGAATCAGATGGACACTGTCCTCTAATACACAGGATTCGAAATTCCGAGCCCATGTGCTCTGAGCATCTCTCGATCACGGAGGCTCATCCACTATGTCAAACCCTTCCGTCATTCAAACATTGATCTATAATATTTTTTCTAAAAAGTACATGCCACATCAGGTGACAAAGACGGTTGATAAGTACAGTCGGGTTAATGTGCACATATGGTCTACATTTTTACACAACACAACTATAGGGTACAGTTATCAGGTTTTCAGTACCATCTTCACAGAGAACAGACAGAATACGCAGCTCTGACAGAAGGGGTTATTAGGTTAACGTTAACCCTTACAGCGCGGGGATCGACTTTAGACGTCAGAATCTGACGTCTATAGACGTCAGATTCTGACGTCTAAAGTCGATCCCAGCGCTGAAAGAGTAAAATATTTATAATGGCCGTAGACTCATAACATAGGTATTCAAATGAACCGGAAAGAGCTAACTAAGACATTTATGATGACTTTAAATTGAAAAAACCCTTTGGTCTCTATGGTATATGCAAATATTTGCAAATATTTCAGCGTTGTAAGGGTTGACTCACCTTAATACATAGAATCCCAGGTGACACTGTGAGCACTGTGTTTATACTAGAGATTCTGATAGACACCGAGGTATATACTCCAACTCTATTTACAACAAACGACACAGTATCCGGTTGTCATTTGTCAAAGCACGGTGTGGAGCGGAACCGTCATTGTGGGACTTATTCTCCCAATAAACAGTCTGTCTGTCCGCACGGCCGTCTTTGTTCGGCCACTTGAACACGGTATTACCGCGTTCACATTCCAGCTGGTCAGCCGCCCCACAAGCCAATTAACCCTTCACGCGCTGAAAGGTGTTTTTGTATAAACCATGGAGACAAAATGTGTTTTTTATTTTCAAATGTTCATACATGTCTTAGTTAGCTCTTTTTGCTTCTTTTCCACATCTATGTTACGGGTCTACGGCCATTATAAATATCTTACTCTTTCAGTGCGGGGATCGACTTCATACGTAAGAATCTGACGTCTGTAGACGTCAGATTTTTACGTCTAAAGTCGGTCCACGCACTAAAAGTGTTAACTCTTCATGTGCTAAATCCCACACAGTGCTAACTAGACCACTCACATTAATATTTAGGATCGTGTACTGCTAATGTCGTATGTATCACTCATTTAAGTGTACGACTCATTTGAGTGATAACCTACATAGAACACTCTAACAGATGGGGGCAATAGATGCGTCACAGTTTATAGACAACATTTATTTTCTATTTCATGTCATGTGTAGATCAAATGTCAAAGGAAAGTTAAAGATTAACCCTTTCCAAACTACTGTGTGATTGTTTCGCAGCAGAACATGCATAAAATCACAAATGTGAAGGTCAACATGGTATACATAGAGTGCATACTGTGTTCAAAAAAAAATAACAACGGCTATTAGCATTTTTGAAGATTCATAAATGCCTATTACTGGTTGTATTTGCACGACAGAGCGAGCTAAAGTAAATATGATAAATATGTGACTTATAATATTTGGCAAAATAGCATATTTTTCAATTTAACTGTAAGCCCTATGATAAATTCAATAATCATTATTAATATGGAATTCATTTGCGAAATTAAACACGTGATGATATTGCCATGGTGATGAATAAAGAGCAGGGTGTGATGCTAATTATGTCTGTCAGTAACAATAAGCATCACACAGGACAACAAACAAGACACATGAGACGAGCCACTTTGACCGTAGTGTCAGTGATGGCAAAACATTGAGCCGCTGTTCTGCACTCTAAAGGAAGCAGTAACTGCTTACTTTTCAAGTAAGCAGTTACTTTTCAAGTAAGCAGTTACTGCTGTATGCCCTTGCATGGTGTTGTGTCAGCAGTGATCAAGTGGACACAATGACCAGTGACCACCCAGGGTAATTAGAGGTACACGATCGCTAATTACAAGCCCCGTGGGGCACAGCCAAACAAGGAGAATGTACTGTTACAATAGGCGATAATTAGGGTAATTATGCCACCTCCGGTGAATCTACCCGCACTTCCTGTCATCTGTCAATACCTTTGTTACCCCCTGCACCCCACCACTATAATTAGAAGTGCAAGTAGCTACGTGATTTATGTTTGTAGAGATTTGTTTTTTAATCCGCTAATTAATTAACCTCTGGATTACATGTGTTGCTCATGCAAAGCAATTGCTCACACGAGCGCACATGAAATCATCTAGATAATTGTAGCAATTTTCTATCCGATCTATGTGTACTCAATCCTTTGCTTTTTTCAGTCATTCAAGTATATGGGTAAATGCAGAAATGCATAAGAGTTCTCTTTTATGTATTTTTTGTGAATGGTATATATTTAGCATGCTATAGTTGGACTGACCATTTCTGCGAAATCTTTTTATCTCTTACGAGCTGTTGATCCAGTCAAGGAAAATAGAATGTCTCATTCATTTTCCTTGATCCACATTAGCTAGTTAGCAAGAATACATAAGACAGGTCTTATGTATTCTTGAGGTAAGGTATATGGAAGCAGATGCATAATAGTCATGTCAGTACATTCCTCGCAGTGCGTAGTGCTATTCTAACTAACTTCGAAACTGATGTTCAGTGTACAAGAGGACATTTACATCTTGTCAGCACTACTCAGCTACTAGACCCTGTTGAAAAGTTTCAAACCAAATAAAAGGCCAATGAAATTTAAATATGTCGTTAAATTATTTACATATATGTTTTATTCATTTGAAGATCAAACAATATTCTTTTCAGCAAGACAATAATGAGTAAATGTTGATCAATTCTATCGTTTTCATATTTCGAAAAATGTGTCTGTCCCTTAATTTTTAAAACAGAAAACTGATGATGGTCATACGAGATATGAATATTTAGTTCACAAACTCATTGGGAATATCCGACATCGCCGGAAATACCGGCATTCGCCGTCAATGTCAGCTGATCCCGTGGCTTTTACAGCCAACCTGTCTGGAGCCGTTATGTCAACAAAGACTTCTCAGTTACAGCCAAGTGAATACCAGGCACTGAACCAGCGTTGGTTCAATGTTGGGCCAGCGTCGTAGACAATGGACCAACATTGAACCGACGCTGGTTCACTGTTTGGTCTTTGCAGGGAGCAGACGTGCCTTCTCATTTTTACCATGCATATGGGAGCCTGGCAAATAACAGAATTAGAGACATCGCTTGTATTGGCCCGACAGTGGGCCAAAGGTGAGGTTTTCCAGGGAGGTCACAACGCGTATCAGGTGACGTGAAGCACACGGATCGCCAGGAAGTACAAGGTCCAGACTAGCCGTGGAAAGGCACACACCGTAAAGGTGTGGGCTGTAGATTTATTATGTCTCTTTACCTGGGGAAATCAACATTTTTTAACATCGCCGTGACTGAGAGCGATCTCAAGCCAAGGTCCGAAAAATGTTCGCAATATGTTAATGACGTAGTAGAAAATAAGCTGAACATGCGTAAATGTAGGTGACATGTTACTGATTCTAATAAAATTATTAACGACCTAATTAAACGAGGCCAAGTCTTAGATATCAGCGTTCATAGTAAGTTTTCCACGTTTTGAGTGGGTGCAATCTGCGGCTGAAACAATTCAGTTTCAGTGACGTTGGGGCTAGGTCCAGGCCGCCCATCGTAGCTGTGGTAACCATGGAAACCTGGGACATCTGGATCCATTTGGATCTATTTGTGCAGTCATAACTGACACCATTCGGGGTGCTAAATAAAACACAACGCAGCCCAGATCCACGGCCTGAAAAAATCCAGGCAGAAGATGGAAGGAGAACATGGAGAATGAGGTGGTGTGGTGTAAATAATCGCCTATAAACTTGGCATGCTGTCGGCTCTGTTCTCAATATTAAAACGATACACAAAAAGCGTTTGACTACATTTACTGTAGTGCGCATAGAGAGGCTTTACCAGTTTACGAAGGCTCTATCTGCGTACAACTGTAAAGTATAGTAAAAAAAATTAGTCTTTTAGATTTATCATGTTTATTACGATTTGATTTTTTATTTCCAAGTATGGTAAAAACAATGCCAAGTGTGACAAGTTTGACAAGTTTATTTTAATAACTCGGGCCTCGTCTCGTCACAACTATGGTAACTTATCAGATCACCTACGCTCGATTAAAATAAATAGCATAGCCAGATTTTGAAAATAGATATGTTTAATATATATAACATGTAAGTACCATCGACATTCCGAGCGAAAGAAGATGCTAAGATATAACGAGTGAAGATAATTAGACAAGAGCTGGGAAAAAAAGATCTATGTTACCTGATAGCCGCACCAGCCTGGGATAATAGGAAACAGGTCGAAGCACCACAGTAAGACTAGATAGAGATCTTACAGACTGATATCTCTGGTTAAAATACTAGCTATGGTACAACACTACTGTACACAAGTAAACAGCTGTAAACATGGTAAATACATCTTTGCATTTGCATGGTCTCAACCCTTTTACCGCCAAATTATTTATTTGGAATTTTCACCCACTTGAAGTTGTGCCTCGCTGACACGATCCACAACTTCAAGTGAGTGAAAATTATTCAGATTTGACAAAATTGAGGTCAACGATTTTGAATCTTGTTGATCGATGTCACGTTTTATCGTAAACATCTTCAAAAGCTGGTATTTAATGTGCTAATAAAAGTGCGTTTTATTAGCCCTTCATATCACTGTTATAGGGATTAATGAATATTTAAACATCAAGATTTGCAAATCATGCAAATGCTTTGTATCAAATTAACAGATTAAAGTAATTTGAGACCAAACATTTAATAAGATAACTTCCAGCTCCAACATGTTTAAGGGTTAATATTATTATAATACTCCACCAGTGTCTACCGGAGGAGGTTCAGCTGCTGGAGATTCCTCATATCTATCCTTTTAGTTTCTCGTGGGACATCTCATAAATCTCTTACAACAGGAGGTAGGGTCTAGCCCCAAACAACGCTGAGATTGTTAAGAAAAACGGTCACATGCTTCCAGCGACTGCTGTCGTGGTGACATAATTATGTTACCGTGATCGTGGTAAAACATCAGCTCAGCGGGCTATATGTAAAGAGTCTGTTTCCATCTTTCATTTTCTACATACTCATACGACAAACTAGAGACGACGACCCAATGTTGGAATATTGCTGGTTCACGGTTTGCTAAGTATGACCAAGGAGTTAGTAATAGGGATCTTCATGGTATGATCAAGGATACTACAACAATGTAGAATCCTTGGTATGATCATGGAGATAGTATGTCCATAGTATGATCAGGGAGGTGTAATCTTTACATCTCCCAGGTCATACCGTAATATCGAGGAATCTATATGGATTCCTTGATAATTATGATATTTATCTAAGATCTTCCACGTTTGATCAACACAGATTTTACATGTGGCGTATACAAATGAATAAAGGAGACTTTGGACCAATTTTGTTTAAACTGGGTCAGATGAATCAGATGGCACTGTCCTCTAGACAGGGGGTGCGAACTTTAAACCCTGGCGGTCTGAGGCAGAGCACGCTACTTCTCGGTCACAGAGGCTCCCACAATATTGAATCCTCGCGAGTGAGCTAATTTTCTATGTGTATGGTGTATAGTTACCAGCAAACAAGAGTCTTTAGAGAGAATCGACCAATGTTGGCTGGATATTGGCCCATCGTCTACGACGCTGGGCCAATATCCAGCAAGCATTGGGTCATTATCCTATGTTTGCTAGGTATAGTTAGCGGAACCAGATGGTATCTTAGAGGATTTCTACCTGTGCTAGTGTACGGACGGCGCTGATTACCCTATTTTCAGATGTAATCTTAGAAGGTTTGTGGCTGTAATAGGAGAAGACTTCAGTTGGCAGTCAGTCATTTCTGTACCTCGTGCCCGATAATAACATAACGTCTTAAAGATAGGCATCAAGCTCAGGGTACTTATCCTTCGTGACATGGACCTGCCTGCTTTTATGAATCTTCCTGTTTGCTCTTTATTTCCTCAAACCATCTTTGTTTGCTCAAACCAATAACTTCATAAATATCTCGAAGAGGGCAAACCCATACACAGCCTGTATCAATTATCATGATTATAAATTATATGGATCCAGCACTGAAATAATTATTACTGATAATTTGGAAGAGAAATATAGAGACTCCAGCGTTTTTTTGCCAGCGTTGTGTAGCATATCCCTTTAAGTTAATCTTAAATCCATGGAGAGACGGGGCTTAAAGACTCAAGTTAGGGAAGGTGAATGATGAGTCGAAATGTCATGACTAAGTTATGTTTGATAAGGGTCTACTATATTCTATTTCAAAATGCATTAATAGCCATAACAGTCAATTAATATAAGGTTTTAATATATTGAGACCGTTATCTGTCATTCTCAACAAATGTTATATATTTCTTAAAACTGCACAGGTCTGACAGAACATTGATATATATGATAATTTATAGTGTGGACTATGTGGACTATATTTGGCCAGTCGTGCTCGGATCACCTCTGTTTTTATACACATTGTACGTAGGTGTCGTATCAACGGGGGTTCATTAAGTTTAAAATGCAGCCCCTCAGGTCACCAATTATTGAGTTTCTCAGGGTACCCCCTATGAAGATGTGTCCTGAAGATAATGTAGTGGTAGTGACCGCAAACTAAACAGTAATAATCAAGTCCTGGACATGTTGGATTCACCTCTTTAGCTCTGGGTCGATGATTATAAATAGACAACAAAACTCCTCATGCAAAATCCTCCTCTTAATTATCAATAAAATGGTAGTACTAAGCTGTTTTTTTAATTTTAAAAGTAATATATGTCTTTAAATTTTGTAACCAGACATGCCAATAAATGCATATGTTATCTGTACAATAAACATGATAAAGTAAAATAAAACAAATAACACAGGACAAACCAAATATTACATTCACAAAATATCCAAGGAATGGTCTTTGTAGAATAGCATGATTATCATGATTATATGTTGGTGTTCGTTATTGCGTATGCTGACATAGGGACTTCTTGCGACTGTAAGGATAGAAAGTCAAACATGGAACTGTCAAGCAAGTTACATCTATCAATTGAGTGAGTAACAGTGACTTTGTAGTACTATGATGAAACTCTTAGAGAAGTGGTAAGTAACTCTGTTTTCATGTAAACCTAAGTACAGGACAAGTTAAAGCAGCTAAAGTTTTATCAAACATTCATCACTTCAATGTAGAGCCACTTGAGTTATATTGACACGGTGGGGGTGTCACATGTGTCAGGTCAGGTTGTCAGAGCAAACTGTGAAGTAAGTGGTGAGATCGCCTTGAGAACTCCACAACACGGACACGTAGTGTCAAAACACGGCCCATCTATATAAATCACTCATCGCCTGAGATGACGAGCATTGCATTAAAATCGAGGATGAACAATACACCACGATTTCGCTTTACACAACATACAAAAGTATGGACATAATTATGCACTGATGCATGTGTGTGTATGCTTAAACCATAGACCTGTTCTAATTCTCCGTTTTAAACATTTATCTGAACATGCATTTATCAGTTTTATATCTTTTCATTAGCAAGTAGAAAATAACGGTTCTGGTGTGTGGAATTTGTGTTAATTTGGCAATAATTGAAAATGTTTGATCTAAAATATAAAACAAGTATAAATAAGTATCACACAGTCGAAGTTGTGGGTCGCGGTAGCGAGATATAACTTCAAGTAGGGGGATTCCAGTTTAATAACTTGGCGGTTAAAGGGATAAGCATGAGCTTGATCTGTGTGACAAAATGTCAAGTGACGATTAATCATTTCATCTTGAACCAGGCATAAACGGTTAGTGAAAATAGCTAATAAGTTTGCCACGCACAATCGATAGTGATAAACAGTATAATCAAACATTTACTGAAACTACTTTTCCTGTATTTTATATCAACCCACAGCTTCGTACTTATCCGGAAAAATATTAACTGTTATACAGAATATATACATCAATGCTAAGTCATGTGTTACTTGTAATAATAATAAATCAGATTACTTTATGTCCCACAACGGAGTACGTCAAGGTGAAAATCTTTCCCCTCTGTTATTTGCTTTATATGTGAACGATCTCGAGTCTTTTTCTCACTAAAAGGATCATCACCAATCAACGTAGGGGATGGCGTTATCGATGTTTATATGAAGATGTTTGTACTGCTTTACGCTGATGACACTGTTATAATGGCAAATGATGCAGAGTCTTTACAAAATAATCTGCACTATTTATCAGAGTATTGTGATATGTGGAACTTGTCTGTTAATACAGACAAAACAAAAATTGTCATTTTTTCTAAATATAAGTACAGAGAAAAACATAATTTTATTTACAAAAATACTACTATTGAGATTGTAGAACATTTCAAATATCTTGGTGTGATTTTTAATTTTAATAATTCATTTGTAAAACATAAAAAACACCTATTTGATCAAGCAAACAAAGCCATGTTTGCTCTGTTAAGAAGAAACAGACAGTTAAATTTACCATTAGACATTCAACTAGAATTATTTGATTCTCTTGTTTTACCCATCCTTACTTATGGCTGTGAAGTATGGGGCTTCGAGAACATCAATCTAATTGAAAAATTACACTTGAAGTATCTTAAATACAGTTTGTCTCTAAAAATGTCTACCCCAACTTGCATGGCCCTTGGTGAAACGGCAAGATTCTCAGTTTCAATACATATTAATACTCGTGTTGTATCCCTTTGGAGCCGAATTATTCGAACTAGTAATACAAATAAACTGTCATCTATTATGTATAATATTATGTACGCACATTACAGAATCAACACTGTAGAATCTAAATGGTTAAAACATGTTAAAAATATTCTAGATAACTGTGGTGTAAGTTTTATCTGGCTTTCACAATCGATAACAATATGCTCCCTCCCTGAATTTATTCGGCTCAATTTAAGAGAACAGTATTCACAAGAATGGTCAACTACTGTGTATAATTCAAGTAAATGTGTGCTATATCGAGTTTTTAAGAAAAGCCTATTTTTTGAAAAATATCTTACTATGTCCCCATTTACCAGAAGAATAATTTGCAAGTTTCGTACTACTAATCACCGTCTGCCAATTGAAATTGGCAGGTACGCAAATTTGCCATACCAGGTTATGTGACAAATGCGAGTTGGGCTATGTCGGAGATGAATTTCATTTTTTATTTGAATGTCCTGAACTGCACGATTTGCGCACAGAGCTGCTTCCACGCTTTTGTCACAATAACCCAAATATGTTAAAACTGGAGTCTCTAATGACTTGTGTCAATATATTTATGTTAAATAAACTGGCTAAATTCATTAGTCGAGGATGTCAGAAGCTAAATATGTACATATAATAATTCCAATCACCAATCAAATACATATTATAAATCCATTTCTTAAGCTTTATATGTGTTTAAAGGTACATTGATTTACCTCTATTATGTTGTTTATCTGTTTATACGCATTTCAAACCTACTCTTATTATGTTATCATTGTTTAACTTAAATTCAATTTGTTAAGTATTTTGTTTTAATCTGTTTCAACTGGATTATAATTTCTTGCTTTTGTTACATGAATTGTATGATACCTGTGCCCCATGCCTCATTGAGGCCAGGGTTCAATAAACTTTTGACTTGACTTTGACTTGACTTGACTACTGAAAATATGGATTGATTCGGGATCGATAGATTTCGTGATGTTCAGATATAACTAATATAATGCTGGCAGGGAAACCATAAGACAAGCTATGCCTCCACATTATGTCTTATCACGACATCAATGTTATTGAAAAAAACCTGCTGTTTAAAATGTCAATACTAGGTGCTGATAGCCTGATAACATGGATAAGGATGATATCGATTCCACTGTCAGTGATAACTTATCTTACAGCTAAGTAATACAACCCCTTACATTTTTATACAAAATATGTCTATTGAGCCTTACAAAGACAAACAATAGTAACTGCCTACTCAAAAGGCAAACACATACTGCTGTTTGTCGCACAAGGCTGCAAAAAAACAACGTAATTCCAAGCGTGGGAACAATTTTTCGCCAACGTTTCGAGCGTTGGAAAGCCATTGAACCAGCTTGAGTAAATTCCTATAGTAGTCTATTACTGGCGTATGCAGAAGGCGTATTTATCAGTGTTCATAAGCCTTGGTTATTATTCTACTACTGACTGCCCACACTCATTTCTTACGATCGAATTTGTTCCGCGACCATGACTGCCTGATCTCACCCTATAGTACGCATAGGGTTAAACGACATTGGCTGGAATCAGATGTCCATACAGCCATTGAACCAGCTTGAGTAAATTCTAAAAGTAGTCTATTACTGGCGTATGCAGTAGGCGTATTTATCAGTGTTCATAAGCCTTGGTTATTACTGTACTACTAACTGCCCACACTCATGTCTTACGATAAAATGTGTGCCGCAACCATGACTGCCTGATCTCACCCTATAGTACGCATAGGGTTAAACGACATTGGCTGGAATCCGATGTCCACCAAACGTTGAACCAGTAATTATGCTTTAATGTTGGGTCATCATCACAGGGGAATGAATCCTGTTTTCTGGGCATGGCCAATTTATCAGGTTTGTATACTTGCGGGAAACCCCCCACCTAAACCTGCTAAGGAAAGTTAGTGAATCATTCATGTTTTAACCGATTTCGACTGTCACTCTACTGCTAGTCTTCCCCAGTGTTCAGCAACGTGACATTGCATATAAAGTGAAAAACTGGTGTCAGAACTGAAGTGGGATTCGAAACCACGCTCACAGACGTGCACCTGAACACTCATAGCTGGCTGTTCATTGCCAACCAAGTTTACACGGTGACAATTATTATTGATTTAATTATATATAACAAATCAGACTAATTTTCTATGACTTGAAGTTGTGGATCGCGACGATCAGATAATGAGACACAAATTCAAGTCACTGGAAATGTCAATGTATTAGTTCATATGAGCGTGTGATGATATGAACAATAAGCACAATAAGCATGATAAGCAAGATAATAAGATATCTTGAGCATTCTTTATAAAATTATAATAATTATTATTTTTATTTACTCGCGTGCATCACCAATAACTTATCCACCTACACCATTGGGCGCAGATTAGACCACACACAAGTGAACACCGTTGTCGCGCTTGGGGCCCTTAATTCCGTAATAAACCACTTGTAAACAACACGCCGGCGACCCACACACACACGAGGAATTATTATACATGTGTGACTCAGACGCTCAACCAATAACCCCACGCAATAACACTGTGTGCTTTACAGACCGCTGAACACGGAGAGTTACACAGCGTCGGCTCAACGTTGTGCCATTGTCTATGACATTGGCACATAATTTTACTTTGTGACAGGTGACTGACAAACGTTATAGGCTGTATCTCTTCTGCTCTTTAAACATGTTTAAGATGTAGATCTTCAAAAGTATGTGTTGGCTTCCTGTGAGTATTTTTTCATTGACAAGAAGAAACCACATTTCACACATTGCCACGGGGCAATGTAATTATCATTAGGCCTAAATGTGCTATGCATTATGTCCACATACTCCAATACACTAGGCCTATATTTACGGCATAGAACCCACTAGCCTTATTGACACTTTTCCTTTAATTGAAGATGAAAATTAATTAAAAATAGTCTACCTATCTACTGGCTACGTTTAAAAAACAGACCCGTCATAATTCACAGTGACATAATTTCACAGTTTGAAATCTTATGCTAGAAAAATTTAAAAAAAGTTTAATATTATTCTTAGTGTAAAAGAGTAGCGCCAGCGATTAAAGGGTTGATACAACATCTCAGAACAACAAGATACATTGAACCTGTGTTGACTTAATGTTGGGCCACTGTTTACTACGTTGGCCCAACCTTAAATCATTGACTTCCCAGCAAACACGAGAAGTTGAAACAATGTTATTTTAATGTTAGACCAACATCAACCCAGCCTTGGGTCAACGTCTCTTGTATGCTGAGTAGGGGGGTGGAGTTTTACGTTTCCTGGAATATGTTCATATTTATGAAGCAATTTAATATTAAAAAAATTAATCTTACCTGAGGAATTCTTGAAGGCAGCTGTCACAGTATGCGTGTCCGCATGATGAGATGTGAACCGGGGACCTCATAGGCAGACGGCACAGTCCACACACCAGGCGACGACTACACGACACTGACAAATCCACGAACTGGTTATCGTACCCCGGCATCATCCGAATATCACAGAATTCTCAACAGCGGAGAATTCTCATGCTGAGTAAACCAGGTGGTTATCTCGCTAAATAGAAAGAGAGAATATCAGCCGTGGTTGATTTGACTGTCAGGTGGTGCTTTGTGGGGACGGACCGCGAAACACGAGTGTTGTGTGTTTGTGTATTGTTGCCGCTGACAGACACACACAGTGTGAAGAGCCCGCGTACACCCCGCGTGTATACCTCATCCTTCACGCCAGCCTGCACGCCTAGTGCACGCTGATTGGCTGGCGTCAGCACGAGCTGACCTCATCACAGGTGAAGTGATCGACGATTTAATCAGGATGCCAAGTTCAAAGATGCGGCTCGGTGTCCCGTCAGAATAAATCCAGAATTGTAAATCAAGTCCATGTCCTGATGTCAGATTATAATTGTAGTAATAAATAAACCCTTAAAGCGCTGAATTTTTTATATAAACCATGGAGACCAAAGGGCTTTTCAATTTGAAATCATCGTTAATGTCCTATTTAGTTTTTTTCCGCTTTATTTGAATACCTATGTCATGTGTCTATGGCCACTATAATTTTTATAGACCTACATTCTTTCAATGCGGGGATCGTCTTTAAACGTCAAAATCTGATGTCTAAATTTACATATTCCGACCCCTAAAGACGGTCCCCGCGCTGAAAGGGTTAAGTGTAGCTAATCCCCAGGGGCGGATCAAGAAGTGTCTGCAAAATTTGATGTGTTTTGGCTCCAAAAGTGTCTGCAAAATTTGATGGGGGTTTTTTATAAGCGATCTTTTTTCGGTTTTCCAACCAAAGTCTTCAAAAAATTTCAGGTACAATTTTGTGGGAAATTTATTGTAGTTATAGAAAATGCACTTTATTCTTGGGTAAAGTGGAGCACAAAGGTGCACAATCAGGCTAAACACAGCTGTCATAAAAAATGACTTTTTACAATCATATTTTTCTTCATAACTTTGTGAAAAAAAAAGAATGAAAAAAAACCCCTCAGATTTGTTTTGATAACGATGTCTGCTATTTTTTTACTAGAATTCATTTTTTTCAGCCGATATATACAAATGGCCTGATCACCCTACCTATAAGACATTTTTGAAAGGTATTAGCGGACATCGCAAAAGCTTCGAAAGAATCAACTAAATGCCTATTACAATAGGGCCTACGTTCGTTCAGGTGAGGATGACCTTATACCTTGTTTATACCAAATGTTTTCACATTATGATGTTATCACATTAAGATTGCTTAATTGCTTTGACCATAACAATATCAAACGCTTTGCGGATTAAGACTATAAGCTACTTCAGACAGACCAAACCTCCTTGGTCAGAGCGGGTAGTCCATCCCAATCGGACATGGACGGTTGACAACCTTTGAAATTAAATTTTGGCCCCTTTGAAGTTGTATCTCGCTATACCGCGACCCACAACTTCAAGTGGTCAAAAATTACTTACATTTGTACAATTTGAAGCAAATAATATACTAGCAAATTTAGCAAATTAAATGTGAATTTTTCATTCAATTTTGTTCTTCCTTAACCGTATGAGCCCTCACGATGCATTAACGCATCATTTTAAATCCCTAAAAATAGACTTAATTTTCCTACAACCAAGGGTTTTAGAATTAATATTTCCCTGAAACTGGTTTACCAATACATAACACTTTGCTTTACTTTTTCACCCACATAAAGTCATGTGATCGCCGTTTTATCCCAGGGTGTTACATGAGAGGCGTGATTTCACGGTAGACCTTCGCCAATGAATGTGATGGTCAAACTCTGGGGTGTCCATGATAACATGCATGAGATTATGGACAGATAAAAGGTTCTATTTTATTGTTGTACTGGGACAGCGCCGTAGAGTGTGGACAATAATTGTTTATTCAGGATAGATGAGCGGGGGCCCTAGGGTAGTGGTTAGCACCGCTGCTTTACACGCTAGAGCTCGGGGTTCGGTTCCCGGTCTCGGCGATTTGAAAGAAACAAAAATGTTTCTTCCCCATCCACGTGTAATACTCTGGAGAGAGTATTATGGAGAGCCTCCGAGACCGAGAGGTAGCGTGCTCGGCCTCGGACCGCCAAGGCTCGAATTTCGAATCCTGTGCCTGGAGGACAGTGTCATCTCATTCATCCTTCCATTCCCAGGAGGTTCTCCTGGCCCACTTTAGCCTATATATGCACAAAGGTGGCCTAAAGCCCGATTCATTTCATTTTTATTCAGGATAGATATGCCTACCCAGCAAATATGAGACATTGCCCCAATATTGTGCTAATGTTGTGCCACCGCCTGGTCAACCCTTGTGAAAAACATATGTTTTTCGTTCATTAATATAAGATTTATTCGTTTATGCATACATGCCCGTGGACAATTTTGTTCATTTACAGACAACATGTAGCATGTCATCAAATATTGGACTTATTTAACTCTTGAAACTATTTATTTTGTGCTAAGCAAAACTTTTTGAATAGACGCAATCTAATGTAAATGCATAAACAATAATATGACAATAATATCTTCTAAAATATAATTCTTATTATTTTTAAAACACACCGGCGACAGAGGGTCGTGTTCTGACATGTGATTTTGAGATAAACACTTTGTATGCTATGTATTGTTATTATTTACGATTTCTAATTCATTTGAAGTTTGATTTGCCAAAGCAGTTGCAGCTAAAAACGACACAAAAACAGTTCAGCTTACTTTTTATTAAAAATACCTCGCAATACATTTATTCAATCTATTGTGTGTACAATAATTGTGATCTGGCATCGACAGAAGCGTGTCGAATGCGCGATCCTCGATCCACAAGGGTTAAACAACTTGCACTGTTGTCAGAAGGGATCAGATAAGCGGCTATACACATGGGATTAATTAGAGAGTAATTAACCTCTTGATAGCTGGAAGAGAGTAATACATTTTCTAACGTATATTTTGCAAAATACATGGAATAAGGTATGATTTTATAGATAAACAATGACGTAAAAATGTGTCTAATTGTGTCTCATTGTGCTCTATTTCTTTTCTGTATTTTTTTATTCAGTTGAAGCTGGATAATTAGTTCAAACGAATTTTAATATAAGGCTGAGATTAATTAGCCAGATACCTGTTGATCGTGACGTTATTATGATAATCAGGTCTGGGATGACAAGATAACAGCTGTGGTGGGTAAAGCCAAAATGCAGTAACTGCTCACTTTACAAATAAGCAGTTACTGCTTTTTGACATATCAGGGCAGATCCTTGGTGGGCGGGTGCTAATACCTATCTACACAATCATGATCCTGACAGAATAATTAGTCCGTGAAACCCGATTGTCTATTATATTCATAGTCCGATATATAGAAGGCTTATTAGCTTTAGTCGCGGGCGTGTGTACCTGTACTGTAAAAACGACACATTTAACCTATGTTGTTACAATACTGGGCCAGCGTCGCGAACGGTGGCCCAACATTAAAACAACATTGATTAAATATGAGGTATTTATTGGGATGTAGGTAGGTGCTGCATGCACACATGTATGTATTGACCTACGCTTTTTCAGAATTTATTTTCTTCAGCAAATTGATAAATTTAGGCTACTTATGAGTCAGATGGTCGATTTTTTAAGCACACTTTGTTTTTTATGTAATTAGAATCCGATTGTAAATTTCGTCACGTAACAAGTTTATATAATTTTATTAACAGGTATGTTGTTAACCTGTGATTGAATACAGTGGGTGAAGAGTGGTACAATTAGGCGCCACCTGGTGATTGGCTAGGGTAGTGACTTGCATAAAAAAAACTTGTAAATTCAGGTGGCTCACCTGAACCAGGCCCGAGAACGAGTAGAGAGGAAGAAGTAAATACACTCAAAATATATTGGAGGGTTGTTTTGGACAAGACGAAGCATCTCCACAATGAGCTTTCTCTGCGGATCGAAAAAGTAAAACTACTAGGCTAACGATAATATTCTAGTAGGCCCACACCAGTACGCCAATATTAGAAAGATATTTTTGTTTTCGCATAGTGCCAGGTGACTAGTACTATTATATCATTTGTCCAGTGCCTGCCGTATAATTTTTATATCTTCGTAATTTTTTAGCGGATTACTAAAACTTCTCGACTTAGAAAATGATGAGAATGAGAATGTGGACATGCAGTGGAGCTATTGCTGAATGTCAATGACGATCTTGCTCACAAAATTACACCAGCTTTGAATGTAAGTCTTTAACATTATTAAATGAGAATTATCACTGACCAATTCAGCTATGATATAATAAATTAATAGTACGTTAAATGTTTGACCAGTTAAATCCAAAGCATAACTCGTATATACATATTATAATGACCCTGGTATTAACTCTTGCAGCGCGGAGATCGACTTTAGTCAACTAAAGTCGATCTCCGCACTGTAAGAGTAAACATATTTATAATGGTCGTAGAGCCGTAGCATAGGTATTTAATTGAAGTAAAACACTTATGATGATTTCAAATTAAAAAAACACTTTTGGTCTCCATGGTTTATACAAAAATATTTCAGCGCTTTAAGGATTAAAGGGTCATATCTGCCACTATACCAAGGTGATAATATATCCATGCCTTTGATAAATCTAATAAAGTGTGCATCGGTAGCATCAACGTGAATATTAATTTAACAGCTTTTTGCTAGAATATTCTACAGTGGGATAAAATTGATAAGGTTATAAGTATCTCATAACTATGAATAAAAAAATAAATATCAGCTGAAAGAATATAGCCTAATTGCTCTAATTGCTTTACACAATGCTGTTCCAAAAATCAGAGACGTTGGTCGATTGTCGAAGCAGCAACTGGCCAATGCGTCGATAAGTAAATTAATAGAATTAATTATTCGGCTACGTGACCACTATAAATGTGTTTACTCTATAACAGTGACGCCCACTAGTTCCTTGTGGAGTTGCGTACAGTAATTACTGTTTAAGATTGAACTATTTGGATTTGAAAAATTAGATTTAAAAATAATGTAGCCTATTAACGCGAGTACCATAGTCACTCACCAGGTGGACCGTTAATAATATTAATATAGTCATTCACTAGGTGGCGGACATATAAAATTAAAAACCAAAAGTCAGTGCAGGAAGGGTCGTTTTTCTACGGGTATTATAAATAAGTAGTGTCGGATTTGTAAAAAAAGACTACACTTGCAGGTATGTATACAACTATTTTCTGGGGTATCTACAACATAATTTAAGTCTATGGACATTTTTACATCATATGGTCATATTAATAAGCCAAAATAAAATCACCGATTTTTTGATGATTTTAGCCTGAGCCAGTCCCTTTATATAAATTAGCCATGATTGCACTTTTGTTTCTTTCGTTCTTAGTTCTCACCCTGCATAAACATTACATTTCTACCATGCAAAGTCAAAAGGCAGTATCTGATTACTTTACAAGTAAGCAGATACTGCTTTTCAGCTTTGCAAAGAAAATGTTATTTCTTTTTTTGACATTTTTATAGATACATTTTTTTTTAAACCTTAAAGTAGGTAGTTAGTGAAATAAATATTTTTATATGTAACTTATATTTTATTTCACTGTTTTATATTAAATAAATCTTTTTACCATATAAAATCTGTTTTTATTTGCATACTGACTATATTTCCATTCATTCCAGCCAACCTATACAATGCAACAACATTCTTTTCATACATTATTTTAGCTCCCGCCTCTTCTTTTCCAGCCTTAAATTTTTGTTCCAAAAATCTTCAAAATACATTCTAATCCTGTAGTAGGTATAATTGATCCAAAATCATCTGCCGTTCAAATTTGAGCTAAATTGAATTTTTTACAAAAAATTGATTATCAAAAGAAAATGACCTAAGTAACCCATACTAGCTTGTAATAAGCCCTCAACTTTTAATGATTTTCCATTATTTTATGTCATTTATTCACTGCCATGTGATTGGATAGGGCCTACGTATAGTGTTCGAATGCTCATGGAAAACCTACAAAAGTCATTGAATTTCACTTTTCTACTAAAAATCATAGAAAAAAATACAGCCTGTCTAGATATTTTTTAAATATATCCGCATTAGTTTTTAGGATCCTCATTGCATCTTGTAGAAACTAAGAGGCATAGAAAGAAGAAGAAAAAGAAGAAAAATGTTTATTCGACAAATGACAAAGAAAAAATACAAATTAAATAACATGTCAGGATGACTACCATTAAGACTCAAAGAGTCGCTGGCATGGAAGCCACCTAAGTATTAATAATATAAAATATAAAATACTATATAATATAGAAAATCACGATACAAAATTATCATACAAAATATTATGCAGCTTGTCAGATTAAATTTAAAAGGGACTGTGCAAATGAAAAAGTTTGGATAAATATGGGATAGGATTTTAACTCGAAACATAAATCTACAAATCTCAATAATCTCTACTCAGCTGAAACTGTCAGTCGCGTCAGCGAGACACAGCCCCAAAATAGGCAAAAAATACAAAATAAATAACATTGTGGCCAAAAGGAAAATGTATATATAAATATATATATATATATACATACACACATACATATTCAGTGCATTAGGTAGGTGTTGTCAAATTACAAACATAACAATTATGAATTAGACAAATGTCAGAATATTTCTCTATTAGATAGTGTTTAGTATATTGTCCAAAACCTTTTAAACTATGAGTGAGTACCTTTTCTAAAATTGATAAATGTGTGGTATTTAATAAATGTGGCATTTGGTTTCTGATACAATTACGAGCAAACTCATGTTTAAAATGGGCATTCCTCAGTTTGTTTTTCCCCCTTGTGTTATAATCATCAATGTCAGAGTTTAGAGCAAGATTAAAGTCATAAAAATGATCAGGAAGAATGTTGTTTATTAATTTAAAATTAAATTTTAGTTGTTGATGAAGATATTGAATTTTTTAAAGATAGGATCGGAGTGTGTATAAAAAGTACCTTTAACAATAATTCGAATTGCTTTTTTTTGAAGTTTTAAAATCCGACTTGAATCATGACCCCATGCTAATATGCAATAATTAATATGTGGAAGAATGAGAGAATTGTAAATGGTCGATAGTGTTTTTTGTGGTATTAAGTGTTTAAGTTTATTAATCACACCTAATGTCTGCGATATTTTATTTCCTATTTTATTAACATGTGAATTCCATTTAATGTGTTTATTTATAATTAGTCCCAGATAATTAAATTCATCCACACATTCGATTAATGTATTGTTTATTTTTAATTTTGGAATTGTTACACGTTTCTGTGGTTGATGAAAGAGCATGAACTTTGATTTTAGTTTATTTAGGGACAGCTTGTTAACTAATAACCAGTAACTTATTTTTTCTAATTCATCATTTAATATATTAATATTTAGCCCAGAATCATGTTTAGCATAAAAATTATTTAAATTTGCGATAGGGGTTGTGTCATCAGCATAGATTATACATTTGAATAAACGACTTGCGTTGGGGAGATCATTAATATAGATGATAAACAGCAAGGGCCCTAATATTGACCATTGTGGAACCGCTGTGGATATATTTATATAAGAAGATCTGAGACGGTCAATTTCCACACATTGTTTTCTGTTTGATACATAATGTTTTATCAGGTTAATAGACGTTCCTCTAAAACCGTAAAATTTAAGTTTGTCTAATAAAATAGAGTGATTTAGTGTATCAAACGCTTTTGACAAATCCAGATAGACAGCAAAAGGTGTATTTCCATTATCCATATGATTTTCAATAGTATCAACAACATTTAGAGCAGCTAATTCAGTCGAGTGATATTTACGAAATCCATATTGTTTATCATAAAAAAGGTTATTTAGAGTAAAGTAAGCATTCATTTGATTTAAAATGACACGTTCAAATATTTTAGAAATTGCTGGCTAGAGAGATATAGGCCTATAATTCTCGATTAGAGTAGGGTCTCCCTTTTTAAAAAGAGGAATGACTTTAGCTATTTTCAATTTGTCATGGAAAATACCAGTGTGAAGTGATTGATTTATTATTGTTGTTAATGGTTTTAATAAATCAGATTTAACCAATTTAATCAGAATTGTTGATAACTCATCAACACCTGAACTATTTTTAGAATTAATGTTATCAATTAGTTTTGACACAGTATCTTCGTCTACATTTTGAAATGAAAAAAAAGTAGAAACTGGATCATTTAAATAATTCATGTGCGAATTGTCAGGTACATCTTTGAGGCATGATGCCAGTGTACTGCCAATGTTTGCAAAGTATTTATTGAAAGAATGAGCTATAGTTTCTTTATCTTAAATTAAACACTTTATTTATTTTCATTTCATCTGGTAGAGAACTTTTCGATTTGTTTTTATTCAATATATTTCGTATCACTGACCATGTACTTTTTATATTAAAAATGTATTTTTGAAATTGAGAGTGATAAAAATTCCTTTTTGCAATAAAAATACTTCGCCTTAAAATAATATTATAAGTGCGAACTGTAATTTTTCTGTGTTCATACTCAATAGAATCTGAAGGCGTTTCTTTAAGTTTTCTATATAAAAAGTCTCTACGTTTAATGGACCTAAGTATAGCCTGTGTTATCCATAATGATTTTTTGTGTTTATGTTTGTTGAATTTCACTTTTTTACATTGCAAATGTTTTCGTTTTGCTTCTGTAAGCTTTTTCACTATAATATTATAATTGTGATTAGGGTCTAAATTGGGATCAGAGTCTACCACAACCTTAATGACAAAAACTATACTAACAATGCAGTAGTGATATGTAATCTACCCAATCATATACATGTATAATTTGGTCGTTTTTCTGGATAAAAAGTACTTGAATTTTAAGAAATGACCGTAGAAAAAATGTGATCCAGGAGTAACAAAGCTGTGCAAAACACAAAATTTATAGCATTTTGAATTTTGTCGATAATTTTCATTTCTTGAAATTATTAGCAAGTGCATAATCATGTATAATTTGTCATAATTAGATACCTCAATATATCTATATATTAACAGCAGATAAAAAAAATATTTTCGGGAATATTGTGTTTTCGGTAAAAAAAGTATACCCCCTATGTAAATCTGTCGCATCCATCCCATCTTTGTAAACCACGAAACATAGTATTTTTTATCAAATTGATAGTCATCCGCTCTCCAAGTCGTATCATAATAACACAAACTTGGAATGAATAAGTATTGACACAATTACTGACAGATAGCCCAGATTATGACTTGTCCCATTTGTTTCCCATCCTTTCATGTCCGTTCCCGAAATTATATGAGGCCACTCGTGCACATTCCAAGCTATTTTATTTTACACCTTTTTTGTATTCGTCTCAACAGTAGTCGCTTACTAACAAAATTAGATTGGAAATTGTGTTCTGCATTTTTTTAACAGTACAATCAATTTGATAATTTTTCTTCCAACACATCAACGGACTAATTACCTATCACCATTTTTTCCTTTCATATTAACTGCTTAAAACTCGACATTATAACTTGAATTTCACTTGAAATATTTCTTCAATAAACAATATCGCCTCTTAAAAAAATCCTTCAGCACTTAAAAAATATTTTGGGCGCGACTATTACCATGTGATACCTTGTATCACCTATCGTACTTGTATATTATGTATATGCATTCGTAGGGTTACTCTGGTATTCGATTACCCGGCATCACCGGGCTGCCTATCTTCGCCGTAGGCCCGGTAACACTGAACGTCATTTTATATCCACAGCCTGATGTGGATATACGACACTCGCGCCGCCTTCCGAAAAACTGAAACGAATTGAAACGAATATTTCAAGTGAATATGAAAACTTGGACATTTCTAGCAGGCGTAAACGTGTGATCCTTTTGAACTATGAAATGAAATGAATCGGGTTTTAGGCCACCTTTGTGCACATATAGGCTAAACTGGGCCAGGAGAACCTCCTGAGGATGGTGAGATGATTGAGATGACACTGTCCTCCAGACACAGGATTCGAAATTCGAGCCCTGGCGGTCTGAGGCCGAGCACGCTACCTCTCGGTCACGGAGGCTCCCCACAATACTGACTTTCACACGTGGATGGGGAAGAAACATTTTTGTTTCTTTCAAACCGCCGAGACCGGGAACCGAGCCCCGAACTCTGGCGTGCAAGGCAGCGGTGCTAACCACTACCCTAGGGCCCCCGCCCCCTTTTGAACCAGGCCTATTACATTTGAAAATGGAGGTCTCTGTGTCGGAGCCTTGCGATGTCATCAGGGTAGTATTCAATAATGAACATTGAACTGCACTAATGCTGAAGCTATCATACATTAAGAGCGCGCATATATTTACTGTGAAATGTCCCCTTGTCTGTGATATATATCATTTATTTATTTTGTGAAGCCTACATACCACAGTAAATTAGTGACGATTAAAAAAATCATAAACTGTGTCAAACCAGAAAAGCAGAAGAAATGAGTGCACACATTTGATGTCTTGTTGATGGGATTTTTGATAGGACACTGTTTATGGCAAGCCAGTAAACATTATTTGAGCAATGTTAATATTGAAGAAAAACACACACTCACAGGGAATGCCAATAAAAAGATTGATTGGCAAACTACTTTGTGTTCAACATGGGCTAAATTCATTACCAATAATCCAAGCAAACAAAATTGAAATGGTAGTTCTGAAATAAGCGGCGTCATAACTTTAATTGTAACACGCACAGCGTTCCTAGAGCGCTTGTGAGTGGTGTGTAGCCCAGATAAAATTGTTTTCTGTCGTTTTAAAGTGAGATAAGTCTTTGATACTGGCAACATGCACGATAAAATAAACGAATAGGTCACAAAGCAAACAATAGTTAGAAGTAAGTGATCTTTTCTCTCGCAATTCCCCAAAGAACACAAATAATCTTGTTGATGGGATTGTTCGAAAAAAGTAAGGGTGGATGAGGCAGATACTATTAACCAGACAACTAAACATGTCGGACCTGTCCACTTTAAAAACATACATTGATGTTTAAAAGGATATATAAATTGCAATGATAGAAATACCGCAAGTGCTGTTTTAAATATGATGACCAGTATAATAGAATTATAATGAAAAAGTTTAAGAAACAGACAGACAGGACTTACAGACCAAAATAAAACATTAACCCGAATAATATCTGCCACACATAAACTACAAAAATACAATGAATTCAACATTGCTCCCATTGAGTAGTTTAACAAAATGAAAAAATAATATTTATTTTTGTTATTTGCTGACTTATGCTTCACATTTCGGACAAATGTTTTATCTACGACAGCATGCTTTATAATCACCACAAGTGAAATAAATAATGTGGTGATACATAGAACATAAAAAAACATTTTCTTTGGGTAATTGTTGATTAAACCCATACATATTTGACTTTTTCCATTGGATTTACATAAAATGTTTTTGTTGAATATGCAGCACATCATCGAATCAGACACTATCACGTTAAGTTTGTTATATAAATCTCTGGAAAAATGTACATATAACTGTACGTAATTTGATATAGATCGCATATTGATCAAATGCAGCATAGATGCACTATTATATGTGTTGAATATAATTTCTTTCAATGGATTGCCTTCGATATACAGCACAAATAATTTTGACCAGAAAAATGACACAGAATTGATAGTGGTCATATGGTTGAACGATAAATCTAAATAAATAATGTTCCTAAAAATGCTAGCTTTTAGAAATTGTATTTCTATTAGATCGTTTTGTTTAAAATCTGCAATTAATATGAATGACTGTGCATTTGTCTGTTGTGAATCATTGATTTTGCTTATTTGACAATAGGATGCGTTCATATAAACTAAGCCATATATATGCAGATTGTGCACATATAGTGTATATTGAATACCCGTTAATGTCAAACCCTTTGTGTAATTAATGGGAATAGATGATGTATCATTTAGAGAATTGTCTAATTGACATTTCACATTATAAACGTTACATTCACAGTTAATAGGACATTCATGACAATCTATTTCGTCATCCATAGAATACAGACAGTTCACAGTTTTATCACACACCTCTTCTTTACTCACACATCGGTTCTCTCCTCGACACTTCAGCATTCCTGGACAAGATATCAAAGGGCACAATATCTCATCATCCCCTTCTTTACAATCATATTGTCCGTCACAAACATATGACATATAAATGCAGAAATATTTATTACATTTAAACATTCCTGGGCAAATAACATTCCCGCAAACATCGGTATACTGTACAATGTCACATCGAGTTGTATTGATACCAACTCTGCATAGTTGATTAACCTCAGAACATTTATCTTCTCTTCCAGGTAGTGTCAGCAAACTCTCATATTTTCTTGTATATCTCGTTCGGTTTATTCTGGTATGACTGTTGTTATATCTTAAGCACAAACGTTTTTCTTCAAAATATAATTTTATGAAATGGCCAGCGTTGAGATACAGGTATTGTATATTGTTTTTTTCAGATGTACTTTTACTGTCTTCAGAAAAGTATACCCGTTTCAATTTATATTTAAAACACGAATCCTCTTCTTGAATTAGTGCTATATTGAAGTAAATTCCATCACATAAGTTATGCACTTGTATCTCAGTTATTTTTTCTGTGCGTAGATCAACCAATTTAAGAGTCTGACGTGACATGTTACTTATATTTTTCAAGCAATTCTTTTCATCACTGCCATCAAAACAATCTTCTTCTAAATCACAATGATATACAAGCAATATGCATGTGCCATCATTACACTTAAACTGGTTCTTTGAACAATCGTGGATGAACGGTTTGCTCTCTTTTTCGCATATTATGCCCGTGGTGTTCAAACTTTCAGTGCAAGATCTACATTTTATTCCCCAACTTCCCGTTTTAACTGATGTCTCGTGGCGCATCATCAAATGCGAGACAAATGAATGCTGAACAACGCTACAAGTCTCATTGATATCTACATAAAAACTTCCAATTAATCCCTTTTTGAGCAATGCCACAATCATATGAGGCAAATAACTGTGTGGGTGGTCCGGTGATAACCTTTCACCAAACAGGATATTAGGTAAAGAATCTGGTCGAATCAAATAAAAATTCTTAGTCATTCGACTGTCGAGTTTAATCAGACCCCTTAGTATTGCTTGTTTTATTCTCTTAGACATAAAAAGTGGATAATAACCTGATAACGAGGGACACCCAGAACCTTAAACAACGAAGCATTATGTTTAGAACATATATGTTGAGCATCATAATATGATAGAGCAGTATCTGGTCGTGATGCAGTAAAACACTTATCAGATCCACTGATCATAAACCAATCATCATCACATGTACGATTAGCTACCCTCTTCGTTGACGGGATTGTTGGTTCAATATGTTGGCACACATATGAGGCTTCATATTGGGCATCACACTGGACGGTCAACCATGGGTAAATAATTAGGCTTGCTTGAACAATAACAGCTGTACAATTTTTCAAATTCGATACTTCCGGCTGCATGCTATCCAAATTTAAAATTGTTTTTCTTGTCGTGTTAGTATAGTGACCGCTTCCCAGTATGTGTGTTGTTAGATTCATAAGCTGATATGTGGAAGGATTGTACCAAAAAGCCTTTTGCAGTGGTAGTTTATTCACCCAATGAGTGAAATGTCCCTACAACACATGGTACGGGTTATAAAGAGAATACTGTTGATCTAACATGCCATATTATCTAAAATAGTATCAGAACGAGCAATACTACCCAGCAAACACAAGACATTGAATCAATGCTGGTTTAATGTTGGTTCAGCGTCGTAGACTGTGAGCCAACCTAAACCACTATTGGTTCAATGTCTTGTGTTTGCTGGGTATATTCATACAAGATGTATACAAACGAACACATACGATTCTCTTTATTATACTACAAATCTCAAAACTAGAAGTTTGTGCATAGACAAGCCTACATTAAAAATAGATAAATCATGAAACATAAAATTATGTGTTACGTAAGGTTCCCTTATTCAGTCATACTTTCCACAATTTCAAATATCCCTAGTTCACAGTGTATTAGCAACTGACACAAATGTTTTCAAATTGAAATGTTCATCATTGTATCAACAGTTCTCTTGAAAATGAGAAAAAATGGTATAAATAGCAAAAATTATGAACGTTTGTAAAAAAATAATCTGTTGTGACTGAATAGGGACCTGGTGTCCCAAATAAGTCATAGTTGGCGACCTAAAATGGTCATGGTGTCATATTTCGGTCAGTGTACATATTTTAACTTTATTATCGACAATAATATTATTCTATCACAAATACACACGATAAAGGAGCCACCATTAAATTCCTAGGGGAGGGGAGCAGGGGCGAATGGAGTTTTTTGTTCGGACACATATTTATTTATTTCACTTTCAATCTTTCAGACTTTCACACTCTGCCTGAAGCAAAATATTTCTTTCCATTTGTTTGTTGAGACAAATAACTTTATTTATTTAACTTATTTAAAACTGTTCTCTCTACAAATTTAGATGCCAAATTAGGCCTAGTATTGATTTTGAGGTGCGCTCTGCTGCACACATTTAAGGGTCAGTCAATCAAAATTGCTTTAATGGCCATTAAAATGTTGCTCAGGGGTTTATATAAGTATTTATTTTAAATTTAGTTTAGAGTTAAATATTTCTTTACAATTTGTCCTTCAGACAATTATTTATTTCATGAACATTTAGCCTGAAAATATTTATTCCCTCGGTAGAATTGGACACATATGATAATGCATGTATTTGCCATATCTCACAGTAGACCTAATCATTTGATTGGACTATACTTATAACTTATTTCTCGTATTGCAGTTGAATCTCTGCAGAATTAAGTTGTGTCCCTGTCTCAAGCCTTGGTGAGAATTGGCATGCATCTGTTTTTATTAGATGTTGATTTTCCGAGTTTTTGGTATTCCACAGCCCGATAACTTTTCATCGAGGTGAAGGCTGACATGCATCAATACTTCTTAAATCATTCTAATGCGGAACTCAACATGAATATCCCAGAGATATGGGTATTGCTAATGCGTTGGCTCCTCGCAGGCAATTATTCAAACCTCGGGCTGCTAGCAGCTCTGCCAGGTACACTGAAGCCAAGCCATGAAGAGCTTTGTAAGTGATCACCGGAACCTAATACACAATACGTCAATCTATTACAACCAGTGGAGTTCTTTTAGCACCCGTGTCATATGCTCTCGCATGGAAGTCCGAGTCACCAGTCTTGCAGATTGTTCTGTATACGCTGCAGGCGTGCTATTGTAGGTAGGTAGGTAGGTTCAGGAGCCATGAGTTGCAGTAGTCCAAACGAGAGGTAATCAGCGCCTGGACTGCATTCTTTGTGGCATCAACAGTCAGGTGGCGGCGGACTGACGACAGCCTGTATAGCTGAAAATTACACGCAGTGACTTGACTTATCATGGAAAGATGGTAGTCCATTTGCACACCAAGGTTACGGACATGGCTGACAGATATGATTGCGCTATCACCAATGTTGATGGTACAATGGCCATACTGCCCCAGATGGTGTTTGGAGCAGAAAATAACCATATCTGTCTTATCATCATTTAACTTGAGCATTCGTATTGACATCCAAATGCGAATCTCTTTGATGCAGGCTTTAAGCCTCCTTATTGCTTCATCTCTTGCACCTGGTACTGTTGGATCATATTCCACATAGAGCTGAATATCATCTGCGTATTTATGATGTTTTACTGCATGCTTACGAATTACTCGCTGGATCGGAGCAGTGTCTAGTGTAAAGATGACTGGGCCAAGAACTGACCCTTGCGGTACACCACACTTCAGAGGCACATGGTCTGATGTGGTTGTTTCAACGTGCACTCTTTGGGTTCGGTCCTCGAGGTAGGTAGAGAACCAGGACAGAGCTTTTCCAGCTACCCCGTATTCATCTCGCAATAAACCCAAAAGTTGATTTTGATCGATTGTATCGAATGCAGCTGAGAGATCAAGCATGACAAAGAGGACTGAGTTGTGTCTGTCCAAAGCACTAGAAATATCATGCTTCACCTTGAGTAGTGCAGTCTCTGTTAGCCATGAGTTTATAGGCAGACTGGTAATCTTCCTGCAGCCCATTTATATCTAGATGGTTAGTCAGACTTTTCACAGCAATATAGACATTGATGACACTGTTATACCATGTGTTTCAACAACTGAAATACTAGAAGTTCATTTTGATGATGCTCTATCATGGGATGTGCACATTCAAAATGTGTACAACAAAATTAATAAAAATCTCTACTTATTACAACAGATTAAACATTTTCTCCTTATTGATTCTCGAAAATTGTTCTTCAACAGCTATATCCTGCCCCATTTTGACTACTGTAGTATAATTTGGGGAAATTGTTCACAAACCCAGATGTACCGTCTTGAAAAATTACAAAAGAGAGGTGCCCGGATAATTATTGATAAAAACTATTATGCCTACTGCATTAGAATTGCAGATCTCTTTGCCGAATTAAAATGGATGCCACTAAAAGAACGAGTAAATTTTAACATAGCAATTCAAGTATATAAATGTATCAATGGTTTGAGTAGTCAAGGTTTGTATAATATATTTACACATTGTAATGAAATTCACAGCCATAGCACGAGCTATGCTGATAATTTGAAGCTATATTGTAGACCTACTCATCACAAAAGCTTTTCATCAAGAGGTGTTAATGTGTGGAACAATATCCCTCCAGACGTTCGCTTAGCCAAGTCACTTTCCAAATTTGAAGAAAACTATATATACCATCATTTGGATCGCAAGACTATGTAGAAGCAATGTAATAATGTTTATATTATGTATTTATGTGTGTTTATTATATGTTCAGCACAAATGCACGAATAGAATAATCATGTTATTGTATGTACACATTAATACTGTGTAGGCCTTGAACCAAATTTATAAAACATATTTTTTATGTATATTTGTATGTGCATATATGCAGTCGGAATATACGTGTATAAATAAATACTATACGTATATGTATATGCAAGTATGATTATGAATATTTGTATGTATCTGTCTATTACATAAAAATAATAATGTGTTTTACATGTCTATTTGTCACATATATATTTTCATGTACATATAAATATATCTGTGTATGCATGTATATTATATGAATGTATATGTAGGTACATATATATGGATAAATATGTGTGTATAGGGCTATTTATGTAGGTATTTTCGTGTATATGCTATATGTATTGTATTTGCATATTATGTGTATATATAACACTCAACTTGTATCACGTTATAGCTGCCTGTTTCATAAACATTTTGGTTGAAGTTATGAAAACGACCTTGCTTAGCAAATCGTTTTCATAACTTTACCTTTATATTTATCATGATTAGGTGTACATTATATTAATCTTATGTGTATATGTATATAGTATGAGGGCCCATTGCAAATTAGTGCTATAGCGCTAAATGGTATACCCTCTGGAAATAAAGTTTATTTGATTTGATTTGAATTAAAAAGTCTCTAATATTCCAGGGAATCACATTTTACTTAATTTATTGTTCTATTCTATTGAATTATATCATATGGAAGTTGTGCTTAGAAACATTACGGGTAATCACATATTTTATCGGTACCCTCAGAGCCACATTCAATATTAGTAAGTAGTATAGTATATATAGTATAGTTGTAAACTTGCCAAAAATTACAGAAAACGGACAGAATTGTATTTTTTGGTAATCTTTTACTTTTAATGATATCAACAGAATTATTTAAACCGGTGATTAGATGGAAAATAAAATAATTGGATAAAGTTCAAGATCACAAGAGGCCTAGATGTGGCATAACATGATCCCTGATCAAGATTCAAAAGATTCAAGAATTAAAAAGGTTTTCGATTTTCAGAGGAATTATAATGTAATCTTTTAAGTGATCCATTCTATTAAAGTATGTCTTATAAAAACATTAAAGAAACAATAGGAATAACAATATTTGTATTTATATCACGAGAGTTATATTCAATATTGGTAAT
Organism: Flabesymbios commensalis; assembly: GCA_964017125.1. Classification (NCBI taxonomy): domain Eukaryota; kingdom Metazoa; phylum Annelida; class Polychaeta; order Terebellida; family Flabelligeridae; genus Flabesymbios; species Flabesymbios commensalis. The sequence continues at coordinate 98,070,609 of OZ024903.1, read as the reverse complement.
ATTGGTAAACTAAGCATAATTTCTATAAAACCGCCATAATTTTACTTTTTTATGGGACATGTAATATTTGATAATTAATGATAATGTTATATACCCCTATGAAAAATAATGTGGCATTTAAAAAACCCAAAAATAGCAAGTCAATAATATTGAAGGCGTGTCGTTGTACACCCCCCTAATACACAGGATGCTGCAGGAAAGCTATTTAATTCCTGGTGTTCTGTTGCCATGGATGTGGTTTGTCATCCCAAGTGCAACCATTAGCGTCCCAGCAAAAAATGCATCATTGAATTGATAGTTATCTAATGTTTGTCTGCAATCAACCACGCTGTCCCAATATCAAAGCAATTTTGGGTCAGCATCTCCCGCTGGCTGGATAGACGTTCAGCTCATGATGTATTTGGTGTCTGCTCAGGTAAACTTAAATACACTCTTTGCACGATTTTGCGCGTGAACAGTTGTCTGAGCTAAACAGTTCAGCTTTGGTCACTGTGTGGTGTGTTGGCGCTATCAGAAACACCGAAGAAGCCCTATCCCAAAATCACTGCCAATGAAGGCAGTCACAACACCATTTCGATTCCAAAGCTAGATAACACAACTGGGATATCAGGGACATTGGTATAGTGAACCAAATAAGTCCAAGAGGAACGTTGGTCAGAGAGTAATGTAATTAAAATGGGTTGTGAAGTTATGTAAAACAAACACATTCTATGAGGTAACAAGACATTTGCATGTAATGAATGCGTCTCCATCGGAGTTGATCCGGGTAAAATATATTCCATGGCTGGTGATGAGTTGTTTTGACATATCAGACATAGCTCAAGACAGTGAATGAACAATGCCTCCATGGAGCGCCTTTAATTCACTAATTGGTTACAGAAGGACATGTCACCATGGCTGGTGATGAGTTGTTTGGACATATCAGACACAGCTCAAGGTATTAAAACAAACAGTGAATGAACAATGCCTCCGTGGAGCGCTTTTGATTCACTAATTGGTTACAGACGGACATGTCACCAAAAAAAACCGGTGGATTTCTACCAGTTCTGATATAATACTCCATAATAACATTAAAATCAATTAGACCATACTCAAGTGTCTGCCACTTATGATGAGGGTGTATATAGTTTTATGTTGCCTGTAAAATAATTATGAGTTCAACAGCTTAGTGTTGACTGTTGTGTTTGAGCTAGTTCCATCTTGTTAATATTGCATATATTCTCCATTCGCAAGTACTTCGATCAATGGAAGTGGGGCTGTTAACATTTTGGCATATTCAAAACCTATAGGGAGAATGACTTATATGGGATAAAGGTTATGAAAACAAAACAATGTACTTGTTTCAGAGAAGATAATAGATGAGAGCAAAGAACATGTACATATATACATATTAAAGATATATATATAAATATATATAGAAATATTGATAGATCAAACATAACGAGCAATACTTGTATGTCACTTTTCATTCCTAGAAAGATTACTCCACCAAATTCATGATCATCTTGAAAGTCATTGAACGTCAAACCATAGTATTCAACTTGATCTGTATACTGCAGTAGAGTCAGGTTTTCTGACTCACAATGACGTCGAGCTTCATTCCATGACGACAATCTGATTATACAAAAAAAAAATAGATTATGTTTTTAATAGATTTTAAAGTATTAGATTTGTGAAATGGTCATTTTGAGAAACTATAGGTTATATATGGAGAATACTGATATTTGCAATAATTACCTTTTACCATAGAAATGTAAGGATGGCTGGGGATCACTTCCGCTGTCTTTAGACATTAGTTTGTTGATAAATATTTTTAACACACAGTGCATGTGTTGAGGACATAGTTTGTCTGGTGGTAATATTGACACCCTGAAACCTTTGTGATAACGACCTGTGGATGTTGCATGTCCAACACGTGTTGTATATTCAAATACAGTTTTTTCATCTTCCATCTTCACGAATGTGCTGTATTTATAATTTCGACATTCCATGGGACATTTCTCGTATTCCACTTGTATCTCATGCCCAGGGTGCACATTGACTTTCTTTGTAAGTCGTCTGTCTTTATATATAAAGTTTTTATAAAGTTTGCTCCCAGTCGTTCCAGTTGGTTTGAATGATTTGAGGATTTTATTGCAGTAGCCCGTCAAAATAGGAATATTATTTGCAGCAAAGACTTTGATACCTTTACCTTTTACGGAAATGCAGGCTGATACATGGATAATTACAGCTAATTGTACCCTAGTCAATTTGGGTGTACATATGTATGGTAAAGATATATTGACACTCTCTAAATATACAAAAGCCATGAAAATATTATTTAAAAATGGTATCTTAGAAGAGCTTACGATGTTTCCTACATTGAGAGGCCAATTATTTAATGATATTGTCTCGATTGCAAGAGCTGCATTGTTTTTCTTCATATCAGAATATTCCGGTTCACATGGGCTTAAAGTATTTACACGTTTAATTTGTATATAAGCAGGTCCAATATCTCGAGGACCCAATTTAATATTAAATAAGGGCTGATTTTCTGTAACTAAAGGTGGAGCCACAAATATCCTGCAAGCATGTGTCGACCAATATTCAAAGTGTTGATACAATGGCTCGTTTAGTAACATGGAAGGTTCTGCATGATAAGATTTGCAATCTGATCTTTGCATCAAACCCGTGAAGCTTCCATGTGAATACCCTACAAACCAAATCAATATGACGTTAATTACATTTTCCCCAGTGTGGATGGCGTAATCGTCGAGGGACTCACAGAAACCATACTCTTTCATCCTACCGTTAAATTGTACCAGTAATCCGCCATATTGACAAACTGAATCTGATAAATCTGTCACCATGTTAGGACCAGCAAATAGAAAAGTTTTCACCATTATCTTGTGAAATTGATGCGTACTATAAAAACTATCAATACAAACAGTATTCATCCAAATGTTAGACTTTGCTACAATGACATCTCTTTTGTGATTTGCACATGATAAAATGTCCCGTATATTGCCAGCGGTTGTAATTTGCAATGGCAAATATTTTATATCGACATCAAATAACCTTAGATGTATAAATGCCCAATATGCTGATGTTTCAATTTGCAAATCTGTCGTGTGTGAATCTTTAGTATCTAGAATTATAGGTGATAAAGAGCCAGGTCCATCACGAATAATGAAGTGACCTTCGGAATTTGTGTTTGAATGAACACGTATTTGGATATAAGTATCTGGGTTTGACATAATATAATATTCATAGGATATTATGTTCACTCTAGAGTATGGTCTTGTAATATTAAAAGACAATAAATCGTCATTGTAGATGTTCAATACCGATGATATAGCAGAAATCCAGTTAGTGTGAAAGCTGCTGTAATAAACTTGTAAAACATACTTTTTATATTTTGTTATGGTCAGATGTAAAACTAGAGTATTGCCTTTTGTGATGATGCTCCAGGGAATACGTGTACCACAATAGGATTCACTTTCAAACTCTGGAGAGCTGAGCACTACGCTATGCTGTTGACAGGACATAGAACTTTCCAAGAAAAAACGAAACTGTAGAAAATTCAGATGTATATTGTGATTTTGTGTCGCCTGGATTAAAATGTCTTCCTTCAAAAATAGTATTGTTTTTTCCCGTATCCAAATCGCTCCACAATATGCGCCATTAAGCATTGATTGGAATGCATCCCTAATCAGCCCGCGGGAATATTTGATAGGGTCTTTAAAAATACAATGCAAAAGTTTATACTTCACACATAAGAATTCATGTGTAAACAACTGCTTTACTGATAAATGTGGTGTTTGCCTTAAACATATGCTGTAGTCATTGAGAACCAGTATCTTCTGTGGCGTGTAGCTTTCTAATGAACCTTTTATATAACAATAACCCTGCGGCACCAATGTGATACACAAAACACACCAGATGAAAATACGCATGGTTATATAAGGAAACAGCAAACACTCCTATATACACAAATATTTTAAAATATTAGATATCAGACTAAATTAGAGGTCAGTCAATTCACGAATATCGCAATCGAATCTAAATCCGCAATGGCAACATCTACATAATATACTATCTTTAGTCTCTGTTAGCACCGGCGTGCTGTGGCAAATGAAGTCACAAGACTCTTTACTGCAGCTGTTGTTATTCACATGGAGTTCACATAGATAGCGATAAAATATCTGAAAAATAAAAAAAAATACAATGACTAGAGACGTAAATAAATTCCTCGAATTAACAAATGACATCATTTAGCTTTCAATCACGCTGAAAAATAACAGATGAGATTAATTTAGATTTATTCACATTAATCGCCACCTTGTGACCGAAATAAATTTACTACACGAAAAGATCAACATCTGGTGATAAATTAATATTCTATCAATTTATTGTGTATTCGACCAATGCAATGCCTTCTCATTTTAGCTCCTTAGACAAATGATAAACAAACATGCATAATTGCTTTTGTATGCTGTTTTACAGCCTAAGCCTTTGGCATTGGAAGTGAAGTGGCGGTGAAGTGGACGTGCAGGGGCTCCTCATGCCTGCAGGGAGACGAGGAGGCTTCATTTTGGTGAACCCCGGCATTTCGGGCGTTTTTTTAAAGACGGGACCGGGCACTCCTATGGGAGCTGCTTCATTGAACTTGAACTTGAACTATGACATGTGCGCAAAGCGAAAATACATCTTAAACTCGCTTAGAATGACTGATTGTAACACATTTATCTGCTGCGATTTCTATGTATTTACAACTTACGATTTCACTAATTATGTAGGCACCAGTACTAGGTATTTTAATTTGTTTAACTGTATTTTGACTCTGCTAAAAAATTGTTCTATAATAATTCAGGCCAGTCACAGTGGCAGACTGGGAGAGTAAGCTACAGTCAACATACACTGATACAGTGTATTTCTCACTTCAGACAGCCATATGACAACTGTGAAATGTTTCACTGAACACTAGGTCTATCTACCAATCTGAACCTAAATGTATTATTTAAAATAAGCGCTACTAGGTTTACTGGCCTACAACTAAATTACTTGAAATTAAAAAAATGTTAAAGTACTTGAACTGGTAAACTTAGGGTTTGCTTATTGAGTGAAAAAATAATTCAGTGGTTATAGGAAATATTTATAGACTCCACGCGATATTAATATTAATTATCAAATTTTTCTCAGAGAATTAACACCCATTTTATCTGCTTTCGAGAAACGTAACGCTGAAGTAATCATAGCGGGAGACTTTAATATAGATTTGTTAGAAGGTAATCGAAAATCCATTTTCAGTGAGTTTTTTTACTTATTGACAATTTTTACCTGAAAGTGACTTTACCAACTAGACTTTCTAAAAAAGGTTCTCTTATTGACATTTTTTCCGTTAAACTTTCTGACGAAACAAATTGCAGTAGTGCATGTATCCTTACCACTGCATTATCAGATCATTTTCCCTATTTTATTGCTTTCAAGTTGAGTATACAAACTGAAGATACTACTCAGAAATATATTAAGTTGACCGACTCTTCAGCTATTTCTCCAGAAAAATTTAAGGAAGAGATCAGAAATTCACCTTTAAAAGATATAATAACATATGACAGCTTCACTGATCCCAACTATAATTATAATATCCTAGATGGGATCTTTAACCATGCCAAACAGAAACAATTTAAAAACTCTGAATAATATTTTGACTGACACCCAATATGGTTTTCGTAAAAATCATTCCACTCAATAGCTGCTTTGGAAATAATCGATAGACTGATGATTTCGATGGATAAAGGTAAAACTCCGTTAGCAATATTTCTGGATTTTTCTGGAACAAGAGCGCAAAATAAACTCCAAACTTCAAATAAACTTACTTTAAATTGTAAAAAGTCTAAATTTATTGTTTTCTATAAACCACCTAGGAAAACAGTTATCCCGGAGATTTTAATTGATAACGAGAACATATGTTGTGTTGATGAATTTATTTTTTTAAGACTTACAATTACTAGACATTTGAGTTGGAAAAACATATTGATAAAATATCTAATAAAATTAGCAAAATATTTGGTATGCTTAATAAATTGAAGTTCATTATATCCGATCAATCAGATTTTACTTACTATATACAACTCGTTAATTTTACCTCATTTAAATTATTGTATACTGGCCTGGGGATACGATTCAAAGCAATTATATAAACTTCAAAAGAAAGCCCTACAAATAATAAATAAGAGTCCTTATTTATACTGATCCGATGTTAATAAAATATAATGTACTGAAAGTGAAAGATATTCTGGAACAAAATCATCTAATTTTTTTTTTTTAATTACTACATAGCTCATTACCTAATTATTTTTATCATTTTGTATCTGCGACCGGTTTTGATGTTCACAAACATAACACTCGTAATCGTCATAATATTCGAGCACTTAAAAAAAACACGCATTCAGAAAAAATAATACCTTTATTACCTTTAATCTTTCTCCTAGTATCATTCTTGATAAAATATATACAAATTTTTTTTTTTTTTTTTTCAAGATGTTAAAAAATATTATTTTGCCACGTATGATTCTACCTGCATTATTCAGAGTTTGCATGTCAAAAAATCAATACCTAATTTTCTCACCTTCACTTTCACATTTGAAAATATCTTTCCAGTTAACTGCTAAAACTGGTGTAACCCTGCGAATACAGTTTGTGTTATGATCTCTGAGTATATTAATATTACACAATATAAATATTGTACACACTATATCTATGAGAGGAACAGTTTTTGCTATTTATTTGCTGAACCGGATTCATTGTGGAGCATGTCCACAGGATATTGTTGCTACTAGCAAAAAAAGGTGCAATAATTTAAAGTGCATTTGTGTAACCATACGAATATGCTTTCATGTTCTATAAAACGAATACTACTACAGATTAACAAAAGCTCTTTTTTCTGAATACACTTGTGGTACCAGTGTATAAAATGTTTAAGGTGACATATCGGGAATTTATACAGTTTTTTAAATTTCTTCCTTTTAACACTACGGTTTTTTTTCAATATGTGTAACCCCACAAATTTTAAATGAAGAAATGGCAGCTATGGAATTCCTACACTGCCCACCGTAGACACTGCTACTTTGCATGTTAAAATTTGCAGATGGTTGACGTCATATGTCCCCTGCTCTCAATTTCAAGTATTGTAGTAAGCTTGTGATTGGCTGGCTGTCTTGCTAAAAGTACCCTGATCGGCTGGCGAGAATATTATGGTGGGGGAGGGGTGGGTGTAGACAGACACCTGTGTGGAGCAAACGCGAGGATTTGACCCAATGTTGTTTCAATATTGGCCCACCGCCAACGGCGCTGGACCAACATTGAAACAACATTGGGTCAAGTCTTCGTGTTTGCTGGGAGAGCTGTCCGCATTTTGATACACGCGTGCCGTCTGTGTCTGGTTGGAACAGGCTACACATCGCTCTGTATATGGAATTCCATGGTAGCACATGGGATTTACAACCTTCTCGGACAGAATAACCAAGATACTGTGTACATGACATTCAGATTTCAATGGTTAATATATATATATTGAAAAGTTAGCAATATTTGAATGCTTAATATATCCTCCTAAGTATCACAGTGCTAGATTTCAATGTGTAGGTGTGGAGTATACAGGAATTAATTGATTATTTATGATGCATTAGCAAATCATGACATGGCAATATGTGGACGATACAGTTTTAAATATTCTTAGGTAATAAAAACCACCACCAGAAACTGATGATATTGTCATTCGTAGGGCTACGCAAATGTTAGGTATTCGTAGGGTTGCTATCTGCAAGAGAAAAATTTCAAATGATTCAAAAATATATTTTGTTCTCATTGCAAAACAGGCCAAGAATAAATCTAACATCACAGCAAACACTTATGAGGTGTGAAACTCAACAAGCTAATAAAGATTTATATCCAAACAAATAAAATGCATCTTTTTAAAACGTTTGGAAATTATTTTAAATCACAAATGCAAAGGCAAATTTACTGTTAATATACTTTGTTATACATCATAATGAACAATATATATTACTTGTATTTGTTTGTGTATTACAAATATTGGAAATATTAATTTAGGCATATCATCTGAAAGAGTTAGCCACTGTATGTATTCGTAAGGTTACCAAGCTCTCAAATAGCTTTTATATTTTAAAACACAATATGATTTTAATTGGTAATGCACGTCCTTTTTTTAAAAACACGATATTTTTCAAAAACAATATATACAAGCAAGCAAAAATAAGTGGTATTTTAAAACGTGTGTGATACAATAGCGTCATAATCACTGTCTGACTTCATCAGTTGAAAATACATAATAAAACTTGACAAATTAGATATTTTGCTGAATGATCTATGTAAAGTTAATAATAGCGTGGTAAATGTATTGGATATTGAGCAGTATCATACGAGAAAACACACATGTGTTTATATAACCTAATAAGCCGTCAATATTAAGTTATTGTGATGATTTTTCATAGGTCACCTAGATAGAGTAACCCTACAAATGACAGCGTAACCCTTCAAACAAAGCTGTTGTAAGCATTTTGAATCGACGTAGAACAACCAGTTCTTAGTGAAAAACAATAAATAAATAATTCTCGTGATCCTCGTGCACCTTGTCGCTAAAAACACCTTATTTCATCCTTCTTTAATTGTTTATTAATTTGGCTGTCAAAGTAATGTTAGTAATCGATACAAATCGTTTATAACACAACAATTATGCTAATTAATAGCCTTTTTATCAATAAAATATAAATTAAGAACCCTACGAACACACTTTTAAAACATATGAGAAAAACGTTATGATGAACAAATGATACAAAATCATGATTTTAAACAAAATGCTACATTTTTTTTTCTATAATTTCTGACAATTGAATTATTGCAGCAGAGTTAATGTTGGCTACAAATCATTATGTGCAGTACTAAATTTTCGCAACTGTTATTAAACTGTTCTAAACATTATCACCTAATTGTTACCACTTGAACTGCTGTACTTTTTGCGACCAGAATTTTAGTTACATCATGGCATTTACATGTTACATATATGTATTCGTAGGGCTATTCTGGTGTTAAATAATGAACATAAACTCTATTCATGTTGCAACTATCATATATAATTGACGGCAATTTTGTATCGTAATGCACATGACGACACCTATTTAGAAAAAAACAGTACCGGTATCTCATTCCTTATCTGGGCATGAGTTTAATTTAAATGACACGGCTTTGTTTACACAACACAACTCTGATCACGAGTCTTCAACTAATTCACATTTTTATTATTCACAAATAATAACTAATATAACATATAAACTTGCTCTATTTCTCCAATAAATAACGTTATGTTATACTGCTATTATCGTGTATCATATAAACACGATGATCGACTTATCGTAATGGACCCCATTAATCGTGTTATTTATAACGAATAGGTGCCTAACTACTATATTACTATATTTATGTATTCCTGATAGAGCACATGGAACTTCAATGGTTTGTCTAATCCCTTCAACGTCCACGGTCTAACGTTAATCCCTTTAACGTAACTGTTGGAGGTGTAATAATCCATGGTCTAATAGCCAAAATTTCGATTATCAACCGATACCATCTGGGTGGGCAAATTCTAATGTTGATTTTTTGTAAGGTACACATTCGTAGATTATAACTAGGGGTGATAAAAATGAAATGAATCGGGCTTTAGGCCACCTTTGTGCACATATAGGCTAAACTGGGCCAGGAGAACCTCCTGAGGATGGTGAGATGATTGAGATGACACTGTCCTCCAGACACAGGATTCGAAATTCGAGCCCCGGCGGTCTGAGGCCGAGCACGCTACCTCTCGGTCACGCAGGCTCCCCGCAATACTGACTTTCACACGTGGATGGGAAGAAACATTTTTGTTTCTTTCAAACCGCCGAGTCCGGGAACCGAACCCCGAACTCTGGCGTGAAAGGCAGCGGTGCTAACCACTACCCTAGGGCCCCCGCCCACTAGGGGTGATAGACCTTCCAGTTGAGGAGCTTAACCCGTTCACTTCCAGGGACCCTGATGTAAATGTAGTAAATCCGACGGAAATTTCCGTCATGTATGGTTACGTACATTCCCGTCAGTACAAGGCACAGTGAAACATATTGCAAAATCTGCGACAAGAGCACTGGGTGCAGTCAAACGGACAGGTGGTATATTATTTGACCATTTATTACCAGGGGGGGGGGGGGGAGGGGGAGTATGTTTTTTTCGTAAAAAAATAACTTGTTCACAAAATTATCAAAAATAAATAGTTTGCTCCATAGAGTGTGGGAAAACATAATTTGTTCATTTATGTGAACCTTTTTTAAAAAATTGAACCTTGTTCACCTAAGAGGTTCTAGAAGGAACCCCGATAAACCTTTTTTTCTAAGATTGTAGCAAAATTTACCTTTGAAAATCAGCAGCTGTGCGAAGCGATTTGAGCATTTTTTTAGCTAGCCCTACTGGTTACCCTAGTCAATTCCATATTTTTTAAATTATAAAATCTTAATCCACAGCTAAACTGCGTTTCGGAGGGGGTGCGTGTACATCTTGAAGGCCTATAATTGTAATGCTTTTGTCATGTCGATATTTACATCTCCGCCATCGCAGATAAAGAGACTGGACCGATGTTCCAGATGCCTCAGAATTTGTCCAGCTCTTCAGACTCGCTTCAAATTGTTTTCAGTATTGATTAAGCCATGACTTTATTGATCAAAGGACAAAAATTGTTCATGTTATGAATGTACTTTATTCGATGTACTTGTACAATTTGAGATTTAAGTATAATATTGTACTAAACTGTTGCCTTGTCATTCCTTTATCATAATATTATTATAGCTACTATAGTATGAACAATAATGATTGTCGATATACGATTTTTCTTAGTGAAGGTTATTCAAATATGAATAGATGTGTACTAACAAGGAATATAGAAAAATTGTCTATATTCCTTGGTACTAGGCTTCTCACTGGCCACTTACCAATCTCTCTGGTTTCCGGTCTAGACGAGTATGACCCAGCAATGCGTAGCTCCCAGATGGCACGCCAGGATAGCGTAACACTAATAGGAGGGAGAGCATTAGCGGTGGCCAGAGCGGTGGCCAGGCAGAGCATTAATGAATCCGCGGTCGGCCACCAGAGGGAAGTCAATCTCCAGTAACAGCAAAATCGGAAACAGTACGATGGTTTGTTCAAAACGTACGCCGTTGAGACTATAATAAACCTATTGCCATCGGCATTGATAGATCTGTCTCCTAATTATCTTTTATGATGTTAGACTGAATGTTAAACCTACTAAATCTATCCATGTAGTAATTATTTTTAGGTCGACACAATTAGATAATGGTGTGCCGTGGTATTGTAAAAATGTAAACTGTATTATTAATAGGCCTATCACACGTCATTATAATTATGGCCCTACGGTACTCCATGCTCTGTTCTGTCTCTGAGGGCAGTTACTCATATTTTTTATGTTGCCATAGAATAGGTCAATGGCCTCCATGACTGTGAAAATAATGTTTTGACGTGCATATGACTATCTAAATAATACAGTATCATTAATAATACAATATTGTACAATAATATTGGTCATAGGCCTACCGTACCGGGCCCAGGGGGTACTTATATGCATAGTCCCACTTAGGCCAAACTAAACATAGAGTTATCTACCTGTATGCACTCTTTTTTGCCAACATTGGGGTACCAGAAGACGTCAGAAGAACAAGGACAATAACCCAGCGGATAAAGCTGTCACCTTCAGTTGACACAATCTATTGGTGGGCCTGGATGATGATCTCTAGTTGGTGGAAATTAATTGTAAAATACACTTTTACTACTCCACTGCGTTGGCCTCGTTTACTATTTACTAATTCCACAAGGTGTTCCTGTGGTCACACCAACGACCACGATATCAAGGTTAGTCTAGATAACAGTTTCTGATAGAACAATATAAAAACGACCAGGAAGTGTAAACAGTAGGCTATATATATATATTTGAAGAATTTGAGAAAATTCAAGCCTACGTACATGTGACGAATAAATAACCGCAGGGGGTGGGGGGGTGGTGATCAGCTGATCCAGTCATATCACAGATTATAGACCATATATACTGTGCCAGTGGTAAGAAGTAGATTAATATAATAGTTTAAAAATAGCCCCCCCCCCTATATAAATATTAAACAATGTTTTACTCTTGACAACATCCAAGCTTGCCATATGTTTAGCTTTTAACTGATTAATGTAGATATAAAATTAAAAAATAATATAACCTAGGCCTACTTTAAATTTTTCAAACCCCGCTGTTCTCGTGTTGGGTTCTCGTGTTGAGAAGCAGCATTGTTTCTCCCTTCTCAATGTGACTAGGCGATGATGGTAATGGCGGCCTCGTCGAGTTAAGGTTGAGATCACTGTATCAACGTTAATTTCGCGCGGAGCCCTGCGCTGTGCGCTCCTCACAAGTAAGCTATCTAGTCTTACAAGGCTTTCTGAGTATAAATCTACACGTAAACGTTTGTTTATTGAATTTGCGATCATTTTCTGGATCATCTTCATTTGCGAATATGAGAGGCCTAAGAAACATATCTAATAACTGCTATTTGAGCAGTCTCCTCCAAGTGCTGGCGAACATAGATGATGTCTGCAATGTTCTGGTTGGCTGTTCCGTGGGACTTCCACATCAGCACCATCCGCGTGGATGAGAATTATCCACCAGGAAAAGAATCACCAAGCAGCTTCCAGCTGTGAGATAGTCTCTTCAAAAATGAAGCACTATCAGGTAAGAGCATACCACATAAAATTATGCTGAAAAACATTAACATTGATTAGGCGTGCGTAACTGTGCTGGACAGTATTCATCCACTGAGAAACCCCTGTCAAAATGTGAAATTGCTTTTGATGCATAAATAAGAAAACTTATTTTAACCCCTGTCCTGCTCAATTACTTCAATTGTATTTTTCGTCATTTGAAGCTGGAATTGCTAACGCAATTTCCAGCTTCAAATGAAGAAAAATGTTACTATTTATGAAAAATAGACATGTCTAAAATTAAATTATGGGATCAACAAAGCGTCTATTAAAAATTATTTTATGAAAATTAAGTGATATTTTTATTGATCTAAAACATCCTTAACCCCGTATATATCCGGGCATAGCAGGACAAGGGTTATTTTTTATAAACAATGTTGTGTGACCCATTGCCGTATAAGACCATTCTCACTGTAATTACTTTACTTATTTTAACCCCTTCTCTTGCTAGGTCAGAATATGCCATATATAGGCTTATACAGGTCTTTGCACAAATTTTAAAACGCACAAAATATCACTGAAATGTCAAAATATTTTGTGGTAAATTAGATACCGATTCAAAAAAAAGTGCAATTTTAGTGTTTTTTATAAATATAAATATTAGCAAAACATTGAAGCTGTAATTACATTCCCAATTGAATACAATATGAAAATAAATTCAGAAGTGTATCTGATCATTCAACAGTACAATAGATTTACATGGACTACTTACCTAATTATAGTTACAAACATCATTTTCGCATGGAAGAGATTAGGTTGATACAGCCACACCCTGTGACAAGCATGATTGTCCATGGTATAATAACATAATTGGTGTCCGGTGATTTCGGACCTCGACTCTTTCGGACTGGTGATTTCAGACGCCAATCGGTGATTTCGCACGGTGTGCGGTGAAATCGGACGGTGATTTCGGACGGTGTGTGGTGAATTCTGACGCCGCGGTGAATTCGGACGGTGATTTCGGACGGTGTGCGGTGAATTCGGACGTCCAGCTCTGTAGTCTTTTATATCACTATACGGATACTAATATCGCTAATTTCGGATGGTAATTTCGGATGGTAATTTCGGACGGTGATTTCGGACGGTGATTTTGGACGGTGTGATGTTTTAAATAACCCTAGCATAGTACTCTTTTATATGACTATTTCTGTACTAATATCACTAATATCGGATGGTGATTTCGGACAGTAAAATTTATAAGGAAGTCTAATATGATAATTAAATATATAGAAATATCGTTTTATATATACAAATGTAGATGCTACGTACATAAATTCCTAAACAATATAATATACTTTGTCATTTTTATAAACACATCATTTTATATCTACAAAATATAGATATATATTATCATAAATAAAATGTATATATGTATAGTTATTTTATTTTTGGTTTTGGTGCGGGAAACATTTGGGTCATTATGAAATTGAAACACATTTTGGGACTTCTAAAAAAGGTAAAAGGCAATTTGTTTAGTGTGAATTTGTTTATTCTTTATGGGAAAACAATCAATTTAGAATTACGATAGTAAATAAATTAGAGCTTACCAACAATTATTAATGGCAAAGGAATAATTTGACGTATGTGATTGTTATAGCGTACTTGTCAGCACCGTTACCAAGGTCGAAAGTATGTTTATCTTCTTTAAACATTTATGCAGCTTCAAATGTACATATGGGGAATATCCAACATATACGTTTATAATCTATTTTATTTTTATTTATCATCATGTTGTTTTCATGAAATAGATTATAGTTACATACAACAACTTAGAAACGGTGCTGACATACCGTATTTTCACATAGTATAGCCCATTTTTCTCTTCATACAGTCAATGAAAAATATCTTTATCCCCTATTGAAGCTTGGTATTCTTACGAACAGACATGATCACGGTAGATATATATAGTATAAAAATAATGATATACAGCGTAAATAAAACATATACATTCTCTTTCACATTTGTGTGACCATGGCATTTCACTATCCACCCATTAAGAGGTTAAACCAATGCTGGTTTAATACTGGGCCAGCGTCGCAGACGATGATCAAACATTCACCCGGAATTGTTTCAACGTCTAGTGTTTGCTGTCAGCACGCCGAGCAGCACTTGGAATGTTATTTTTAATGAATGATAAATTTGAGCGTAGAGGCCTATTGAAGTTATTCAGCGATATGACTCACTAATCATGCTACTGAGAATTGTATATAGGAGTTCAAAGAAGTGTTTGAACAAGCATACTACTATTGTCTAAATGTTCGCATATGTTTGTTCAACATTTATGTGTGACACCGTCCATCTATGCCGGACGCGCGAGCCGTGAGCGCAGACACACCGGGTCGTTAACCATCTGCGTCCCGATAATCATGATAACAAGATAGGCCTACTATGTGTATTCCACGTCAATTATTTGTGTTAAAATTAAACATGCATTAAGAATTACTTTAAATCCGATTAAGGTCAGTTGCAAAATGAACTAAAAAGTGGAGTGTTGTGTTGTACAATTATAAAATAATTATTCGTAGGTTACGATAAACACTGTTAAAGGTGTGAGTTACACAATGGGTCAATTGGAGACTTATGGCGGCCTGATATAACCCTTCCTGTCTCGAAATGTGCTGACTGACACAGTATGGAAAAAAATAAAACAGTGAGGTGCTTCTCGTATAAAAAATATATTTAAATCTAAGAATAGGCTAATATATCAGCGTAGGCTATACCCGGGTTTTGTCTTATACGGATATACATGTACATGTAACATGGTAATACATTCGATTTTTTATCACGGTCACCAGCAACAAAGTGTGCCTGTTATCGCAAACAATTCTGCCGTGCAAAGCCAAAAGGCAGTTTTGTTTACTTTACAAGTGAACAGATACTGCCTTTGGATTTTCGGGGCAGAAAAGTGATCCGTGTAGGCTTACCCTAAGTAGCCTTGATCTTATCCATCACACAATGTGTGTTCAGGCTCAGTTAAAGGTGATCTATCACCCCTTATATGGTATGAATAATTATGTCCTTATATGGGGTGATTGGCTATCATGTGACCCTCTCAGAGGGTCACATGATAGCCAATCACCCCATATATGGAAACACTTGTGCCCCATCTTGTGGCAACTTTGATTTATTTGTCACAAATTTATTCATACTATATAAGGGGTGATAGATCACCTTTAAACTTTTATTACAGTGGCGGCCACATTTTGGCGGCACTGGCCCAAATTTTTACCATCATTAGGACTACTGCAATGCCTGTTATCGCAAAAAATTATGCCGTGCAAAGCCAAAAGGCAGTTTTGTTTACTTTTTTTTTGTTTGTTTTACTTTTGTCTTCTGAATCATTTTCAAATGATAACATATTAAAACAGGTTCACGTGGAAAATTTAGAGTCAATCCAATAAAAAACCTTGGTCCACTTGCATTAGAACCACAAAGTAATGGTTGGAGAAATGCTTGGCAAATCGAGTCAAATGTGCTAAATATTGAGCAGTTTAGACATAACAAAAAATGAAATGAATCGGGCTTTAGACCACCTTTGTGCACATATAGGCTAAACTGGGCCAGGAGAACCTCCTGAGGATGGTGAGATGATTGAGATGACACTGTCCTCCAGACACAGGATTCGAAATTCGAGCCCTGGCGGTCTGAGGCCGAGCACGCTACCTCTCGGTCACGGAGGCTCCCCACAATACTAACTTTCACACGTGGATGGGGAAGAAACAATTTTGTTCCTTTCAAACCGCCGAGACCGGGAACCGAACCCCGGACTCTGCCGTGAAAGGCAGCGGTGCTAACCACTACCCTAGTGCCCCCGCCCATTTAGACATAACAGGGACTGAGCGATCAACTAAATCAACGTACACAAAACACATTATAAAAAAACACAACCCCAGTCCATGTCATAACCCAATTGTGTAACAATATTTTGCCATAGGAGCCCAAGCTGATGTTTCACACTGCGGCATAATTGTAATTTGCATCTTTCAATTAAATTGAGGAAGGCATGTCACCCCCCCCCCCACCCAGTGGATATTTTCACTATTTTTGCCACTTTGGCCTTGAAATGACCTTGGTATGACCTTGCACTGACCTTGGTGCTATATTTATGATTAACAACAGTATCTTCGATAATTTTCTACACTTGTGAAATAAAAAACAACATTTTATAGACACTCTAATACACACTTTCAACTTCACCTGTGGATATTTTGACCTTTCAAAGTCAATGACCTCTAGACGTCACCAGGGGTCAAATCTAGCTTACCTCCACATCGTAAAATAAACCTCAGGGTATGTACTAATAATGGTAGAAGTTTCATGCTTTTATCATAAAATGCACAATTGTTTCATTATGGGAGCTTAACAGCTACACTAGATGTATTTACTTATTCATTATGATTCGCCAAATAGTAAGCCTGTATGTAGCATAGGCCTACAATACTTTGTACACTCATACGAAAATGCAATATTATACTATTAACTGGGACATGGCATCACATATGCAATATCTATACTCACGTATAGATATATATATATATATATTCACAAAATATGTTGCTCTCTCCACTTACAATTATTATTTTCACCACTCATATAATCTATATATTTATGTATTTATTTATTTATTATGTAGGCCTGTCCCACAAAATATTAATGATAGTTATATTCACGAAATATGTTGCTCTCTTCACTTATTATTTTGACCACTCATATAATCTATATATGAAATAGGCCTCACACATTTTAGTAATCAAGTTGTTATTGAATAAATTAGTGTATTTAATTAGAATTTACAACCAAAGTACTCGGTACTTGTACTCGAGTACTTTTCAAAGTACTTGTACTTTTACTAAAGTACTGTTGAAAATAAATCCAGTACTTGTACTTGTACTCGTCATTTTATTAAGTACTTGTACTTGTACTCGAGTACTTTTGTCCAGTACTCACCCCAAGCCTGTGTGGAACTTGATATAGTGTCGCCCTAGGATTACCTTTTCCGTTCGATAGGTTCTGTGGTTTAGCCACATATAGCTTGAGGACCTGCGATGAACCCTTGGTTATTCACAATGATTCATTGACTGTACTTACATAATCTCTCTGAAATTATTAGATAATTGAAGAATTTCGTGACAGATAAGCTGCCACTCGACTGTGACAACCACATTTAAAGTGCTGCCACGATTCCCCCATATCTGCTGATGATGACCATCAGTTTGGTCTCTAGCACCGAACTGTCCCGTTATAAAACATTGCAATATTTGATTTTACATTTAAAACTTTTAAAATATCTGAGGATTCCAGATCAAATGTACATGTGCATGTAATTCACTGTTGTTCTCATCGAAAACGTGATTAAATTATCATCTTTATGCCATGAAAGATATAATAAAATAGTGTTTGTGATAATAATTGAATAATAATTGAAGCTTAAAAGCCGCCTTCAATTCTCACAAGGACCTAGGACCTCGAATAACCACAAAACCTGACATTTTATTATAATTATTATATGTATTAACAATAATTAAAAAGAAATCGAATTCATGTTTCATCGGCTACTGTGTATAGGCCTAAATGTCAGACCAAAATACGGCCACTAGTCTCCAACATGTCTGTCTAGCTAAAGTCAACATTTTATATGGACAATTCCCATCTCTGATGGCCTATTTTTGCTAATGCGACAATGTCAGCCATACCTGAGAACTCTGATCAACGCCAAACTCATTGATGTATCTCAATTCCTGTTAAAGTTATACATATTTTGTGTTCGTTCGTGGCTCTCTGCCGGCTCTCAGATGACGCCTACATGTATGTAGCTCTCAATCCTAATGAAAAGTTACACATAATTTGTGCCCTGTCATGGCCCTCTGGCGGCCATTTTGTTTGTCTAATGACCGCCATCTTAGTATATAGACTGTTTAATATTATGTTTGCCAGTCACAGGGGCGTATATAATAAAATCCTTTATAATAAAAGTTGCTACAAAAATCACGAGTCTGATTCCATTCTGTTGACAATTATATTAAATTTTGGTTTTCACAAAAAGCGGTCATCTTGGTTTTCACCCATAATGCAATATCTAAAGTACTCCCAAACCACACCACTATGTCGGGCATACCTGAAAACCCTATGGTAGACCCCAAAATTTTGCTTTTGCGTCCATTCTGTCAAAAATGATGTTAATGTATAGCTTAACCTTGCAGAAATGGAGGCCATCTTGGATTTTACCCACACTGCAATGTCCAAAATAATTTCTTGCCTCACCATTATGTCGGGCATACATGAAAACCCTATGGTAGATACCAAAATCTAGAATTTGCTTATATTATATCCAAAATTATATCAATTTATTGCTATACCTTGGTCAAAACGGCGGCAATTTTGGATTTTTATGTTGTACTTTGTATAACGATGTTCATGAATGGTATTAATTAATTCAGTATTTACTTGATCAAAGTTGCTTGTTTAAATGCATATTGTTTGTTTGTGAATGTACAGACCCATAGGCCTATGTCTACTGGACATTCTGTTTTTTGGTCAATAAAACTATGTATTGTATTCCATTAGCGCCAGTGAATTACTAGTCTGGGTAAGCGCCACCTGGTGAATAGCTATGTGCAGTATAAATTAAAGTTTCTGGGTATAACCTTAACATGTTAGTGGATGACCACTTTAGCCCTTGAAGATATAATCTTGTCTATAGCCGTTTTAGCAATTTTATTAAAATACACCGGTGACGTCAATCTATTGTTAAAACAGTAGATTCGCATCTACGAATCTACTGTTATTTTTCATACTGAGTGATAATTATGCAGGCTTCACCATGACACTACATGCCTAATGTTTCTTTGTTAACCACACTGACTACCCGGTATTTTATCTATCAATTCTTGGAGCACATGTACCTGTTTTGTGTATTTCAAATCGAAGAAAGAACGAAATTCGATAGATTCGTAGATCTGAATATACTCGGCGCTGCGCGCCTCGTACATTCAGATCTACGAATCTATCGAATTTCGTTCTTTCTCCTTGACTTAAACATTGAAACAGGAGAATTTGAAGGGGAAATTAACAATAAAATAGTTATATTAGCATATGCTTTGGCTGTAAAAGATGTAGGCCTAAGTATTTTTTACTCACCTGGAATTAGGGGTTGCCTTAGCGAGACACAACTTCAGGTGGGTATTTTTTTCTCCAATCTAGCGCTTTAATTAGATATCAGGGACAAAACTACATATGGAGAACCATTTTTATTACTTCTATTAAAACACAATTATCAAAATCAGCCATTGTGAATTAAATAAAGAGAATGTGCATTATATTGAGCTACATTTAAGTTGCTGTATTAGACACTGTTAGAGGCAGGTGCTTCTGCTTGTTGTATTTTCTGTGAGTTTAGCCATTCTTTCAGTTGTTGTATTTGTTCTTGTACAGAAGCACGGCTTGTGCCTCCTGTGGCCTGGTACTGTTCTACACTGTGCTCATAATCCCAAACAGTCTGTACGTCGTCTTCAAAGAAAGGGCTGAAAAATATCATCGTAATTTAGAAGAGTAGACCACTACAAGCCAAAAGGCAGTATTTGCTTACTAGTGTATAGCTCCCATAATGGAACAATTGTGCATTTTATGATTAAAGCATGATATTTGTACCAGTATTAAATCATATCGTAATGTTTATTTTAATATGTGGATGTAAGACAGATTTGACCCCTGATGACCCCTAGAGGTCATTGACCTCGAAAGGTCAAACTATCACTAGCACGCCACTACTGACTCAGTAATAGCTTCTTTGCTAAGGATTTTCACATATTTTATTATATGAATTTTCTTCAAGATCTATCATGTTTTGATTTTAAGACGTGCGGTACAAATTCTCACATTTTATTTCAACAGCTAGGTCAAATATTTAAGTAGGTATACACATACATGAATGCATGGGGCTTTATTGGGCCTACCACCTTTGTTCACATAAATTGCACAAGTATGTCAGGACACCCCCCCCCCACGATCACGATTTGATGATTACCATGATATGATATTGCCCTCCAAACACAAGATTTGAACCTCGAATCCCCGACAGGCGTCGGAAGCCGATCACTCTACCTCTCGGTAACGGAGGCAATATTCAATCTTCAGAAGAAAACGACGAAAATAAACATATCATGTACTTAAAGCGTGAAGAAACAAATGTTTCTTCTTTGGTTCTTTAACACTTTAAGCGATGTATTAGGACTACTGGTTTGTGGCATTGCTAACGTAATTGTCAGATTGAAATACTTTGAAACTTCGTTTATTTCAGTAATTCAGTCAACATTAGTTTTGCGAAAACGCTTCAAAACTTCAACCATACTGAAAGGGTTGTTAACTATTTTTACAAATACTCTGATTAAATTTCCTCACCTGACAGACTGTAGGTGTTGTAGTGTGAGTTGTGAGAGTTGTAGAGATTCGGTCTCAGCCAGGGCAACACACTGTCCAGATAAGGAGTGAGCATCACGAAACGCAACCTAAAATACATAAAAAAGTATAGTGAGTATCATGAAACGCCACCTAAAATACATACAAAAATAGAGTGAGTATCACGAATGCCACCTATAACACGTACAAATAACACACCATCTTACGCTTCGAGGCTTAGAGCACTGATATCGACTGCAATAGTTTTCGTTGTTTTCATCAGCACTAAGGAAAACCAGTTTTTTAAATTTAAAGTCTTAAATCTGTAACACTCACATGTATCCGTTATGTCCTATATGTCATAGTATTCACCCACTTGAAGTTGTGGGTCGCGGTAGCGAGACACAACTTCAAGTGGGTGAAAATTTGAGTTTCATAGTTCAAAGGTCTAAGGATCCACCTTATAAAGTGTTACTTACAATAAGCAAGGTGTCGCTTTTGAAATCTCACATTTATATGTGATGTTATATGAAAACTATAATCTCACATTTTTGTGGGATGCGATACGAAAACTAGTTTTGAAAACACGCACCCAAATATATTGCATTACTAACTCAATATAAATATATAACTAAATTTGTAGGGAAAATTATCTGAGCAATTCGGTTGCGGTTATCTGTTTAGGTAACTAAATTATACTAGAAATAGATGTCGCAAGGCCACACCATGTGTTTGTTAACCTGTGTTTGTGTTGTGATGTGGTTTCTTTTATAAACCCTTTCAAGGATACAATACATAAATACATTTTATACAATCGTGTACAAATAATGACTTAATAAACGTATGGCTGATTATTGTTGAACATACAATCTTCTTGCCTCTGCAAACGTGATATAAATATACAAACTAATATCTGGGATTAAACAATGCTCATCAGTAGCTAATATAGTTTGTTGAAATGTAAAATGGGTGTAAGTAATTCAGTCTGAGGTCGTGATATACAGGGCATTGCATATGGAAATACAGCTCATCTCAGGGGTGGATTTGATCCCAGAGTCTTGCAAAACACCTGACTGTGCTTTTCTATTCTGGTCCCAAATGCCGTAGCGCTGGCATGAAGTAATCAACAAGAAGTCTTTTATGCTATATAATAATACATGACATATCATATTTCTTTTTATTCTCTTTCACATAAAAGTACAGATATAATTCGTTAGCTGGTTACCGGGAATGGTGATGTTAGTTTAGCCCGTACCTGATCGCCCCGCCCGGGCACTTCTACATGCCTCCCTTTCTGACTCGGCCTTGGGCCAGAGGGTAGGGGAAGGCATCGGTCAGGCCCCTTATATAAAAATAAATTTCTAGGCGGCACCGAGTTTGTATTGAATTAGATATTCATGAATAATTTCAAAATCGCAGATTAATTTCAAGAATAGTGCTCACCCCTTTTTTCACCAGGTAATACGCTAGATCAGTAGCTAACATATCAGGACTTAAAGCCTCTCGACATCTGGCATCATTTACCTGGAAAAATCAACACTTTAGTCACATCAGGATTGAAAAAATAATATAACTATTGTTCAAATCTGCAGCTTAAGATCTGCCTAAACATTGTAATTAATTGATGAAGATATTTTTCAGACACGCTGCAAATGATTGGTGTTGAGGCTCAATGGTGTTATGATTTATGTGGTCATGATAATAATGCCAAGTTGGCTTGTGGAATAATATATTATTGAGTTCTAGTTATTTCGTCGTGAATACGCACGTCTGTTTGTGGGTGCACCAGTATAAATGAACTTCGGGAAGAAGAAGAAGAGGACTTCTTTAATCAACCAAGAAAAATAAATATAAAGTGAATGAAACAAATTCATTTTACAGTGTGATTTGGGAGACATCCATTAAGACCACAAGGTCGCTAGCATGAAGGCCACCCATGGAGTCACCCATGGAGTAGGATCAAATATTTGTCTTTGCTAGGATATAGCTGACATCATCATGGATCATCAATTAATTATTTACTTTTGATCCTTCAGCTTCATCTTATCCAATGGTCACACAACTGATGAAGGCTTAGTTATTAGGATAAAAAAATGTTATGATCTATCATCCATCCATGAACGCTATTATTATTGAAAAAGGCCCCAAATAATTATAAACAAGCAACACATTTTAAAAGTTTAATTGTTTATGATGACATAGTTATTATAGGTTTCCTAGAAAGCAGAAGATTGTGAACCGATGCTGGTTGATGTTTGAATTATCATGGAATGTTCATCAATAAATGATGTACTTTTATTCCTTCGTCTTGTCAGTGAGTTGATCTTATCCAATGGTAATACAACTGATGAAAGCTTAGGATCAGATATGCTATTATTTTAACATGTATCTATGGCTTTTATCATTATTAAAAATAAGGCTCCAAATAATTAGAAAAATGCAAATAATATTTTTAACAATTGAATTGCCATAAAGAAAAGTTGATGGTGACATTGTCATTATCTACAGGCTGAACCTTTTCAGTGCGTGGGACACACGGCAGAATATGACTTCTATAGACGTCAGATTCTGACGTCTGAAGTCGGTACCTGCACTGAAAAAGTAATATATTTATAATGGCCGTAGAGTCGTGGATCCATAACATAGGTATTCAAATGAAGCGGAAAGAGCTGACTAAGACATTTATGATCATTTCAAATTGAAAAAAACCTTTGCTCTCTTGGTTTATTTAAAAATATTTCAATGCTTTAAGGGTTAATTACTTACAGTGAGTGTTGCCATGGTACCGGCGGCCACCTGTAGTACACCTAGCATGGTGTCATATGTGTCAAACAAGCCTTCCTTGTCCTCCTGCAGGTCCTTATTATACGTACTGGGCAAACCCTTCAGTGTGGTGAACATACCGCACATCTGGAACAAACAGTGGGACAATCCTAGCCTACAGTAGATAGATTGATTCTATAAACTAAGGATCTTGGAGTGGACGTATTCAATGTAATCATGTGTGAGCGAAACGAGACCAAACGCTTTTGAAAGGCTTGTGATATCCAAAAGTCTTCTGTGGTCGTCTTCATCACAGACGGCTTTGTTTGATGCCATGTCTTGGTTTGACCATATATTAGCTGATTAGAGGGACATAGCGCAATGGTTAATTTTCACTCACTTGAAGTTGTGGATCGCTGACGCAATCCACAACTTCAAGTGAGTGAAAATTGAGTCAGGTTTTCATATAAATATCATGTTTCACCCCTCTCAACGTTGGAACATTGTTTCGATGTTTGTGTCCTTGGACAAGGCGCGTTGCCCTCTCATGCTTCACTTGACTCAGGTGTAAATGATTACCTGGTAGGACAGAGATGGCAATGTATACGATAAGTTCATACGCCGAAATGGCAGCTGGCTGTATGCTCATCGGGGAGTTGAAATGACACGCGGCTGAACATTATCCAGTGACCAGGGGGTGAATTGTAAAATCGGAGGATAATTTTCGAAGTTGATATAGATGGCACCAAGCACAAGTGTACAAGGCTAACCCACATTTTGACGAGTTTGAGAAAAAATCGCGCTGCAACATGAAGTAAATGATAAAACGAATAAATACAAATTAAAACAGAAAGGTAACAAAGTTGTTGCTATCAATGACATATATCTGTTTTTCAATCTTTATCAAATGATGACTTATATCAATATATATCAATATATATCAATATATATCAATGACATATATCTGTTTTTCAATCTTTATCAAATGATGCATTATCATTTGTCTAAAAATATTTTCAAGCAATTGGAGTTTTACATCTGCAATACCGAACTCAGCAAAACCGAACTCCTTAGAATTGTAGAGGATGAGATCCTTAGAATTGTAGAGGATAAGGTGGGTTAGCCCACTTGTGCATGATGCCATCCATATTAGACTAGAAACCCAAACCTTAACCTTTTTGTCACTTATGTTTTGAAACGTTACACTTTTTCCCATTGAAACTTTCATATATATGACACTACGATAAAGAAAACATAAAATGTGTATACGTGCACGCTGTTAAGCACCAGTTACTCGTTATGTTTCAATTAAACAGTAACTGGCCTTAAAGGTAGACAAAATGGGAGTCTCGTCAATGCCAGAATTCGGGAAAGTACGTTCAAATTGAGCATGAGTACTTACGTTGCCGAAAAGTCGTCCACTACGGCCTCGTATCAGCTCTAGACTATCTGGGTTTTTCTTCTGGGGCATCAGACTGCTGCCTGTGCTACAGAACAACAAAAACAACGACACCTAACAGTCAGATAGTGATACAAACGATGCCTTTACACCTGACACAAGACTTTGTGAAGTGACATAACACGAAACAGCACGCTAAAATGCAGCACTAATACGCAAATAATAATGATATGGAGACCGTCTTTAAAAGACGATTTGTAGGCCATGCAACGTAAACTAAACGGGGTCTTAATTCTTTGTGGATTATGATTACCATTTTAATAGTATTATAATTATAACTGATAAAGTTTATGATAATGTACTATAGGTCCTATATCTGTTTTTCAATCTTTATCAAATGATGCATTATCATGTGTCTAAAAATATGTTCAAGCAATTGGAGTTTTACATCTGCAATACACTGTATATACAAAACATTACATTGTGTTTCACACACCTGTACGCATCAGCAAGCTGCACAAAACCGAACTCCTTAGAATTGTAGAGGATGAGGTCCTCCGCCCATCTACTCAAGTGTGTGGCTGTCATTGACGCCCAAAACTGAAACTCAACTGCCGAACAAGTACGAAAAGTAGTAAATTGTGTGTTTGCTGCAAACACAAAACATTTGTATAACATTTGTAAATGTTGGGCCGACGTTGTACAAATGTTATACAAGTGTTTTGTGTTGACTGGGCTCTGATTAAAAGAAATAGAATGAAAAATTAAGGATGAAGACTGGTGACCGTCTACATCTGATATGTACTGCACTGTATATATAGCATAGCATTTATTTGTGCAAACTAAGATTTATACCATCAAACATTCTAAATCTTAGTATAAATAATTGGTTTTGGTTTTGCGGACGTTTAAGGGAATATGTCTATGTTGACGTTATTTTTATATTTATAATATTAAAGTGACTTTCAACACCACGAAGCAAAACATTAAACATAAAAACATATTAACTTATGGCACCATATTATACGCAAATATTACATTATTGGATTAATCTATTAAATTATCGAACAGGTTACAACAAGAATGTCGGCTTTCTCTGTAAGTTGATACAGTGTGACACCTTGTGAGAATTTGACTAGTAACAAGTGCAGCGGTCTAGTTATCATGCAGTGTTATAAACTTATTACGAGATAGCTCACCAACGAAGTCTCTGTCGCCCGTGGCATCTAGGCTGTTCGTAGAAATTCCACCAAAGTTGAGTTCTATGTGGAAAATGAAGAGGAATATTTATATGACATTCGGTACTGATGACGTCATACTTTTAAAGTTGAGATTATTAACCCTTGAAGCGTTAAATTAAATAATGTTTCAGCAAGGCTGCAGTTATATTGAGATTACTGAACACTGTAAGATGTACAACATAAAAATAGGTCACGATAAAAGTGTTGTACCTTCTGCCAGAAATTGACGATCCACATTGAAAGGGTTTCCAGCAAGTGCTCCACTAGAATATATAAATGTAGAATATAAGAAAGTGAAATTGTGATGATGGGGTGGAAGTAAATGGAGGGTTAATGATTAATTGATGTACAGATGGTGATGTGAGGGTGGGGTGAAAGTACATGGTGGGTTAATGATTAATTGATGTACAGATGGTGACGTGATGATGGGGTGGAAGTAAATGGAGGGTTAATGATTAATTGATGCACAGATGGTGATGTGAGGGTGGGGTGAAAGTACATGGAGGGTTAATGATTAATTGATGCACAGATGGTGACGTGATGATGGGGTGGAAGTAAATGGAGGGTTAATGATTAATTGATGCACAGATGGTGATGCGAGGGTGGGGTGAAAGTACATGGAGGGTTAATGATTAATTGATGCACAGATGGTGACGTGATGATGGGGTGGAAGTAAATGGAGGGTTAATGATTAATTGATGCACAGATGGTGATATTAGGGTGGGGTGAAAGTACATGGAGGGTTAATGATTAATTGATGTACAGATGGTGACGTGATGATGGGGTGGAAGTAAATGGAGGGTTAATGATTAATTGATGCACAGATGGTGATGTGAGGGTGGGGTGAAAGTACATGGTGCGTTAATGATTAATTTATGCACAGATGGTGATGTGAGGGTGGGGTGAAAGTACATGGTGCGTTAATGATTAATTGATGCACAGATGGTGATGTGAGGGTGGGGTGAAAGTGAACTGTGGGTTAATGTTAATTGATGTACATATGATGACGTGAGGGTGGGGTGAAAGTGAACGGTGGGTTAATGTTAATTGATGCACAGATGATGACGTGAGGGTGGGGTGAAAGTGCATGGTGCGTTAATGATTAATTGATGTACAGATGGTGATGTGAGGGTTGGGTGAAAGTGAACGGTGGGTTAATGTTAATTGATGCACAGATGATGACGTGAGGGTGGGGTTAAAGTACATGGTGCGTTAATGATTAATTGATGTACAGATGATGACGTGAGGGTGGGGTGAAAGTGAACGGTGGGTTAATGTTAATTGATGCACAGATAATGACGTGAGGGTGGGGTGAAAGTACATGGTGAGTTAATGATTAATTGATGTACAGATGGTGATGTGAAGGTGGGGTGAAAGTGAACGGTGGGTAAATGTTAATTGATGCACAGATGATGACGTGAGGGTGGGGTGAAAGTGAACGGTGGGTAATTGATAAATTGATGTACAGATGCTGACGTGGCAGTGGGGTGAAAGTGCATGGTGGGTTATTGAATAATCGATGTACAGATGAAGATGTGAGGGTGGGGTGAAAGTGCATGGTGGGTAATTGATTAATTGATGTACAGATAATGACGTGAGGCTGGGGTGAAAGTGCATGGTTATTGATTAATTGATGTACAGATGCTGACGTGGCAGTGGGGTGAAAGTGCATGGTGGGATATTGAATAATTGATGTACAGATGAAGATGTGAGGTTGGGGTGAAAGTGCATGGTGGGTTATAGTTAATTGATGTACAGATGATGACGTGAGGGTGGGGTGAAAGTGCATGGTCCGTTAATGATTAATTGATGTACATATGGTGATGTGAAGGTGGGGTGAAAGTGCATGGTGGGTTATTGCTAATTGATGTACAGATGATGACGTGAGTGTGGGGTGAAAGTGCATGGTGCGTTAATGATTAATTGATGTACATATGGTGATGTGAGGGTGGGGTGAAAGTGCATGGTGGGTTATTGTTAATTGATGTACAGATGATGACGTGAGGGTGGGGTAAAAGTGCATGGTGGGTTATTGTTAATTGATGTACAGATGATGACGTGAGTGTGGGGTGAAAGTGCATGGTGCGTTAATGATTAATTGATGTACATATGGTGATGTGAGGGTGGGGTGAAAGTGCATGGTGGGTCATTGTTAATTGATGTACAGATAATGACGTGAGGGTGGGGTGAAAGTGCATGGTGCGTTAATGATTAATTGATGTATATATGGTGATGTGAGGGTGAGGTGAAAGTGCATGGTGGGTTATTGGTAATTGATGAACAGATGATGACGTGAGGGTGGGGTGAAAGTGCATGGTGCGTTAATGATTAATTGATGTATATATGGTGATGTGAGGGTGGGGTGAAAGTGCATGGTGGGTTATTGTTAATTGATGAACAGATGATGACGTGAGGGTGGGGTGAAAGTGCATGGTGCGTTAATGATGAATTGATGTATATATGGTGATGTGAGGGTGGGGTGAAAGTGCATGGTGGGTTATTGTTAATTGATGAACAGATGATGACGTGAGGGTGGGGTAAAAGTGCATGGTGGGTTCATTGAATCTTTTCTTTAGATGAACAATGAGGGAGTGTAATCATTGACATGGAATTTCCTGTGTACACCTTACTTGCTTGGGCTACTGTGGTAGGCCAAACAAGAAAGGCGTACAAGCAATGGATACACGTCTCACCTGCCTAGAGGCATCACGTCCACTCGTCTGGTCAGTTGCTGGAGTCTCGCTGCATCTCTCACCAACATCCATGCATAACTGAAAGCAAAATGTGCAATATGTTATGTCTTGTGTTTTGCTATTCTACTCTGAAAAGTTAAAAAGTAGTAACTGCTTAGGTTTCAAGTAATCTCGAAAACGTGTATATTACCGTACGTATTATAATAAATGCCCATATTTCAATAACTGCCCACTCCCTTGATTTGAAAATAAAATCCACGATCATGAAACATTATATAGACATAAAACACTACTTTAACAAGCCCCACCTTTAGCCTCAAGTGGGTATTCTAATTATATATTAGAATAAATACGATACTTACTAATTATTATATGACACAACCAGTAGTGTCTTTTCACATGGTGATCTGACTATTTAATGTTTTATTCTTTTCTCCATTGCATTATTTATCATGCTCATATTTGGACGCCTTTATACACAACTGGAGCAACCCCATATGGTTAGTTTTGAGATAAACGCATTTGAAGTTTACCTGAGTATCCAGTGGCTCCATCTGATGGCCTGCGCCCGCTGTAGGTGTGTATATCCAGGCATTAGTATATCTATGTCACTGAAAGAGTACGGCAACACAGTATAGAAAGATAAAGAAATAACAAAATATTTAGAACTAGAACAATTAACTTCATCGTGTTTAACGTCATATTTTGAACTTTGGCTTTTCAAAGTTGCCTACTGCATTCATAAATACATATTTTTTAAAGCAGACTATCCCTTACACTGTACACCAGTTCTGTATTCTAGTACAAGTTACAATATATCGTAGGCTTCGGATTAGTCGAAATCAAAAGCCTACGATATATCGTAACTTGTACCGGAATACGGGTCCGATTCGAACTATCACCCTTTAATTAAAAAGAGATTCCTCTCGGCCGTTGGTCGAGATAGATCTCGACCTATCACTGGCCTGCGATCGACTTTCAATTATTGGCGTACATAAAGTAGTTTTCCACCTACCTTTCGGCTCTATTCACCATCACACTGATCAGACTCAGCAGATGTTGATGAAGTGTCTGAGCGCCATCCCTCAGCCATAACCGTGTATCTGTGCACACTTGGTCGTTACGACTTCTTCCAGTGTGAAGTTTTCCACCAACAGAACCCACCAACTCCTTAACACATATAACAGGGTGATCACACGTTATTCCTATATATGCTTTCGTTATTATATTGCAGTTTTGGTTTAAGGACTTGTTGGTGGTCATTTGGACATCGATAGAGATTGGCTAGGTGGATATCAGAATCGTCCCTGGGCAAGGCTGGCCCAGGTGTGGTACTCTACCACTTAATTTAAATAACAACTGCATGTCGGCGGAGCTGATATCGTCACTTGACATGCTGAACCACTCCTCTTTCATTGGTCGGGAGTAGAATGCTATACGCGATACGCAAGTTTTCAGACATCGATCACAGTTGTGGAACCGCTGTTTTTTTTAGTGAGAAAGTACAATATTTTTATCCACTTATTGTTAAAGGTTAATAATATTTGCTTCGCCCGCTTTGTAATCTACTTCATATATTTTAAGCCACCACAGACATGAAACAGAAACAATTTGCCACACTATCTCACGTAATGGGACAGCTTTTGGTTTTTGAATTAACATAGGATCCATGCTAAATATTTTATGCTAAGTTGTCAGCTTTAGTAACCACTTAACGGTATTGTAAATATATTGTAAACAATCACATTTTTGCCTGTGTCAAGTTCTTACTATACCATATTTGTCTTGTATTTGCCAACTGTGTCTGTGCAACTGTGTATCTATGCTACGTTGCTTTTTTTTTTCTCGTGGCTCTTATGTTAGCAACTTGTGTCCCCATTACGGTCTTACGACTTTCCACTACTGCTTTAATATTTTACTTCATTTTTACCGACAATACTTCGACGTAAATCATGTATCATATATAAAAATATATAATGCATACATCTTACTTTGAGACGTCTCTCATTGGCTGTGTGTATGTCCTCATCAGAAGGGTGAATTTTGAATCTGTCACCCCTCCATTCCTCAGCTATCTGTGGACACAAATACATTAGTCGTGAATTGAACTTTGAAGATCCAACTTATATTGTTTCATTTATTTTCAACTTTTAACTTTTTTTTGACAAATATAAACAAGTTTTACTGTCGCGGAGTGGCAGCTCGCGATTGCAACACACAGTTTGAAGCGAGTGAAAAATCAGATAGCAATAAAAGATAGATCAAAAATTCACTCAATGCATTTATAGAAAGATGGAACAAATACATAGACCTGGTATGTGATCCACCACGCACCGACCGTGGCACTGTGGGCCATTTTCCCGACTTATTTATTTATTTATTGAGGTTTTGTGATCCGTATAACCGAGGCAAAAGGAAAACGTTATAAATCCCCCAAACCGTCCAAAAATAGCCGCAATTTCACACAATACACTAGGATTCAGGTTACATTCCCCTTCTAAAATTTTCAATAATACAACTTTCCTGTCAGTAAACCACGACAAATTGTTAGTTAACCTTTTCAAGCCTGAATTTTCCATTGTCATCTTCATCCACTATAAGCCGCGAATTGCTGTCGCAATTCTCGACTTGTAGTGGATGAAGATGATTTGATGTGAGTGAAAAATTAAAGAAAATTGCTATGAATTGGTAAACTATAGTTTCGTGGAAATTTTCATTATAAAACCCTTAGTTGTAGGAAAATTAGGTGTGTTTTCAGGGATGTAAAATGATGCTTTAATGCATCGTGAGGACTGAAAGGGTTAAAGCTGTGATTTTTACGAGAGGCCGGGTTATAAATTAAAAATGTTATCACAGCATGACTCGGGTTTTTCAAAATGGTGGCATCACGGGGTAACCTGGGTTACCATGGTCACCATATTTTAGAACTGAACGTTACATTCAATTTTAATTGGTCATTGGGTGAACGTCTGGTGATTGCTGGTTTACCTGATCCAGTCCTGTCTGTATCTTGTCATCTTCCTCGCCTGTTATCAGATCAGCACGTCTTAAACCATGTGCATAAGCTTTACTGCCCTGTGTAAAACACAATCATCATTATCATAACAAACACAAACACAGTGTTTAGCCTGACAGGGCGGATCCATAATTAAAAAATGGGGTCCAATTGTAGTAGGCGTCAAACAAAGAATCAAGTCGTTTCGGCTAATAAACTGGCACCATGTTGTCTCTGCATGGCAGTACATTTGGAATAAAGACTGATTTGTAATAAAACATTATGTATAGGATAAAGCCCGAGGAACTCTACATTCTTAGATGTGAAAAGCTAAGAATGTAGAGCTCCGAGGGTTTTAACTGACTTAAAACACATCCGATCATAGTGAAGATCCCTCTTAATCAACAGTTCGGTCACACCTGACTGATTATAATACCATAGGCCTATCATGATAATTGGTCTGTACCTGGTGAACAATAACTCTCCATTCCGGCTTAGAATGTAGTGGACGGACAAAGAAAATAATGTAGTGGTGTGTTTTAATTGAAGTGAAGGATACCTTAATATCTTGTTCCCACAGACGTTTGTCGTAGCTGATGGATGAGTTGAATTTCTCCATGATTGGATCTGTCTGGCTGCTAAAACGGCCTCCCCATAACTTACCACCCTGAATATATGCAAGACAATAGCACATTGTTACCACGTATTTGATCATATAGAGTGATTATCTTTTATTGCAGTAATCGGAGCGAAATCTCTAATGTCTTAAATAGAATTCAAATCACAAAATGTTATTTCTGATATTTATGAGTAGGCCTATGTATAGCAATACTGATTAAAAAAACAAAAACACTAGAAAGACAAACAACATTCAGGGAAAAATTTGTTTGACAATTATTGATTAACAAATTGTAACTTGCTAGACATCCTTATGTTGTATCTTTGTTGTATAGATATTCAATTGCATATTTGACTAGCAAATGGGTAGAATCGCGTAGTATTCTCCTATGCGACACTGAGTATATTTTCCCTTGAAATTGGTAAACTAAGAAGATAAATAAGTTACATGCCTAATACTGTCCACATCGTGGCGTGCCGTATCTGTAAAGTGTTAGATACGACCCTCTAATAACAAGATACGCTTATTTAATCATATAAGAGGAGGATATAGGTTTTCCAAGTTAAAACTTACCTCTCCGGGAGTGATTTCGTTTTCTGCCATATTGTCCAATACCAAAAAATAACTGCAAAACAGATGAATACATTATGTAAATGGCAAATATTTAAGTCTGTCTTAGCAGGTTAGCGAACTTACACTATAATTTGTGCACGGTTCATAAACACGAAACTTATTAATAAAAAAATACTGTATTGACTGGAATTAAATATAGGCCAAGGAAATTATAAAAAAAATTGCGTGTTCCTAATTTAAAATTTCAGTGGAGCTCAAATTTAATGATTATAATAAAATAATTCATTGATTTGGTTATTCATAATTTCTAAACGCGTACTTTTTTCTTATATAATTTTTTTATTTTATTATATACATTAATTTTTAAGCATACTTTATAAGTGTGGGCTACAATAACTATCGATAATCAATCAAAATATTTCCCAATAGACTTGCAAGAGTTTGCGCGTGAGCAGTTGTCTGATTAAAACAGTTCAGCGTTGCTCACTGTTTGGCGTGTTGTCATTGAAAAGTGTGTAACAGTTGTCTGATTAAAACAGTTCAGCGTTGGTCGCTGTGTGGCGTGTTGTTATTGAAAAGGTGTATTGCATTTCCTTCTAATTCACCTGTTGGTATGTTGAAAATAAAAATCTTACTCAACATGATATTCAGTCAGTGACTATATCATGTGTATGCGTAGCGTTACTCCACGACATGCACATACTACCAGCTTCTGTGGCCTTTTCTATTAAAGTAGAGATATTAACCCTTTCAGTGCGGGGACCGACTTCATGCGTCAGAATTTGACGTATAAAGTCGTTCCTCGCACTGAAAGAATTGAAACATTTATACTGGCCGTAGACCCATAACATAGGTATTCAAATGAAGCAGAAAGAGATAACTAAGACATTTATGATGATTTCAAATTGAAAAAACCCTTTGGTCTCCATGGTTTATACAAACATATTTCAGCGTTGTAAGGGTAAACCCTTGTTCTGCTAGGATCCTATATATATACGTTTTCAAGCGTGTTTCACACTTAATTAAATATCACTGAAATTGATAAACTTGCCTGCGATAGCTGTTCTGTTAATAAAATAATTCAATTTGGGAAATTTCTATTTTTCATGACTATAAATAAGTTTCGTCATTTAAAACTGGATTAAGGGGGTAATCGTTGCCTTGGATATGAAAGGGTGTATATGCCTGTTTACAAAGTGGCAGATACACCCTTTCACATCCAAAGGCATGTAATATCACCGTTGACGAAGTGTCATGTAAAAAGCATACTAAGTCATCACACAGAAACAGCTGACTTCATATCTACATAACACGAAAAGTCGTCATTGCCAAATGGCTTAATACCGTAAACCATAAGATCAACGTCAATGTCCACATGTAATGTAATGTTCTCGGTGATGAATTCCACTTTGTGTACGTGTGTCCCAAGTTTAGTGAATAAATTATATAAATACCGAAACATTATCTGATTTTAATACATTGACGTGTGTAAAATTTTTGTCAACTACTCATATGAAAACCTTTCAAAAACGTACCAAAAATAAATTGTGCAGAACATTATAGATTTATAATATTTATAAAGATAATTATCTCCTTATCTGTATAGGTCTGCTTTATATGTATATATTTTTTGTTTTTATTTTATTATTCATTATCATTAAGCTTGTTGCACAACGACGGTGACACTATTATTTGAATAATTGGTATAATACGTTGGTATAATTCAGACAATGGTAGCTTATCAAGACAAGGGGAGTATGCATAGACATAACAATAAATGAATTATTAAATTTATAAAATACATAATTAATTAGAAATTATACACGGTTTTTAGCAGAGTTGTCCGTAGGTCAACGTAGCTATCTTTCAATACGCGCAGTGCTACCGTAGATGTCCTAGCTCTACCCTACTTCCCATTGTTTATATCCTGTACTGCTTCTACATATAGGTTTACATCGTAGCAAGCCAGACCTCACTATGTTTAACCACGTACGTTATCGCAGATATGAATCACCGGTCAATCATAAACTAAAAAGTCAATATATTATACTGGTTTATATAATGTTTTGTATATATACCGGTATTATATAATGCATAACGGACTTTATATCCTTTATAACACATTATGTTATACCGGTATGTATACAAAGCATATCTTACCTTTGTACCCTGATTTATACTAGCAAGGAATCTTTGCACTAGTCTTGTCAGCACCTGCAGCTACACTACCTCTGGACTAACACATAATGCCTATATCTAGTACGTCCATGCTGTGTCATATCGCCTGATGAACTATGCGGTTTTTAAGTTCAGTACTCTCCATATAATAGAGGTTAAACTGTGGAACAGCATTTAATCGCTCAGTCCTAATTATCTAGTAGTATACTCAGACAGCATAAACTGATATAGGCACGCTATTGAGAGGAAGTGGTGACATGACGTGCAAACTAGACGCTGCACAGTCTAGCAAGCACAATACATTTGTATGACATTTATACAATGTTGGACCAACGGCGAAGACGTTGGGCCGACGTTGTATAAATGTTATACAAATGTTTTGTGCTTGCTGGGCTGACGTTTGCCAAACATTTGATGTTATGCTGACTTCTCGTGCTTGTGTGGCGCAAGCGAGGATACTACAACTTGTACGGCAGTATCCTTGTGTGCAGGGGTAAACTGGTAAAATGACCTATGTATATATAATAGTAAACAATACCACACTTAAGGAATGTGTTAACACCAATTTATTTTCTAAAACAAATTCGAATGTATTTTTTTGTTTAATTCCCTTAAGCTAATGCATATCTTTAAAAACAGTACATACAATATGTATTGTGTGTATTATATATACAGGTATACTATGCATGTATATACAGGTATACTATGCATGTATATAGTTTACTATGACTCATTTCCGTGAGTCTACATGGACGAGAGTTAAGGTGTGCGTCCTGCAGCCGTATTCTCGTAAAAGTTACGATATATCGTAGGCTTCTGATTGGTCGAGATAGCCATCTCGACCAATCAGAAGCCTACGATATATCGTAACTTGTACGAGAATACGGCACCTGGATTGCTTTATTAGTTTCACCGGGAAAGGGCGGGGGGCCTGCTGCAGTGGTTAAAGCTGCCTGCTTGGAAAGTCGGCGATTGCGGGTTCGAACCCCGCTCTGTCATTCAAGTCTTAAAGAAACAGCAATGTTTCTTCCCTGCTCGCTCGTAAAGATTATAATCAATATTGTGGGGAGCCTCCGTGACAGAGAAGTAGCAAGTTCAGCCTCAGACCGCCAGTGTTCGAATTTCGAATCCTGTGTCTGAAGGGCAGCTCATCTTATTCATCTCATCATCCTCAGGAAATTCTCCTTTCCCAGCTATTTTTCCCCAAGATGGCCTAAAACCCCATTCATTTCATTTAATTTACCGGTGAAAATGTACGTTTTTCCACTGAGAGCGATCTTCACCCCGAGGCCCGAAAAATGATCACAACATTTTATGGACGTATCGGAAAATGAGCTGCGCATGCGTAAATGTAGGCGAAATGTTAACACTTTCAGCGTGGGGACCGTCTTTAGACGTGAGAATCTGACGTATGTAAACGTCAGATTCTGACGTATTAAGACGGTCCCTTTACTGAAATAATAAAAATATTTCTATGGCTGTATATCCATGTTATAGGTATAAAAATGAAGCGGGAAGAGCTAATTAAGACATTTATAGTTTGGTTTCTATAGTTCATGCAAACATAATTCAGCGCTGTAATGATAACTGATTCTTATAAACCTATTATTGATCTTATTGATCTGCCAGATCATAGATATGAGATATGAGCGTACGAAGACAGTAGTACACGTTTCTGTATAGGCACATTCCGTGGCTAAAACATTCAGTTTCAGTCACGTCGGAGGCTAGCGCGCTTGGACTCAGAAATCAATAACATAATGTTCAAAACGGCAATCTGAAAAAAGACATTAGTCTATATAAACCCTTACACAACTAAGGGCGACTATATGCGTTTTTAATCCGTTTTATTGGCTGAATAAATCACAGTTATTGGGAACGGAATGTGTGTTTAAACAATTATCAAGATTTGCTAATGTTCGGTCTCAAATTGAAAAAATAAACGTAATTTTAATTTTCACCCACTCGAAGTTGTGTCTCGCTACCGCGACCCACAACTTTAAGTGGGTGAAAATTGAAATTATTTAATTTAGCGATTTAATAGATAACCATTAGCTTCGAAGTAAGCTATCTGGCTTTAAATCACGACAGAATCATATATCTTCCGTCGGGGTTAATGAGGCGACGATATACAATGCGCGGCTTCCTAGTCGAGCATATTATCTAAATAAATAAAGAGCAGGTTGAACATTAGGACACCATGAATGACTCATGACACAATCCTAATATAACAGATTTTTGTCACGCTGCGGAAAGATAAAAAATACCACTTGCTGGCAAACAAACCTAA
The DNA here is from genome assembly GCA_964017125.1 of Flabesymbios commensalis. Classification (NCBI taxonomy): domain Eukaryota; kingdom Metazoa; phylum Annelida; class Polychaeta; order Terebellida; family Flabelligeridae; genus Flabesymbios; species Flabesymbios commensalis. The sequence continues at coordinate 98,032,630 of OZ024903.1, read as the reverse complement.
GACGTTACGCCAGCGTTGGGACAATGTTCGTTGTGATTGGAGAATGTAGTCGTGACGTCTGATTCCGTCATTCATTCCATTCAGTCAATGTGACGGCGGGTATCATTTCATTTCTTCGTTCTGTTGGTTTAGTTCATATAAAATTGACGGCTATACCAGTAAGGGATCAGGTAGCTAGCCTGATATTAGGCATTACTGTTACCCTAACAGTAGGGCCTAATATTGGGCTAGTAACTAGCCATGCTGACATTAAACAGGGAGAAAATTTGACTGACAGAGACTTTCGCCTGGCAAGTTCAGTATGACGGGTTTTCTTTTCAGTCATGTCCAAGACCTTGTTACTAACGGGATACGACAGGGTTTTTTCTTACGGCTGGAATGAGAAGCCCGCACGAAATGGTCTTAGAAAACGTTGACACGGTGTTCACACAGGTAATTGTGTCCGAGACTAGCCATGCTGATATTTGGCACATTGAGAGCTCTCCCAGAAAATACTAGACATTGACCCAATGCTGTTTTAATGTTGGGCTATTTAAGCCAACATTGGGCCAATGTTTCGTGTTCGTTGGGTTGCACGATCAGATTACCCCTTTGAAGACGGGTTTTGCTGTTTATCAATTTAAAGCTGAATTTATTGTAATTTTTAACATAAAATTAAGTAAAATCGATCTCGTTTAAACAAAATACAGTCATGTGTAGAAATGTCGTCAATAAATGCCCTTAATCTTACGAGTTTTCATAGATTCAAATGTAGGCCTAGGCTATTTTATTCTTGCTTGGGAATTATTTAACATGTATACATTTCCATTCTAGAGCAAAAAGTGTCATTTGTATGCATTTACTTATGTGAAAGTATTCACCGAACCATGTTTATGGAAATGGGATTTGTTTGCCTATCCCATCAACAAGGCTGGCTGCATTTTGTCTGAATGTATAGACATCATCCGAGATGCCGGCTCAGCTTTAAAAGCTTATGAGCAACACATTATGCTACCTGTACATGTAAATACAGTGTTTATACCAGCCGAATATTACCAATATGATTTGTAACTAAGCCAATGCAGTGAGCATCTGTACTGATGTGATGATAGTGAATGGATTTTACTTACGTTTACGGTTTATCTTATCTTTGTCATTCTTATGATGCAACTGTTCAAAATACATTTTGCATATTAATTCAGTTCAGGTCCTTTGACCGCCCAAACAGGCCATTTTAATGGATTTTTTCCATTGATATTAATTGTATTATTAAGTATTTTTTGTCAAAATTTAATAATTAAGAGTGCGAATAAGAGATTTCTTTGAAGAGAGGACGTGAGTGGGCGGTTGATTATCATGCTTGGTTTTTGCGTTATTGAGTACACCTTCACTCAACCGACTAATAAATGAATAAATGAATGAATGAATGGATGAATAAATGTAGAAAATGTAAAACGGGGTCCCCACAACCCCACAATACTGAATCTTTACGGGTGAGCGGGGGATGAACCCGAGAGCCCCGATTTCCCAGTATTTAACCAGTGTCGTGTGTGCTTTTAAATGAATGATACTTTGACTGCCACGGTACAATATGCTCACGAATCTCGAACATATTGTACCCTGGCAGTCAAAATTGTTCACGACACCCCGCTTCTTTATCGGTGCATGTAAGAATCGTGTAAATTATTTTGGCCAACAGCTGCTCCACAAGCTAAAGTGGCGAAATGAGCTCACCTCACTGCAGTATACCATCCTTACCCAGAGTATGCTAGAGTGTGGGCAAGCTATGATAGGATAAAGCCCGAGGAGCTCTACATTCTTAGCTGTGGAAAAGGCCGAGGCCTTTTCCACAGTTAAAAATGTAGAGCTCCGAGGGTTTTAAATGACTTAAAACACATCCGACCATAATGAGGATCCTCATAATCAACAGCTCGGTCACACCTGACTGGTTATAGCACCATATATCTAACCATGATAACTGATCTATACTTGATCAACAATAACTCTCCATTCCCGGTTGGAATGTAGTGGTCGGACAAAGAAAATAGTGTAGTGGTGTGTTTTAAGTAAAGAACACCGTGGCGATGTGCTCGAATTTGATGTTTGGATACAGAAAACGAAATTGGGATCGATTTCTACGAAAAAACGACATTCCATTAAAAGAAGAAGAGAATCATTTATTCGAATAATATAATACAAATATGCAGAATAAGTAGGCCTAATAGAGATCAGGCTGATTTCCATTAACCCTTTGACTTCCAGGCCGGGGTGCATGCCAGGATCTATTTTTCGTCATTTGAAGCTGGAATTGCTAACGCAATTTCCAGCTTCAAATGACGAAAAATACATAGATGTAGTATATATTTGACGAAAATTTGTGTCATTTTATGGTTAAGTTCATTGACGAATGACGACGGAAATTTCCGTCATGTATGGTAGTGAAAAGGTTAAGACTGGGAAGCTTCGCTGACATGGAAGCCACCTTGTGAACAAATTAATATAGGATTTTAACCACAATGTGGTTTTCCATATTTAAAACGATTATATACAGTTTATCAAGTAAAATCATTTAACCCGTTATATCAACACTATTACGACGAACATAATTAGAGATGATTATACGTGCACATCCATAATAACACGCACGTTTATTTATAGCATATAAATATATTCAAACGGCAATCATGAGACTGTGGTTCAACGTTGGTTTACTGTTAGCCCACCGTCTGCGACGTTGACCCAACATTAAACCAACATTGGGCCTACGTCTCATGTTTGCTAAGAATGAATGAGGTGTCGTCAAATTACCAACATAATTATTATTTAGACAAATGTCAGCATGGGAGGTTGGCAGCGTGAGGCCTAAATGTGCTTCTTTTCCAAAATGTAAGATCATTATAGATGTAAGGTGTATGTAATATAATTACACATGTTTTTTGCACACTTACAGGTAGATCGAGTCCCCACCTTACATCACGAGACATTCACCCAATGCTGGGTCAATGTTGGTCCAACGTCGTAGACGGTGGCCCAACGTTGATCCAGCATTGCGTTAATGTGTCTGTTGGGCACCTGCCATCGCGTGCAGATCCTCAGCTGGCGAGAGACCTTGGCTGAAGGTTGGGCCAATGTCTTGTGACGTTGGCCCAGCCTTCATACAGCGGCTCGTGCCGGCGGACATTCCGGACCTGTTGTTGGGAGGGGACGTCAACAGCTGGACATCCACACATGTCACAGAACCTGTTACAGTCAGCATCTGACCCCCCCCCCCGACAGGAACGTGGGTCGTTCCAGGGATGGGGTGGTCTAAAACCCCATGCATTAATTACAGGGATGGGACATCACTTTTTATTTTGACCAATTTAAGCAAAGTTTAATAAAGAAACATATAGGCCTACTCCCCAGGCTTATAGACTGCTATATTAACTGCCATCAATTCAAAATTCATCTTGCCTGATACACATACCATTGCGTTCCCGAGAAAATGCAAGCTCGTAATAGACTCAAACAACCCCCCAGAAAAATCAGACACTTATTCAATAAGGAGTATGGACAGATTTATATAATAGTCTCATTTTAGCGCCTCAATCAATTTGAATTTATGATCTTACATTTGAAAACTCCAGCAGTAAGTGTGGATATGTAGGAAATGCGAACACTACATTGACAAGCCTAACGTTGAATACCGGTTTGATGCTGGTCTAACGACCGCAATAAAATAACCTATGGGGTAAATGTGTTTTGTTTGCTGCAACACCGTTCGCAAAATGGTTGGGGTGGGGTGAGGGTGGGGGTGCGAGCTCTGATTGGAGCGGTTTCAGGCCATGGGCGTAACAATACCCAGGGGGGTCATCTGGACGGGTAGTCTTGTCATGTGTGCTAAATCTAATCTATCGGCTAGCTGCCTACTGGACACGAGTCTCAAGTCACAGGATCAGACAATCATGAATAACAAGAGAGGACAACCCCAGGTGAGGTACCGCTTTTTATATCACCACAAATCACGCAGATATATACATTGTATTTTGATTTCAAGTTGATCCAAACTCATAGACGGTGGACAAACTCTAAGTCAAATTAGTCAACAACTGGGCCTAATTGTGCCTCGATCCACAAATTAAAGGGGACAATTACTTCTATTCTACAATTTGAATCAAAACATACGCAATTCTAGCATATTTAACCCTTGAAGCGCTGAATTAATTTTGTATAAATCATAGAGGCGAAAAGGTTTATTTTAATTTTAAATCATCACAGATGTCTCAGTTAGCTCTTTCTGATTCATTTGAATACCTATGGAATGGGTCTACGACCATTAGAAATATTTTACTCTTACAGTGCGCGGGTCGACTTTAGTCGTCAGAATCTGACGTCTACAGACGTCAGATTGTGACGACTAAAGTCGATCCCCGCGCTGTAAGGGTTAATGCTCGTTTCGCCTGCAATATTTTATTTGAAACAAAAACAAAAAAGGCTAAAAACGGCTATAGACATGACTAACATTTTAATGATGAACAGCATGTGTGAATTATTCCGGTGTTTTTCTTACGAAACTGGAAATTACATCACCAGTGGTGACCAACAGAACGGCAGTTAAGGGAGCATCATTTCAACTCTATTATATAGGCTACTAAGCGGTTTTTTTGGTAAACAAATACAACACAATGTTCTTCACAATTTAATTTACTACACCACGTTTAAATGGGACAAGTCCATCAGCTAGTTTTAGCCGTTTTTGTTAAAAAATCTGAACGCGTCTGCTGCATTATTACCAGTTGCCCAATTTGTCAGGTGAATATTACCCTGTGCCCTCCATTCTATTAGCTGATCAAATCACAGTTATTGGGAAGAAAATGAGCGCTTAGACATACAGATTTGAAAGTGTTTGGTCAGAAATTAAACAAATATGAGTAATTTTAACACACTTGGTGTTGTGGATCGCGGTAGCGAGACACAAATTCAAGTGGATGAAAATTTAAATTATTCATTTATTTATATGTAATTAATTATTTTATTTAATGCTTTTTGGGTTAAGCGCAATGCGTATGACTCACATTATATATGTTGCGCTTATCTATACGCGAAAGATTTATGAACGATTAATGATGAGTGGATTGTAGATGATTATTATGTGATAAATATCTTCATTATGTGATAATATAACGTTTGTGAGAAATATAAACGTGCAATTACAAGATAACTGCTTGGTTCACAGCATGGCATTGTTTACAGGATGATTTGAGATATGAGAAGCCAGTGATGAGGCGTAATAACGGGGAAGAGAAGGAGCCATATCTTACCATACCCAGACGTCATAACAGATCTGTCTCTCCCATATATGCCTGTCTCCAAAGTAAGTATTTACACCACCTTCTTCAAACATGAGACACTGATACACGTTTAGCTTAATGTTTGTCGAGTAACCAACATTACACTAGCATTGGCTCAGCATCCAGTATCTGAAGGGTATCCGATTAAGCACAATTTTCTCATGTGACCTATTTTGAAGGGTATTCCATTGAGCACCATCACAAAATATGTAATGAATTTCTGAGGTTTCATCGTGGGCGAATGTTTGACTGTCTTCTGTGCTAATCCCTAATCAACTAAGAGCGACACTAGTCGCTTTAATCCGTTTTAATAGCCGTTCAAATCTCAGTCATTGGGGACGAAATGTGTGTTTAAACATCAAGATTCACAGATGTTTGGTCCCATTATTATTAAACAAGTATGAATAATGTCTACACACTTTCGGTTGTGAGTAGCGTAGCGAAACAAAACTTCAAGTAGGGTGAAAATGTATTTTTTAATACATTTTTAATGTAGCTGTTAAAAGGATAACCCTAGTGGTGTTGAATTGCTTGTTTCTATTTTTCATTCAATTTCCAGCTACAAATGACAAAATATATCTATTTTTGAAAAATAAACATCTCCAAAATTAAATTGATCAAATGCTTAAGTACCATGAAATATGCTATTGTTTGATTTGAAACTAGCTTGAACACATATATATACCTACGGAACATATACTGAATAAGATAAGGGTTAAAATAAAAATAAGGAAGATGAAAAATGAAGCAACTCCTGATGTTTGTCAATCACCATATCCACATTAAGTTGACTGCCTTCCAGCATACCATGGGAAAAACCCTGGATCCGCCCATGATCATTTGATACATATGTATTATATAATGTGTACAGTGTTTGACAGAGAATATTTTTACTGCGTTCACACATGATTGACCATTGACTAGAAAGTCGTGTCACTAAGGTAAACACTGCAGAGAACATCTCTCGCTGCGAGAACTACTGTGACTAGACAGTCTTTCCAATAAGGTGGTATCCGATTTAAAGCATGTGTCTTGCCTAGATGAGTTTTTGGGTTTTGACAAGACAGGAATATTCTGCTTGTTTCTTTTTTTTATTCATTTCAAGGTCGAATTTCTGACATAATTTCCAGCTTCAAATGAAAAGATATGGCTATTTTTGAAAATTAAACATCTGTGAAAATTAATTATTTGATTACCTGAGCATCAATCACAAACTATTTTATGGAGGCTTAAAAAGTAAGCAGATAATGTTGTTTGCCTTTACAGGGCAGCCCAGTGAGCTCGAGACTGAACGAGTTCTGTTTCAATGTTTGTTTATTGCCTACGACGCGGAACCAATATTAAAACAATATTGGGACAACTGGTGTCTGTTGGGAGTTTGAATTCTTCTATTTGAATGATCGGTAATCATGTGTGTTGCAGATGGTGCCTCGGACAGTGAGCTATCAGACTACGATGAGCTGGAGCCTCACTACATCAACATCACCCGGAGCAGACTGTCACGACTGACAGGATGGGTGTACCAATCTAGCCAGTCGGAACAACAGAAACACACCAACGTTGTCTCCAGCAACAATCGTACCGGTCAGCCAGAGCGGGGTTCATTGCATGCGGGTCCACAGGCAAACGGAAGTAAACGGATAGCTTCCGGCGTTGATAATCAGGTCTGTGAGGGGAAGCTGAGTGCCAGTAGGTGTCGCTTGATGGAAGCATCTGGCGAGGCTTCCAAACAGGCAGTTAAAGAGTCCTCTGTTGAAAACCACTCAGATGTAACGTTATCAAAAATACAAAATGGCGTCTCCAATGGCGTGGATTCGCACAGACAACCATCCAGCCAGGAGCAGGTTCTTGAGAAAAACCAGCGTGTTGAAACACCGAAATTAGAGGAGGGAAATAAACTGAAGAGCTCTAACGTCTTCGAAGGAACAGCAACATTGACCTCCAAAATGCAGTCGGAAGCCATGCTGGCACATTCGATGGCTGTAAAACCGACCAATTCTGTGGCTGGAAAAGCAGCATATGCTGTGGCCGTGGAGATAGAATCAGCATGCTCCGGCAATGGCGACACCCTTTCCAATGACATCCCTAGTGTTGCGTCTGCTGGTGGTAAGGTTTTCACTGGGCGCTCTATTCTTTCCAGAATGTCCAGCACTAATAGCTCATCTGGAATAGGCCTAAACTGTGCTTGGACGGAGCGTGATGGTCTGCCGACCAAACAGGTCTGTCAGTCAGGGTCTGCCAATGGTAGCTCCAACAACACAGCCAAAGAAATGCCTGTAAACCAAGAGACAAGCAATGGTGAAGATTCAGCTTGTCTGCCAACAGTTACCGGTGTCGCCCAGAGGATAATACTGTTTGAAAAAGGAAAATCCACTAAATAATTATTATTTGACAAGATCAAATAATTAGTGACTAGGAAAAAGACGCATTTGACACATTCTTGTAACGATCACCACATAATCATGATATCATTGACTTTACATCTTTACTACTTTAAATGAATTTCTATAACAAAATGAAAAGAATGAGTAATAAATCTGTTTCATGAAGATCACTAACATGAAAATAGTTGTAAAGTATCAACACGTTTACCTCGTCTTTTTATATAATATTATATCAAACACTTGGAACAGCGCATACAATGTATTGAAAAAATAAAACTCACTTTAAACCCAAGCCTGATTTAAATGAAAAGTTTTTAAAATTGTTCAGAAGTGGTACAGTTTTTCTTCGTTTTCCCACATTGGTTTTATATACAGTATTGGAATATTTTATTTTCATTTCGCTTTATGATATATGTCATTCAAGTACAAACTTGTTTGCCTGCATCAAGGGATACTTTGATATAGACTGACATTCCAAATGTACTAACGTAGTGATCCACAGTGTACATTTGGTGATGATATATATAGGCCTACGTCTTTATTACTACATAGAAAGCATCGCGCCCGTTACATAAATAGGGAGTACCACCTGGTGATTATTATGTAAGCTGTGGTGCACAACCTTGCTAACACCAAGGATACTAGAGCACAGTATCCTTGCTAACACAAAACATATATATAACACTTGAACAAAGTGGTCCCAAAGTCTTCGACGTTGGTCTAACATTGTACATATGTTATACAAATGTTTCGTGTTTACTGGGAATGTATTTAACCTTTAACCCTTTCAGTGCGGGAACCGTATTTATACGTCATAATCTGACGTCTGTAGACGTCAGATTCTGACGTATAAAAACGATCCTCCCCCTGGAAGTATTAGAATATTTATAATCGTCGTTGACCCATAACATAGGTATTCAAAACTAATTCAGCGTTGTAAGGATTAAGGGCACAGGGGCCGTATTCTCGTACAAGTTACGATATATCGTAGGCTTCTGATTGGTCGGGATGGCCATCTCGACCAATCAGAAGCCTACGATATATCGTAACTTGTACGAGAATACGGGCACTGATGTCTATCTTAGTGTTATTCCTGTGGTTCTATTCACACTTGTATTGTCAGTTTCTAGAAGTGAAAACTGTCTGAAATCAGTGAAACCGATACATGATATGACCTAATTTTACAAGCCACTTGAAGTTGTGAAGAGTTCAGAACTTTAATGTTTTCTATTCATGTGGATCATTACCATCTTCCACAGCAAGTTATCTTACCCACGAGCACGCAGTGCGATACCTTGCTTTATCGAGCATGGCGTCCAACTATTTCAAATATCGAGATACCTTGAATGTCACGCGTCCCAAGACCGGCCAATCAGACAGCGTTTGACAGCTGGCTTACAGCATAGCTTGTTTGTTTCCGTTGGTATGATGGATTAGATAGATAGATAATCTCGGAATCTCACGCTGATGCCATTGTGTTCCCAGCTCCCTGAATGGCGGCCACTATATGATTACTGGCCGCCATGACGAAATTCGGTACAACTCACTGACCAAAATGAGAGATTCCCAACTTGTCTATATACTACATCTAGCAACGGGAACAGGTAACTGTGCATGACAGATGAACAAGAGGTCAATTATTCGTGACCTTTTATGACACATTTATAAATTTGAAACATCCAATGAGGTTTGAATCTCAGACACACCCCCAAGATGACCACATAGACAGAATAACTGATTGAAGTAGTCGATACGGCCAGGCTCCTGCGGTAGCACTCGCACACGCGTGATACTGGCCAAGGGAAGATGGTCATTACGCATTGGCTTATTTTCATTTATTTGAAATTTACACATGTACCTTGCTGGCGCGAGTACCAGCTTTAACCTTTTCAGCGCGGGGATCGATATTAGATGTCCGAATCTGACACTGACGTCTATACTCGTCATATTCTGACGCTAAAATCGATCCCTGTACTGAAAGAGTAAAATATTTATAATGGTCTCTTGATCTCTTAGTTTATATAAAATTATTTCAGATCTTTAATTTAAACTAGACGTGTTTTTATTCACTGTTGGTGTTATTATTGGGGTATGCAACAAATGAATTAATAAATGTGGGCATATCGATTATGATTTATTTGCTATTAGCCTAATTGGGAGACATTTATAATGTATTTTCTCTGGTCGCAGTACTTGATTCGTATAGTAATATTATTTTGTAACAGTATAACTAAAACGTGTACATAACAATGACTGGAAACATTCAATGACTGGAAGCTATTTTTGTAACAAAGATGTCTGCGCTTGTATAGTTTCTACTGCGGTAGAGTTAAAAAAAACATTGGCAAGGCATTCCATAACGTTGTTTCATCTGTTTTCTGCGTTTTCTGCGTTTTCCGTTTTATAGCATTGTATACTTCTACATTCAATTTTGAACAACACAACCACTAAAGTGAACTGATCCGGACGACGGTGACAGATACAGTGACAATTCACAGATATGTATTGTAATATATACTGCGAAATAGAGCAATAATTCCGCAGTTCAAAGGCACACAGCAGTAACTGCTTACTTTCAAAGTAATCAGTTACTGCTGTTTGCCTTTGGATGATATAATTTGTGTTGCATTAGCCCTTTTACCGCTGACCACGTATTTTTTAAAAGAGTTTATTGAGAATAAAATGGGTATTTTAAACATTAATATTAATATTTGCAATTGTTCGATCGCAAATTAAACAAATATGAGTAATTTTCACTCACCTCAGGTTGTGAGTCGCTGTAGCGAGGCAGAACCTGTGGGTGAAAATTTAAAAAAGACAACTTGACGGGAAAATGGTTAATAATATCGTCAGGAAAATAAATTTCCATGCTTAATTCTAGGTTAAGACACAGATCCATCTGAATCTACAAAACCTTTGACAGTAGCTTGAATTTCCGAAAACACATAATCCGAAACATGTAGGTTATGTTTCGATCATATCCGTGGTCTGTGTCGAATTTGAAAAAGTCTGTCCTTAGTTCTTGTCAAGCAAACTGCACAATAGTAGCAGTAGCAAGATTATTGTGACTCCTTCTTTCACAACATTCTAGAAAAGGACATCGCTGGATTATCTGATTACAATGCGTTCTGTTGTGCTAAGGGCTAACCAAAGCCCAACATTTCAGTCGTTTTATTCCTATTCTAAAACAATTACATTCTCATTCATTTCATAATATGCACTGTAGCTTTCCGAACACTAAAATACAACCAACTAGCAGATCCGGCTGACTTACTTGTTCAAAATGTTCAAAATATCTACCCTCCACAAATTCAAATAGATGTATTTGTTCCCCGTATAAAAACTATTAGACTGGTTCAAGAGCGTTCTCCATAACAGCTGAATCAGACTTTATGGAACCATACGTAATGCCCAAACAATTTCAACATTCCAGAAACAACCTAAATCTCACCTATTTGATCTGGTTTTCCCGCACTAACTCCTCGGTGGCCCGGCTCCCTGTTGACGAGCTTGATTTGGCCTGGATTATGACACATGATCATGCTGAGGATATGTGAGCCTCTTAGCCCGGTCTGCTAAGGATTAAGGCGCGATAGAAGTTTTATTGATTTATTTGATTGATTGACTGATTGATTGATTGATTGATTATTCAATTAATTGATAAATTGATTGATTGATTGATTGATTGACTGATTGATTGATTGATTGATTGATTGATTGATTGATTGATTGATTGATTGATTGATTGATTGATTGATTGATTGATTGATTGATTGATTGATTGATTGATTGTTTTAATGTTTTAATGATTTAATGATTGATTGATTGATTGATTGATTGATTGATTGATTGATTGATTAATTGATTGATTGATTGATTGATTGATTGATTGATTGATTGATTGATTGATCGATTGATTGATTGATCAATTGACTAATTGATTGATTGATTGATTGATTGATTGATTGATTGATTGATTGATTGATTGATTGATTGATTGATTGATTGATTGATTGATTGATTGATTGATTGATTGATTGATTGATTGATTGATTGATTGATTGATTGATTGATTGATTGATTGATTGATTGATTGATTGATTGATTGATTGATTGATTGATTGATTGATTGATTGATTGATTAATTGCGGCCAATTTTTTTTCTTAATAGTTCAGCATTATTGCGCCAAAATGAAAATGTTTGGCAGGTATGCATTCATAGCGAAAACACTTTAGCTTACACCAGGTTATGTTTTGGGTCGTGTATTTTTTGTTTGTCTGTCTGTCCTTCTGTCCGTCAGTAAGCGGGCCAGCGGACTATCCATTAATTAGGATTGCAGTCTCTGACCAGGGAGATGTAAATGACACCTCCCTGCTCTGACTGACTGTCTAGCTGTGTTTTAAACGTACTTGAAAATATATAAACACCAACGGCCACTCCCCATTTTGTTTCGGGATGCGGTGAGTGAATACTGTTTTACGTCGCTTTCTGCAAAATGATGGCAATATCGCGACTGAAAGAAACCCGAAGTCGGGACTATGCCCTACTCTTATCGAATGATTCCAATGGTTCTACATGGGGTTCGAGTAAGGAATTACATGATCACGTATCAAAAAATGATGAGTGTCGTAGTAGGCCTACCTTATATATAGGTATAAAATGATGTACATATATTTATGTAGACAGATAAGATTATAAATATAGACCTTATCTCTATGGCTGTGGTGTATTGTCCTACTAACAGGTATAATTGATAACGTATTAACCTTATCATTTCAATACTAACACATTTAGGCTAATCATACAACGAGGTGTATTATCATTGTACAGCATGATATTGTAAATACAAAAGTTTTCCCGATAACATTACGTATGAAAATTAAAAAGCTTTTAGTATTTTGCTAAATAAATTCCTGAAATTAAAATATATTTATTTGGGTATATTCGTCCACTATTTTAAATAGATTGAAAATCAGAGAGTGAAATATTTATATAAGATATATACGAGACGTCTGAGTGTTATACGGGCCAGTGTTGAAGACGGTAGATTAACGTTGAAACAACACTCAATTTATCGTGTTTGCTGGATAAAGCCCAAACGGAAGTGATATAGTCATAAATATAGAGAACAGGACATGGTGCTACCTAGCAAATATGATACACTGACCCAATGTTGGTTCAATGTTGATCCAGCGTCGCAGATAGTGGGCCAACAATGAACCAACATTGGGTCAGTGTATCATGCTGACTGGGGAATTACTCGTACAATAAACTGCTGATAACTTCGACATTGGCGAATTTTTCATCTCGCTTTTACTGCAGTTAACGAGTCTCGAAGTCCACCTTGGCTATCTCTTTCTATGATTGCGCGCCCTATCACACACCAATCCTCTCTTTGACACTAGTTCGCCCTTGACCAACACTAACACCTCGAAACGGAGAAAACGCAAAGAAAAATGGCGAGTGGCAACCAAATTCTGCTTACTGGTCTTGTTTTGCTGGCGTGCTTCAGCTTGGGTAAGTGCAACTTGATATTTGCAAGTCGGCGGGGGTTTAAGTGTGACTGAGGTCACACTTAAACTGAGTCTGAGGTCTGAGTCTTGCTAACGTAATTTCCTACTTCAAATATAACCCAAAAATATAACACCTTTCAAATTGAATTACTCATTGTTGATCACCTCCCACATAATGGTTTTTAGTGGCATTTAATCTGGTTTGGAACCAGCTAAAAAATTATGGGGGCCTATAATTACAAGGGTTAACTCAGATACCGTTGCTATTTATTGATCATACCATGGCTAAAATTGTATCGTCCCGCGTATCAGCCAGACCTGCTTGTATTCTCCAGAGGGGCATAGGCCCTGTATCGTACCGGGGCCGCAGGCCTAAGGTACGATATATGGCCCATGCCCCCGGTACAATACAAAACTTGGTATAAAATATTAAAATTTGTCTTTTGTTTTTGTCTCTCTCATAATGGTGTGATACATAAACTATCGTCATTTTCTTGGGTGCAATGGTTTCTAATTCTTTCGTGCAAATGCACACAAGAGTAATGGGGCCACCATTCAATCCCCAAGGAGTATTTTTGAAATAAATCATATAGGGCAGACTCTGCATGAAATAAATACTTAACTTTGATAACTTTTCTATATTAACATGTAGGCTAGTAAAATTTGAAATTTTCAGCGCTCCGCCGAACGGGTTGAAATAAATAATTTGTCCGCGACAAAAACTCCAGCCTCCCCCCCCCCCTTGGAGATTGAATGGTGGCCCCCTAACGTTCCCAGTGACCGGTTATTGCGGTTTGTTTCAGCAGAACAGAATGCATGTCAATAACGGTGTTTTAATATCGGGCCAAATGTCGGTATATTGTTGGTCCACTTTCTATAAATCAAATTTGGAAATAAGATTAGAGATGAAAATCATCACTCTTTGAATGAACCATTAAAGCGCTATATTTAATAATTTAGGTGTTCACCCACTTGAATTTGTGTCTCGCTACTGCGACCCACAACTTCAAGTGGGTGAAATCGCTCATAATTATTTGTTTGATAAGACATCAAACATTTATAAATCCTAATGTTTAAACACTCATTCCATTCCAAATAACTGTGATTTAACCTTCTAATAAAACAGATGAAAAACGACGATAGTCGAGCTAATCAGTGTAAGGGTTAAATGGGGTACTCTCCGTTTTCCTTTGTACAGACTCAGACTCAGAATAATTTATTTGTCACACAACAAAAACAAACATACATATGTAACCAAATAAGAGGACAAAAATAGATTTTATTATATGTTGTGCGGATCAGGAGACCTGCATTAAGATCAATGTTGAACGCTAACATGCAGGCCACAGCAGTACTATAATCATGTATAATAGTCATAAAGGTCATTTTGTTTTACTGAGCTACTTCACACCACTTCATTTATTTTTCAGGCTCTGCCATCAGTTGTTTCGTATGCTCATCATACCCATCAGACAGAAACAACAGTCAGCCCTACCTTGATAAAGGGGAGCCATGTGCCGACCTGAACGCCACCACCACCAAACTACCCCTGATAGACTGCAATGAAAGGAACAACTTTACCGCAGCCATGGAGAGAAGACCCAACAAATGTATCACGGTGAAAACATGGGCCAAGAATTCCGTGGACGGAGAAACAATGACTGGAAGACCCGGCATCAGTGAGTATAAGAATGACAATATGAGGCCCATCCCAATAAGAATCGTAAAATTAAGATTATTTTAACTTGCTCTTATTTTCATTTGAAAAGTTAAGATTTATCTTAGCTTTTCTGATAGAATCCTAGATCTGATAGATCCTAAGATAATCCTAATTTTAGGATTCTTAGTGGGAAGGGCCCCAAGGGGGCAGAGCTGGACTTGACTGCCTTTTGTATTAAAGCAGCAGGTTCGTTCTGCTTCAATGAACCTTAATATGTACATAATTGTGGCAGACCCACTCTTGTGGACGTTGACTATGCTGCACATGCGGGTGGGCCCATAATACATACTCAGCGACTAGTCTACTTTAGCAATTGTACGGTTGAATTGTTTGTTTTTATTTTTCAGTCATTTGAAGATGAAGTTTCCAACGCAACTTCCAGCTTCAAATGAATGACAAATATCTCTATTTATGACAAATAAACATATTCACAAAAAAAGAAATCCAAACATTATCATAATTTAAAGTGTCCTTAAATTATAAATAATAAGTACTAATACATTTATATTCAAAGTTGTTCAATGTTTGCTTCTAGTGCAATTCCTTTTATAAAGTATTCCAAATGCTAACTACTTCATTTTTCAAAACTTTTAGACGTCTTAGTTCTGACTTGTCTGGAAGAAAAAAGTGATACGCTTTGATTGGATCAAGTCTCCTGTATGTCCCTTAGTCGAACACGAAACGTAAAAGGTTAATTATTTGATTATATCGTAGCAACACCTCGAGACTAAAGTGTCCCCACCGTCAATCAAATGAGTAAGTATAGGGACATTTTAACCCCAAAGGGTCTATATGCCGGACTGTATTCTGCAGAGCCAAAGGTACACAATCATTGTGAATGTGGATAATGGTAAAGATAACATTGGTGATTGGGCATCTGTTGTTTTTTAATTTAATTCTAATACATGTAGATTCTACAGAAATTTAATGACAGCCCAGCCTTCAGGGTCGCGATTTAGTAAAGTTCATGATTCACTGTATAACATAACAAAAAGCTAACAAGGACAATTAAAAGATATTATGCAATACTAATAACAGTAATTGGTCACTACAACACTATTTACCAGACAGATAATGTGTAGAAGTGACAGTTCCCTTTAACTAGATTAACCCTTAAAGCGCTAAATTATGGAATTAATTTTTTTACTAACTTGAAGTTGTGTCTTGCTACAGCGACCCACTACGTCTAGTGATATTACTTAGGCCTACATATGTACAATTTAAATAAGAAAACATATGTCAATTTAACCAATTCTATGCTAACTTCTCCTTCAATAAGTCTTTAGGGGGCGTCAAGCGAAGCTGACATATCTAAGATTTTTTATCGCAAGAGAGTGACGCAGATAAATCTGCGAGTTAATGCGATTATGTTGCGAATTTGCCTAAGAGTCATCGCTAAGTCATCTTAAACTAATCGCAAAGCATAAAGCTCTTGCGATTGATCCGTTGCTATGTTTGCAACTGGACTGCCACCTCACTTCGATTGACTGTTCGCAGAACATTCGTGCCGATTTTGTTCGCAAACTGGTGGTAATTGATTAACAATGTTAGTGTGCTTAGGCCTGAACTGTTCATTCATACCTACACAGTGTCTAGTCATTATATTAAAACTTGAACCGCTAAATTGAGTAATTTAATTTTTCACTCAATTGAAGTTGTGTCTCGCTACCGCGATCCACAACTTCAAGTGGGTGAAAATTATTATATTATATTATTTTAATTTGAGACTACACATTTGCAAATTTAGTTGTTTAAACGCTAATTTTATTCCAAATAACAGTGATTTAACCGGCTAATGAAACGGACTAAAAACGACTAAAGTTGTGCTCAGAGGTCAGATGGTTTTAACACTTGTGATGCTGAATTGTATTTATTTGTTTATATTTTGCCTTCATTTATAGCTGGAACTGCTAAAGCTATTTCCAGATTCAAACAACAACAAATATTACAAACATTTGAAAAATGGAATTATTTGATTAACTGAGCAACTCCAACAAACTATTTTAAACAGAAAGTGTGTGTTTCAGCTTACACCCTGGTATCCCGCTTCTGTGGCTACTCAGACAAGGTAGAAGACGTATGTGAGTTGACAGATGCTAACCAGGCCGAGCAGGTCCAATGCTGGTGCGGCACCGACGGCTGTAATAACGGCAACTCATGGCAAATCAGCACAGCTATTCTCCTGATCACTTCTCTGATCAGTCTTATAGCCTGGTGATTAAAGTACCACAAACTAAATATTCACAAACCGTACTGGACACAACCCAGGAGACATTGTTCCAGTGTTGTTTTAATGTTGGGCCAGCGTCGTAGACGGTGGACCTGCGTTAAAACAACTCTGGTTCAAGAATGTCTGGTGTCTGATGGGATGACGTTGTTTCAACATTAGGTCCAACGTGAAAGGAACATCTTATAAAAGTAGCTTTTGATTTCCAACAGCGAAAATAAGCTGACTATTTTTCGATGGTCAGAACAGTTTACTATAACAAAATTATACAGTTTTAGGCGGATGGAAATATTTGTAAACTAATATAAATTCGGCATTGCATTGTACCTGAACATATTTTGCCAATGAGATTTAAAGTTTGACAAGTCAGCAAAACATATATACATATTTTTCCGACGTCTTTTTATATTTTCTTTTATTACGATATTTTCACAACATTGAAAACAATGTATTAGATATTTACATAGTGTAGGTAATACAGATTTAAATATGGTGATTCATAAACGATTCTCGATTCTACCTTGAACAAATATCATAACATGATCTCGTATGTAATATGTTGATATTGCATGACTGCATCTATCGCTATGACAAATAAACAACGTTGGGCTTTAAAACGTTAAATTATTGAATTTAAGTTTTCATTCACTTAAAGGAAATCTAGCAAATTTATTGCTCATACTGTTTCATAATTTTTATTGTTTGAACGGCTGAAGGCGGCTATAGATGAGCAGCCACGTAGACGAGAATGTTTAATTGTTTTTTTTCTGAAAAATATACATTGTTTTCTTTTTTTTTGCTAAGAATAGGATATTTCAACTTTATTTGCGCGTTGCTAAAAGATACAAATCAAACAAAATATATTCCTACATATATTGCCATATATATGTAAATATCAACACCTTCGGCTTGTAGTTATTTTTTTTGTATATTACGTGGTCATAATGAGCATTATTGAAAAATATTTTGTATGTGATATTACGTTTGTTGTGTAGACTACTTTGGAAATTCCCCATACGTTACAGCATATCATGTGTTTGTAAGTGTAGCTGTATTAAATGTGCTAGCAATATTACTAGTTTTGTTAGTGACACACTAGAAAGTAGTTCTTAAAAAATAATTTCCGTAGAAATCACTAATATATGTCACTAAAATACACAATAAAATATATTTATATCAGTGTTTGCTTTTTTGTACATTTTAACTGTAGATCACGATATCGATTATACACTTTAAACGTTAAACACGACTATAATCGTTTTTAAACTGTTGTTTTTAGCAGGTTAAATCACAGTTATTGGGAATAAAATGAGTGTTGAAACATCAAAATTTGCAAATGTTTGGTCTCAAAGTAAACAAAAGTGAGTACTTTTCACCCACGTGAAGTTGTGGGTCGCACAACTTCAAGTGGATGACAATTCAAATAAGAAAACTTAGCGGGAAATGGTTGAATGGGGGTATGAATTGGGAGACACATGTGAATATCTTCTGATGTTTGGTATTGACATTTAAATAAAATATTGCTGTTATTGCATTGTTTATAGATTAACGAAGACACGTCAGGGTCGCAGATTTAAAAATATTACAAAATCAAACTTAAAGTAGTGGTCCACAGTGAACCATTATTGGCACAAGCGTATACCCAGAACGCATTGCGCTCGTTGGAGAGATAGTAAAGAACAGGCATTGGAGTGGACGAGGCCTTTAAAATGGTTAGTGTATAAATTATGAAAAGTGAGACAGGTCCCCTGAGATTAACGGTTAAGACTGTAAGATTTCTCCAAGGACGACTAAATTAGAAATTTGATACATTTCAAATATGCATCACATTTATTAACTTAGATCTTTGTGAGATAATATTTCTTCTTTGAATGGGCACTGCAAATTTAAAGGTTGATAAAATTTCCAGGCTGTTCACGTATTCAACCAGGTCGGAAACAGCTGAGCGAAGTGAGATAATCCAACTCACTGTATAATAAATTCATCTCCCCGACAACAAGGCTTGACACAGCGAGGGCGGTAAGCCGAGTAATAGATTGTTTTAACACCGTTTCAGCCAGGTCGGTCTGCGACCTCTGGAGTAGCGAGCCTTGCGTGGGAAAATGAATACATTTGGAGTTTCGACAAAACAGTGATAAAACACAAATGGTACGGTCATATCCAAGATACCGCCATGTTGAAAAAAACGTTGATTTTTTCAGGTAAAACGGTCCACACAGTCGCTAGATGGCGACTCACCATGATACATCCCAGGAAATAAAATACATTGAGGCAATTCTATGTTAATGTTGGGCCGGCGTCGCAGACGATTGGTCAAATTAACCCTTACAGCCCGGGGATCGAGTTTAGTCGTCAGAATCTGACGTCTGTAGACGTCAGATTTTACCGACTAAAGTCGATCCCCGCACTGCAAGAGTAAAATTATTTCTAATGGCCGTAGACCCATAACGTAGCTATTCAAATGAACCGGGAAGAGCTGACTAAGCCATTTATGATGATTTCAAATTGAAAAAACCCTTTGGCTTCCATGTTTTTCATAAAAAAATTCAGCACTTTAAAGGTTAAGTCCGCTTAAATTTAGCACACTCAACCTTTAGCTCACGAACATATAACACCTCTGTAAAAAAAAGGGGCATTACTGTTTAATTTTAGTATATATCCTTGACCATAAAACATAAATTTGAAGGCCATTTGCATGTTAATACTACATCAACCTAAATATATACATATATATATATGCTATTTAGGCTCAAAACAACGATTTCAGGTGATAGCCGCCACAAAATGCATTTTTAGTCCCATTTCTAATGAGATGTTTAAACAACTGTTCATAATTGATTTGGTAGGTGATTCTAAAAAGGATTGTGACAAAAACAGACAATTCTATTGTTTTATTTTAGTTTTTTTGCTATATTGTCCGCACTAGAAGCGTCGACCAATCACCTGCCCAATGTAAACCCTTCACCTGGTCAATGTACCGCACTTTTAACTGGGCCACCGCTATTAAGCATACCATTTATTTATGACCCAAACAAAAACAGGGGGGGGGGGGGCAGCAAGACGTGAGCTCAGTGCGCCACATTACCCTGTTACATTTACTGAGAATTGTTTAATATCACAATGGATGGAACATCAGTGATCTGGGTTAAAATACAGGTTTAAACAACATATGTAGCATCGGAGGTATACAAATAACGATACCTTCGGGAAAACTTTAATACAATATTTTCCTGCAGGAATCCGTTAGTACGAGGATATTTGTTTCGTTTAGGGGTAAAAATGTTAACGCTTTTCTATTGAATAAAATAATGCCTAATTCTGTATATATATTATGCAATTTCTCCTGTTTATTTTGTAGCATGATAACATACATACATACATACATACAACATAATATATATAATACAAGTAATAGTAACTATTTATATAATATTGCTGTAATGCATAAAGCAGGTGGTTTATGTAATCACATGGACCAAGTATCCTTAGTGAAGGTTAATTAACGTTCGATGTTTGTGTACGTCATTCTCGCTCCTTATTTTTACACACAGGGATGAAGATCATTAGAGTTGGATCCAATATCCACACTGACCTGGAAACAAACGACAACATAAGCTTTCAAACTAGTCCTAATCAAACTAATTTGTTATTATTGTTTTATACATACTACCTAACATCATTGACAATGTTTGACACATTATAATCCACATCATTATCAATGTTTCATGTATAATAATGCAAATCACTCTCATTGTTTAAACAGAATTATTATGATGGTTGGATATATATTCAAAGATATTATCATCACCCTTTAATATTTAAAAAAATAATTTACTACTTTTTGAGACTACTTGTTACATGTTTGGTATTCAACCACATTGTTGTCGCAGTCTTAGATTCTTTTTCCAGTCGATCTAGTTTTAGTAAATAACATTGTAAATAGTATGTGCTCTTGTATCAATCAGAACTAACAACTCTAGAAAAATAATAATTCACAACCAATTTAAATGAAATGCGAAGCCTCGACTGGTTTTCACTTAATATCATTCTAACTTTGTGACCAGCAATAGAGATGGCGGTTGGTGGTAATATATTAAACACAGATAAATATAATTTAGGCACATTTTCTCAGAAGAAAGCTTAGAATTTGTATTTTCAACTGTGAGTAGAATCTTAAAAGCGGTGTTATTCGACCTAATAACAAAGTGTAATATATCAAGTAGAAAAAACCCCCAGAAATCTTTATTGTCATTGAATGGAATCCAGAGTAATTTTATTGTGATAGACGCAGAACATGTTTATTGTGATGAATTAATATGAAATGAAATGAATGGGGTTTTAGGCCACCTTTGTGCACATATAGGCTAAACTGGGACAGGAGGACCTCCTGAGATGAATGAGATGACACTGCGCTCCAGACACAGGATGCGAAATTCAAGCCCTGACTGTCTGAGGCCGAGCACGTTACATCTCAATCACGGAGGCTCCCCACAATATTGATCTTTACAAGTGAGCGGAGAAGAAACATTTCCAAGAAGGCAGCTTTAACCACTGCACCGGGGCCCCCGCCCTAAATGTGATGAAGTATAACACTTTTTAATGAATTTATTCAAAATATGGCTCGTGGTTCAGAAAGGTGACAATAGTGCTTAAAGGCTTAACAGTTTGGTGATTTTTCTAGTGAAATCATGAATAAATTGAACTAATATTATCATATTATACTTTTCTTTGTCTAACAAACCACCAAGCTTTCACCATAGACACTTACTCCGCAGATGTCTCCAACGAAGAATTCTTCATTGCTGTTGGAGCCTGTGTAGCCAATCACAAAGCCACAACCACGTGGAGTAATGGTGCCTGAAAACGGAAGAAAAACTTGAAACAATTATATCATTTCAATTTGTATAAAAAATTGATCCTATAGATGTAGTAACAATAATCATTGGTTTTACTTAAAGGCCCAGTCACACAGTCCATCACGCACGTCCAGCGCACAAAAAATGAAGATTTTGGTCAGTGCGTTGTGATTCGCTTGGCGTGCGTCAGAACTCGTTGATGATTTGACGAGAACGCCGGATGAACGTTATTCATTTATTGTGTGCGTCTACCTCTGCTCACATTTTTTGCATGTTCAAAAATGTGAGCGTTTTTCCACGTGTGAATGTCCACGCCAGACCAGCGCCAGTCTAACACTAGGCACAAGTAGACCACACGCTCTAAATTTGTTGCGTTTCCGTTGACTGAGGTTTGTCCCAGTCACACATGAACGACGCACAGTCCACGCATAAAAAAAATAATAATAACATTTTGAGTCCGTATTGTGAAAAACGTCGCAAGCTGGTAGCGAATGCACAGCGTGTTTTTAACGCAAATAGTGAATGAACAGCGCTTTGCTAACGCGTTGGACGCATACAGTGCGCATTAAACCCTAGAATGCTAATGTCGACGATTATAGTACATTTTATCAGTTTGTTTTAAACACATGTAAACATTGTTAAATGAAAAATGTGTCCTAAATTCATGATAACATTATATGTTTGGACGTAATTTTGACAATTTAAAAATAAATTCTGCACTTGAAGCCATGTATCGCGTGCAACACCACCTCAAATGATTAAAAATAAAATGTCGTTCTTCAGAGCTTCAAGGGTTAAGCTGCAGAAATAACTTAGTCACAGCTCGAGCTGGGCGCATTGCCTGCGTGTGCCCAGCGTTTGCTTCGACCGCTCATGCAGCGCAGGGCAGGTGTGTTGCCCGAGACTGCCTGGCGCCCGCAACGGGCAGCCATGTGATACAAAGCAAACGTATTTGGCGTTGATATAACTTTGCTCTAGCACACCCTACGTGTTGCTGGCGGTCTTCTGACGTCTACCTTTATGCGTTCATATGCGTTCAATAATTAATCAATTTTTAACACACCCAACTTCCTTTGGCGAATCCACTGCGCACAAAAATATGTGTAGCGTTAGTGCAGCACCCTCCACGAACCAGTAACGAGTGCTGACGCACGACCGACGCACGAAAGACACTTTCGCAAAAATAATAAATTTTCAGTGCGTGGGTCGTGCGACGACTATGTGTGACTGAGCCCCACGGTCAGAAAATAACACATAAATGCCGGCACTGAGCGCGCATATGCCGCCCATCCATCGTGTTCCTAACGCATGGCCAGCGAGCTTATAACGTATATGGGGCCACTGGGCCTTCAGTATCGCATTGGTGTGTGTACACCTGCATTGTACATGTACACGTGTACTATAAACGTAGGTGATCTCTCCCCAGCAAACACGAAGACTTGACCCAATGTTGTTTCAATGTTGGTCCAGCGCCGTTGGCGGTGGGCCAATAGTGAAACAGCATTGGGTCAAATCCTCGCGTTTGCTGGGTCTGCAGTAGATATAGTATATGGGTGGAAGGTGAAGGGGGGAACAATCCATTTACACCTCATTATAAATCCAAAAAGTCCATGTTCTTGCTCGGCGATCAGTTTTTTTCCAAATCAAGACGGTGTAGTTTGCTACTTTTTAAAAAACAAATATAGTCTTATTCCGGAAAAAAATGAATGCCGAGAGATAACATGATTGTTTTGGATTTGGTAAATGGATATTTTTCCCCCAAAGCTGTGGATGGATATATGTCGTGAGTTTTGTGGTCTCTAAGTATGTAAATACAAATATATCTAAGTATTTCGTTTCCGTTGATTAATAGTGTTTTTTGCTTAACATAACCAGCGGGTTTTTGTACCGATTGAAGTGGTTTAAAAACTTAAAATAGAGTGAATTGTGGGGGACCCCAGGAAAAACATTGCCTTCGCCTTCCACCCATATACTATATCTACTGCAGAGAGATCACCCCCGATGATAGTACACGTGTACATGTACACTGGAGGTGTACACACACCAATGCGATACTGAAGGCCCAGTGTATTGGGCGTGCTAAATGCTTTCTGACTAATTCGTGCCTCGCGTTGGCGATGCGCGGTGTATTCGTTAACTTTGTCGCCTTGCTAACGCGCAACGCGGTGGCTAAACGCTGTGTATTTGCTGATTTATACACCTGATTTATTTATGACACGCTGTATATTCGTCCTAAACTCGCTGGCTCTTCTCATGTCCTGACAAAATTCATGGACGCACAACGACGCACTGCTCTAATTTTTGTCACTCAAGGCGTGGGCTGTGCGTCGTGTATGTGTGACAGGGGTATTACTATGAATAATCCCACATTGGTCACATCTAGCTTTCGCAGAAAAGACCTGTAAAAACGTGGTATGTGTCACGTCATATGCCCTCAGGAAAATGGCCATCGGGGAACAGACAAAATTTCCATAATCGTTCTAGACATATTTTATTATAAGAGATTGTACGTTAACGTGTAATTAATAAATAAGATGGACTGCCAATATCTTACCAGTTCATTAATAAAGTGACTTAGTAGCAATATATCTTATAAAGTGACTTAATACCAGCTTAGCAAACACTCGATTTTTAAAATAGGCTCATTGCACGACCCCAGATAAAGTTAAACATTCCCATTGCATAAGATGTCAGAGTATAGTTGTTAACCTGAAGGATTGGAGCTTGCTACAGGTCCAAGGCAGTTACCAACGGTACAGGCATTGTACTGAGCATTATCCATCAAGTAAAGGTTCCAGCTGTTGGGAGACAAACCCTGCTCGTAGATGAATACTGCATGGTATCGGACTCCTGATACAATCTGTACAAACAAAACAACTGATCATCTACATATCCTGAAAACACGAGATGTTCACCCAATGATGGTTTAACCCTTTAAGCCCTCACGATGCATTAAAGCATCATTTTACATCCATGAAAACACACTTAATTGTCCTACAACAAAGAATTTTAAAACGAAAATTTCCATGAAACTGGCTTAACAATAGATGACAATTTTCTATAACTTTTAAACCACATCAAATCATCTTCATCCACTACAAGTCGAGAATTGCGGCAGCAATTCGCGGCTTGTAGTTGATGAGTATGACAATGGTGAAGTCAGGGTTGAAAGGGTTAACCCTCATCCTTCCGATCACGACTATTGTCGTTTTTAATCTGTTTTATAATTTGACCAAATCACTGTTATTGGGAATGATATGTGTGTCTAAACATCAAGATTTGCAAATATTTGTGTTCAAAGCAAACAAATATGAGTAATTTTCAGCCACTTGTGGCTCGCGGTAGCGAGACACAACTTCAATTGGCTGAAAATTTAAATAAATTAACTTAGCAGGATAAGGTTTAACACTGAGTCATCGTCACAGAGGAAATTCAGAATTAAACTAACATAAAAATAATATATTGTACAAAACTGCTGATTCCCCTATCTAGCATATCCTACTTTCTGGGCACTGTCATATTGATGAGGGTGTATAGTGGACGACTAAAAGTTTTAAATATACACAACACATACACATATCACATATAGGACACCAACACACGCTAGACCAAATATTTTGTATCTTAGAGACATGTTTTAAAATTTGTCAATCTGTATTAAAGCCGTCAATTTCAAATTTAAATAGAAATCCCTCATGGTACAAAAAATACGAGCATCCCATTAGTTAGAATATTGATATGGCCTAGGTCAGTTTGGCTTTTTTTGTCTATATCCGTCGATACATGGTATCAGCCAGGTTTGGCAAGAGAGAAGAGTAAAAATATAGAATTATAATACATCTGGTTACGTTTAGGGGTGTCAAGCAACACTGTTGCAAGTGATATTTTTTAATTGACACGACCGTCACCTTGCACATCAACTGTGCTATCATTGGGCTTAGCAACTGTTGCTATGTAGCATTGCTAAGCCAAAGAAAAGTCGGTTGTGTAAGGACATGGTCATGCTAATTTAAAAAAAATCTTTTTTTTTTTTTAAAATGACAAATAACTTGTCAGTGTAACTCCAACCCCACAACTCCGTAGTGATAATCATTGATGATACTCTTGTCAACAACCATAGACCTACTTCAATCATCGAGCATCCCATTAGTTATAATAATGATATGGCCTTGGTCAGTTTTTTTGTCTATATCCGTCGATACATGGTATTAGCCAGGTTTGGTAAGAGAGAAGAGTGAAAAGATATAATTATAATACATCTGGTTACGTTTAGGGGTTTCAAGCAACACTGTTGCAAGTGATATATTTTAATTGACATAACCGTCACCTTGCACATCAAATGTGTTATCATTGGGCTTCGCAACTGTTGCTATGTAGCATTGCTAAGCCAAAGAAAAGTCGGTTGTGTAAGGACATGGTCATGCTAATTTAAAAAAAAATCTCCGTAGTGATAATCATTGATGATACTCTTGTCAACAACCATAGACCTATGGTCAAGATTTACTTCAAGGTGGAGTAATTCTAGCTGTAGGTAACTAACAATATCGCTAGGAAAAATTACTATGAGTTTGGGTAAATACTCACACCACCAACAGCAAGTATGTGCTTTGTTAGAATTCCAGTCTGCAGTTCCAAGGTGGCAACCAAGTAAGTGTCGGTCGAGTTTTTCTCGACACTGAAACCGAAAGAAGCGTCAGCAGCACAATCTCCGTAAGTGACTACTCCCCACTTTGTGCCAACTGCTGTGTTATCCCAAGATGCATCCAAAGTGAACTCAGCTGTCAACTTAAGCTGGCTGACCCAATCTCCAGCAAAGAGACCGTCCATTACATAGGTTCCGAGGTGACCACCATTTCCTAAAACTGAATTGTAGCCTAGGAAGTGTCCACAGCTGTTCTGTACATAGGCCATGGCTGGCATACCAAGCTGTCCTACCCATCCTCCGTTACAACCATGTGACTCTGTGTCAGTTGTAAGCGGAATGGACACTTTGCAGGTGCAGTCAACTGAAATTTAAAAAATATAAGAATCACATTCAGTTTACTGGAAATTGTTTTCTTGTGAAACGTTTTATATTGAGTCATTCCCCCCGTTGAGCTATGTACCCCCCGTTAAGTGTCCTAAATGCAGTAAAAGTATTATATTTTGACCGAGTTGTGTTCTCCAAAGTAAACTGTTTGAATCCGTAAGATTTTGCGCCCTCGCCAGTCAAATGTTGCACCCGCCACTGTCAAATACTCATGATTTGTTTGTTACACAGGTACAAGTTTTCGACTATTTAGTTCAAGCAATTTTACAGCACAGGCTTTTTACTAACCTCTCATTTCTGTACATGTGCAAACATGATCTGTGTCGTTGAAGTATCCATCTACACCACATGTTCCAACTTCCACAACTTCACCTCCTTGATACATTCCAAAGAGCCATTCGGGTTCCATTTGCACGTATGGGCAGTGTGCTAAAAATACATGTTCTCAATATTATCTACATTCAATAACATATACTTTAAACAATAATCGCGTTCATAGATTAAATATTAACCTCACAACAAGCTCAAACATGTCAACTTAAATGTATCAATACATGTATTAATTCGACTTAAAAATATGGATTTTCAACCCTCCCATCTTTTTCACACAGGGATTATTTGAGTTCTAATTCATATGTATGGTCATCTGTGAAATCACAGTGTTTTATGTAATATGTATTGATTGAGGGGATAACTATAATTAGGTATTTTGGTCATAAGTTAAAATTCAAAAGTAGCTCATTGTTCAGACGGTATAGAAAATGCAGACTGTTAAATGATATACGGTAGATGACGGAAAATACACAATTTTTACTCCCCTTTACCCTTAACCGATAAGGCACTGATGTTGACTGTAGTAGTTTCTTTGTATTTTTGCCACCTGTATGGAGATTTTTCAAAATCGGAAATGCCTGTTTCGCCTATCTACGTTATGCTTCATTGCTCTACTTCATTGCTCTACTTAGCACATTCAGTACCACCTTTTAAACATGGTAAAGATGAAATGTGACATCAATCAGCAATATTTGAAAACAGTTGACTTCCATTTTGTCAAATCTGAATAATTTCACTCACTTGAAGTTGTAGATCGCGTCAGCGAGACACAACTTCAAGTGGGTAAAAATTCAGATTGCATAATTTGGCGGTTAAAGAGTTAATTTGTATAATATTTACTACTTAATTCGGTCTGGAGTTCTGAGTGTGTGAAAATAGCTTCATTAATCTAGTTAATTCTTGAGGGTATTATATTTTAAAAACATATTATGTCCTACTTGAGTAAATTTTGGAATCTATTTTTATTTTAAAAATAATATACTGTGCTCTAATTGAGTCAATTTTAGCGGATGTTTTATAATGTGTTCTAGTTGAGGTAATTTTGGAGGATTTGTTTGATATATTGCAAAGGACATACAACGTCCTAATCATGCTAATCGAGAACATTCTGAAGATTATTTTTGTGTTTTAAATACCGTACTCACAGTGTTCTGGAGTGCTGACTGTGGGGAAACCGCAGTCATCACACTCGGCGGGATCACAGGTTGTCTTTGTGCATGGAGCTCCTCTGCGAATGTCTTCTGGGTCTGTGTACGTACCAGGAGCACACCAACGATCTACGGATGTGATGACACCACTATTCTTAACTTTATAACATTCCTTGTAATGTCCACACATTCGAGGGTTGTCATCAGCCTCTATAAACCCTCGGCCCAGGGCGTCAAAGTCACTGCATCGGTAGCACTCATCGTCACCAGTACCTGGTAACACACAATCAATCAATTAGACAGATGTTGTATGTTGATACATATATTACATGTTTACATACTAGCCACTCAAGTCTAATATATCGTATTAGATTGCCAAAATAACTAATTCTTATTTGCTCTTTGTCAGTCGGCGCATGTACTCGTGACAAGGAGGTAAATGGGTGAATAGCTCATAGCTCATGAATAAGCCATAGAAAAAAAACAAAAAATGACTGAAAATGGACAAATAGCATAATCTGTTATTTTCAATTAAAAGCTTTTGAAAAAAGAAATAGATGACTACTAACATACAAATCCATTGTGTGTGTATATAATCTGAGTGGATTTTACTCTCACGATCAAATTTTATCTTGACACCCTAAATACCCTGAGAACCTTTGTATTGGCAGAATTATGTGCTACTTGGAAATCCAAATAAATATGTTTATACCAACCCTAAAATACGTACTACGGTATAAGAATGGTTAAACATTTAATATTTCCATTATATCCATGCCATATAAAAAACTATGACTTGTATTGTATTGTATGTGGACTTAACAAAGTATACTCACTGCGTTTGACAATGTTGGCTAGGCTGAGAGACAGCAACGTTAGCGAAATTATCAATCTCAACATCTTGTTCTTTTTGTTGTCTTTCTGTAAGTTCAAGCTGTAAAAAATAATTTGTTTATGACAGAATTTGCTGCATATCCCAATAAATGGTTATTTGGTATGTCTCGCTTTTAAATGATCGTAAAAGTATACTCTCATTCCCTGTAATTAGACTTCAAGTAGTAATGGAACCAATGCAAGTAAGGGAATTTTCATTGTTCATAATTTTTAAATTACATTGCTGCCTACATCATGCCTAATAAATAATAATAATTGTTCTATATTAATATATATATCAGCAGTAAAATAATAAATATTACGCGACTAAAGGGGGGCCGAGTGTCGCTCTATGGTGTATGAGAAAAACGTATTTGTCACGTTTATATCAAATTGATATAAACGTGAGTGTCATACGCACAAAAAAACCCTTTAAAAATACAGAATTGTGCATGTATTTGTCGTGTTAAACTCATGAGGAGCTTTAATATTGTCAGCGTATGACCTGCCAATGTTTGCAAGTATTAGCATGTGATCACCATGAACTGCATATGGCCAGCCTATGACCAACGTAATTTGTGAAGCTAGCATAATTGTAGCAATAACTTTAGATTATATAAACTTCTTGCTTGTAGCATCATGGGCATGTGAAACATCCCACATGTCCAACGTTTTAATATAAAGTGCGAGGAACTGTTGCAACCTACGAGTAACATTCCTCCAACATCGTCTGCAAAGCATTTGTTTAAATGAACCAGAAGGTTTTTTTTAGAATGTTTAAAAATAATTTTGTGTGTGAAAGCAGAAGCCAACGAATGTCAGCGAATATCAGCGTGTACCACCGTCTTTGACACGTATGTAAGCTATGGTTAGCTAGCACTTGCATTAATTTTGTCGATGTACACTAGTGTATGGGTGATATATTCCATACGGTGGCATACACTAGTACGATACTTTGTAGTGTTACACCACGTTTGCATTCACCTAACGTTGGGACCGTTTTCTGAGACAATCTTGAAAGTTAAGCAGGTGGCCAAATAACCTACATTTAAAGAGTACCGTACAATTATGCATTCATACACCGGTGATGATTAAGCAGAAAATGTGAAAAAATCTTGGATCTTCACAGAAAAGCTAGGTCTATCTTAGCCATCTTAACATTTATGTGGTGAGATAGCAGCTTAGCTATATAGCCTAGCTTTTAAGGTTGTCTGAGAATTTTCTATGTTGATTAAATGAGATATAAGTAGAAATCAACTTACCTGACTCTGTTGATGATTGTACTATGATGTCTGAAGTAAGACTGGTGTTGAACTTCAAGAAGGCCTGGATTTATGTTGTTTGTTAGGCCCATGTTTACTCTCCAGAGGCCTCGCTTCTCAGCAAAATCACTACATCACCCATTGTTGGTTTAATGTTGGGCCACCACCTGTGACATTGTCCCAACATTAAATCACGATTGGTTGTTTTCTGACCTGGTTTAAATTCGTTTAAAATCAGTTTGTGGTCCACTTTCTGCAGAGCTTCACCAGCCGTAGATGTCACTGCGTCACGGTTTCTGTGTTATACACCTCCCAGAGGGACAGTTCTCTGGGTGATATGTGTTCTTGGCAACTTGTATGCATTAGTGATTCACGTAACATCAAATTAAATTCTGAAAAACCCACAAGCTCCAACGATCTCCAGGTTAAATTGGTTCACGAAGTTAATTTATTTATTCCGCGCAACTTTGAGTGCAGAAATGTTACAGCATGCTCTATTAATTTTTAATTTAACTAATTTTTCAAATATTGCTCAACATGTTTTATCCATTTATTTATTTTATTTATTTGACCAGCACCCTAACTAAGTTCGACATCCAGGATAACATGTATATACATGGTAATTACAGTTAAAGGTAAAATTAGGTAAAAATATACTATACATAACTTTTGTTTCCCGCGCTAAACTAGAGATAAAATAACTACATATTAGTATAAACGTAGCAAAAAAACACTCTGGAAAGTGTAAAAACTTATAAAACAACTACAAGTAGAGCAATTTTTAAAAGCATGTAACTTTATGATAATATCAGTACTTTAGTTTAATAAAGTCTTCACGATTTCAATGTTGTAAATATTTGCTTGACTGCGGAGCAAATGGAAGGTGACCAGGGTGCCCTGAGCCACCACACAAGTTCAGTTCATTATGCACTCCACTGATAAAAGGGCTAAATAACAATATAATACAATACTAATACAATGAAACAATACTATATTAACATGATTAAGATAATTTATAAAAAACAATAATACAAACTATGTGGTATTAAATAAAGCCATTTTACTATATATCTAGACAAGTACATAACGTAAGTCCCTTTTAAAATAAAAGTAATTTGATTAGACTCGGATAAAAGAGTGGTCCGTTCTGACTCGACCAAAGTCTACTGTCAGGTTTGTAGTCATTCAATAGAGATGTGACAATATCAAAAAAATCTGACACATATAATGATTTAAAAAGCAGTTTGATGTCTATCATCTCCCTGCGGAAAGATAATGGTAAGATATTTAAATATTCACAGTAATTAATTGCTGGATAATGAAGTGCATATCTAGTAAAATTATGTTGAATTCGTTCAATGGAATCTATTTGAAATTTAGTAAAGGGTGACCATACTGGGGCAGAATATTCTATAATAGGCTGTATATATTTATAAAATAAACAAAAATACACAAAAACTACGGAAAATAGTTCATTATAATTTGAATGGCAAGATTGCTGCTTTCGCATTTTTAGTTACATTTCGATTTGCTATACTTTGCTTTTAAACATTTTTTGGAAATTCATATGGCGTCTTGAATAACCACAAAAACATATTATCACAAATAAAAATGTATTTGTCCTAATATCATGAATATATTTTATGGCCAGAAAAAAAGAGACGTGATTTAGTAAATTTTATTATGCATAGGTTGAGTTTTGGTGTTGCACTTTGACTAGTTTTGACCAAGTTTATGGTCACAGTTTTGTACACATCCAATAATTCTAAGTGCTATTTTATTTCATGTTACCAGAACGTTCTTGTCGTCACGTATTGTTCAATAAATGGTGCTTTTAAATATAATTTTTTATACATTTTATTGTAAAATAATATGTTTCATTGTAACATGCAAAAATAAAAAATAAAAATGTTACATAAAATTTGTTCCGGTCTAGTTGTACCATAGACATATAATTATATCTCGGTGTTGTACATTGTATACAACTATTTTTGAATAAATAAATAAAACAAGAAAGAGTGTAACTCACCATGATTTTTTTTGTAAGAAGAATATTTTTTTTATCAATATTTCACTTCAACATGTTCAAGATCACACAAATATTATGTAAATTTATGGTATGTCATTTTCTGTCTGTGTTTTTGTATGATTATATGTTTACATGCTCCCAAAAATAAATGCTGAAAAACCCACAAGCTTCTACGATGTCCATGTTAAAATGGCTCAAATAATTAATACATTTCATATACACACCCTTCAATATTGATACTTGTATTTGTTGAAATAGAATGTTTGAGGAAATGGAGTGTTTTAAAGCGACACAATCATGCTAAAATCATAAAAAAATCGGTAATTTTATTTTGGCTTTCTAGTATGACCATATGATGTAACCATGTCCATAGACTAGAACCGAAAAAGTTTTTTAATTGTTGTGCTGCGCATTTACAAGTTAAACGAGATATAGAGACGATATTGCCGTATTTCTTATTTTGGACATGCATTTCCAAAATAAGAAATCAGGAAATTCGTCGTCTATATATTACCTAGACATATAACCTAGGCATCTCACCTAGACATATTAGTTTGTTACATAATAATGTTTTACCTGTTGACGGATATAATTATACAGAGACCATCGCTTGGATAACAGACATAATATGACTGCCACCTGGTGAATATCACAATGTTTATCGATATTCGGGATACCATTTTGTACTGTGTAGGAGCATAGATATGGTAGGAGAAAATACATATATATCAATAAATAATCCAAAATATGAACATTATTGAACATAATTAAACATAATTAAAAGTTATAATTATATATGTTGTTTATAACACAGCAATATTCGTTACGTGATGACTGGCGATCTATTTTCATGACACATATTTTAAGTAAAAGTGCAAATATTTTGGTCTATATGTAGTTAGGCCGCCTTTTGGGTATTACGTTATTTGATTTGCAGCGCTGGATACTAGTATTTTATCAAAATATTCCTAACTAGGTGTGCAGTTTCGCATACCAAAAATGCGTGATAGCGTAACGTTTCTTTTTTACTTTTTACATTATGAAAGTGAGATAACGTAACGTAATTCTAGCGGATATAGAGCACAGTACGTCCAAAAGTAAAATATTTTCAATTTTGAATTGACCCATGAAAGGAGAAAAAACAATTATCATTTTTTTGCAATGTAAATCAATAAAATCAAAAGCCTTTTTCAAGAATTTCGTTACATGACCACACTGGGTGATTTCACATGTCTAAATTTTGAACATTGCCACATTTTTTTGTCTTCAGGCTTGTAGGACAGATAAAAATAGTCAAAATAATTAATGCATTGTGAATATATGTATATATAATGTAACAAAACATGTTTACGCTGACAAAACTTATATAACTTATTGCCAAAGGAGAAGACGAGATACTTCTACGTGAAGCACGTGGTTGTAGCCGTCCTGGCGGTAAAAACTGGTCGCACATATATGGTGAATATTTGCGTACATATATGATGAATATTTTTTATTTATAATAAATGAATTCTACAATATTTTTTTTTGTTGAGCTATTTACTTTGATATGTTTTCCATGCAATATAGTGGTAAAAAGCGGATACATGTTTTTTTTGTAACATTTTTGGTGGCTTCCACGTGGAGTTGACGATATGTTATGTATATAGTGCACACGGTATGTACATTCACTGTACGTTGACTATTAAATGACCCGTTAATTTACAGATTAAATTGCCTGTGACACAATTTATTCCCCGTGTCGCCAGTGGCGTGTACAACAGTCATTGCCCTCCGTCATTGAATGAAAACCCCAGGCCACCAGAGTGTACCCCTCAACGTGACTGAAATTAGTTTCAGCCACGGATTGTGTCCATACAAAACGTGTACTACTTCATTTGGATACTCATATCTCAGACTTGCAGCGATTAATCAGGTCAATAAAAAGTTTATTATATTCAGTAACATTTCACCCACATATACACATATTCAACACCTTTTCAGCTACGTCATTTATCTATTGTGCTCATTTTTCGGTCCTTTGGTAGAGATCATTCTCAGTCACCGCCATGTTGAAAAACGTTAATTATTATCCTGGGTGACACAAAACAATACACGAACCATACCTTTACTTTATGTGGGATGTCCACGGCTGACCAGGGTGTCGTGGCCCAGCAAACGTGAAACGCTGCTCCAGTATTGATTTAATGCTGGGCCACCGTCTGCGACGCTGGACCAACATTAAATCAACACTGGGTCAACTTTTGTGTTTGGTGGAGGGGAAAGTCACTCGAGCGAGGCCGTGATGACGCAGAATTCCTCACCCGTGAAGATCTCCGTATTAACCTCACTCGTTACGCCACGCAATGCATCCTGGGTAGGAAACTTTCCCAAATATTAAATATAATTAAGCCTAAAACCACAACATAATTAAGAATATTCACACTTGAATTTCACATAGCAAATTTTGATTTTAGGTTTAAATCCACCTGTAAAAATGAAAATATAAAAACCAACTTGGAAAAGCAACCTGTGTTATTCAATATCAGTTTCGTATATTTGTTATTTTGCGCAGAATCCTGAGTGGAAAAATAATATAAGTTGCAGATAAATGATAAGGAGAATGGGGGGTTGTAACAACTTTTCACTGATTACATCACACCTTGTCTATAGTCTATACACCTGGAGACCTCCTGTGTTTATATCTACGGTGTGTATGCTGCCGTGCAAAGCCAAAAGGCAGTATCTGCTTACTTTACAAGTAAGCAGATACGGCCTTTTGGCTTT
Organism: Flabesymbios commensalis; assembly: GCA_964017125.1. NCBI lineage: Eukaryota > Metazoa > Annelida > Polychaeta > Terebellida > Flabelligeridae > Flabesymbios > Flabesymbios commensalis. The sequence goes on along the minus strand of OZ024903.1, from coordinate 97,997,180 downwards.
GCTGAGCAGTGTCTCAGGTACAGCAGACAAATCATGCTCTACTGAAGATGCTCACCTAGCTCTCTGTAGCTGCCGAAGAGGTATCGTATTTATACACTGGGATGCTGTGCACACCGGTTGCGTATTGAGCGGGATGTAGAGGGTAAATTTGTACATTGACGTTATTTATTATTAAGTATATACCACTGGACAGTGTGGGCTTACCCGTATACGTCTATGTAGTAGGCCTACAGATATAATAGAACTTCTGTACGTTTCTAAAAAAAATGCTACGCAAAGTACATCATGACACATTATATATTTATTGACCAGCTAAATAATTTAGCTGGTATACAAAGGTAACAATTTCTAACCATTTTAACTTTTGAGACTGGGTATTATCAATTACATTGAGACAGGTGCATTTTAAATGATTAGATAGTTTATGAGTGAGATATATTTAATATGTTTCACAACAACTGAAATAATATTATATTCGTCAATGAAACCATTTCTAGGTAACTAGGCAAGTGTAAAAGTGCACATGACAGGAAAATATCACAACTTCCGTTGCGGAAATCATATATAAAAATTAACCCGGCGTGGGGCAAATTTTTGTCATTTTGTTTGTTAGCAAAATTTTCAAACCAACAGTACCATAAAATGCACGGAGGCATAGCACCCCGCGTTTAGCCCCTCTCAGAGAAACCAAGCGTAACCTGGCCGCTGTTCATCCTTTAGTTGTCTGTTTGGCTGTGTGGCACATCGTGTTATATCAGATTAACTCGGATTTTACCACAGATATCGACAGATTACCAGCTAAGATGCAGTGGACATATTGTGTATTGATAGCTCTGTTCGGTTTATCTTGTCTCACAACAGGTAAGTGGGTTTTCACGTCTCTCCCGAATAATGTGTCGAACATAGATAACTTTTGGCCGCAGGTGAAGCTTCGGTGTGGTATATAAGTAAATCGGCCATTGTCGACCTTCATTTGCCCGACATGGTTTGCCTGCCTTGTAACGAATACGAGGCCCAACGCTGGCCTAAAGCATTGCCAACGTCTGTGGCGTTGGCAATGCTTTAAGACAGAGTTGGCGGATATCTTCCCTTTGATTTTATGTGAGCCAAATTATATGTTTATCTTTGATGAACACTTCACTATCCTATGCTACTATATATGAGAAAAAAATTGCCACCAGCTTCTACCTAAGTATTACTAAAGATATTGTCTCTGATAATACTTGATCAAATTTCGTGAATTAATTCAAAAGTTAGACTATTTGAAATGTAGCAATACTTGGAATTCCCATACTAACATGACTAAAACAGAATGAAATCAATGGGTTTATAGAGGAGTGTCATATTTAGCAATTTACTATGCATACCAAATGGTCTAACTTTTAAAAAACATAATATTTTTTTCATGAAATTCATAGGATGGTTGTCGTAAGACTGGGAAATAATGCTTGCCAAATTGCATGACAATCGGATCATCATTGCATGCTAAATTAGCGAAAACCATGCAACGTAAAAGTGAGAGAGATTTAGTGTGACTTTTACTATAGTCGCCTAACGAGGATTGAGATCATCTACATCACCATAATACAGCTCTACCCAGCATGCACGAGGCGTTGACCCAGTGCTGGTTAAATGCTGGGGCAGAGTCGCAGACGTTGGCCAAGCATTAAACCAGCATTAGCGCGATAAAAATATCGCGTCAGAGAGAACCCATATCACTTATTTTATTGATGTCATTGACACATAGCGCGACGCGTTAAACCGCTTTCGTGCGTTTCAAATTGAAACAGTAACGATTTTTACTGAAATATCGAGCGACAAAATGTAGCTTATCCAATCAAAACATTGACGACGCTGCCCCAGCATCATATTAGATTTAAATTATTTCATTTAGCGGTTAACCGTTTGAGTGTTATGGTAACAGATTATTGTAAAAGGCTGCTGGACTTGTGCACAATATAATAAGAGATTATTGTTTTATTTATTATAGATGCGGGATACATCAATAATTCCCAATATGCAGTGGGAAATTTCGCTTTATGTAATACTAAGCAAACGTGGCAGAGGCCTACATGATAATATAATTATATATTTTGAATTAGACCATAATTAATGTTGTGGCTTGTTCGGAATTAGCTAAATTAACCAATTATCACAAAATCATAGATGTGAATAAATACATTTTGAAATACATGGTAATCCCCTTATTTTCCTACTAGTTGTCTCAACATCATGGCTTACAACCATACTTAGAAAGTTTATACTACGTGTATTAGATCTAAGTCCTTGGCAGTTACTTCATAATTTTTATGCGCAATAATAATCTGCAATAAACCTTTTTATGTTATTTTATAGTAGCACACTTGTTTAAAATCGTATATATAATAATTACAATACTAACAGTAAGAGTAGTAGACAGGTGCAATATACACGCAAGTCATGAAACATTATCGTAATTAGTAATTGTATATCAAGACGGTATGACGATCGCTATGTACACCTAGCATATAACATGTATAAGTAACAGTATTAATACTAAGAGTAGGAGACAGGTGCAAATCGTATATATACAAGTTTAAGTTTTATACCAGTGGTTGGAAGGAAAGTTATATTTAAATGTTTTTTTTTGTTATTAGACTTATGATACTTTGTTGGAAATAATGACGATATTGCATTTTCTCAGCTGTGGAACTTAATGTTTCGTTCTCATATTTCTTGCTCATTTTGTTTACGATTCTTCTTCTTTTGATCTTGCCATATACCTGTATACCTTTATATATGATCTGATGATATACAAACATAAGAACATAGAGTACAGTCATCAACGTATACATGGTATAGGTACAATCAGAAACACATACGTTTCTTGTGTATTTCTGGTACAATGTATATCCATTTTTACAAAATGTAATTGTTCAGTTTCATTGGGGGAATATAAAATTTTATGAGACAATGATCTGTTTTTATCAATTCCGATAGAACATTTGCTGACATATAATTTTTTTTCAGTATTAGTATCAATATAATACTTGCTCCATTGGGCATGTAATGTTGGGTGAGTAATATCAGAAATGTATGGTATTATGTATTTGTGTTTTATGTTATGATTTGTGGTATGATGCTGACATTATCACATCTACCATGACCCATCCCAGTAAACACGTGACCCTGAATCTGTATCGTTTAATGTTGGGCCAACGTCGCAGACAGTGGCCCAACGTTGATCCAACATAGGACAACGTCACTTGTTTACTGAGATTGGTTATTCAGAGTGGTCTATGTAAAACTTCAGTAGGGATCGACCGTACACATATTTGTATGACTACATATCATTGTTACCGTGGTTACAGAGTTGGCCCACATCCTGTATCCGTGTACAGTGTAGACGGGGCACCTGTCTGGCACTTCGTTTCCAGACGGGGGTGGAACCGGTTGACAATGTTGACTATGTACAGTGATATGTGCTCCAATATATAATACTGTGAGCATCACATAACCATGATAACACAATACCGATACTATGCTGTTTTTCTGTTCTTTTCTTTAGATTTTGACCAATACATATATTTAATACAGATACAAAAAACATAGCACTATATCATATTAATAATATATAGAACATTGGTGGTGCTGCGCCAGAGCAGGCTTATAAAAACACCTCTGCAAGCTAGGCAGCAATGCGGTTATCATGGTATGATAGAGATAAGGACCACATAGGACAGCTCCGGCTCCCGGCTATGGTATAGGGTGTAAGGGGTCTGTTTTTTAATAAATCCTATCTGCATGATCTATGCGGACTGGGTTTCCCGACCAGGACCTAGCTCATAGATGCATGGTTCCGGGACGCTCCCTCTTAACCGTTAACGAACTTACTCTGGTATGGTCCCGGTTTTACTAACCGAGTTATGTAAAAATTGTCTCTTAACTTTCAGCACGTAATCAAATATCAGACAATCAGCAGATCAGTGAGCTTATGACTGATTCAGACCAGAGTGACTTAGCCGAGCCGTTTCGTGAAACCGGGGTATGATCATGCTAAGCATTTGTGCGCTTCTGGGATCAGAAGTTTGATTGATTGATTGATTGATTGAATAATTGATTGATTGATTGATTGATTGATTGATTGATTGATTGATTGATTAATTGATTGATTGATTGATTGATTGATTGATTAATTGATTGATTGATTGATTGATTGATTGATTGATTGATTGATTGATTGATTGGTTGATTGGTTGATTGGTTGATTGATTGATTGAAGGGTTGATTGATTAATTATTTTGTTGGTTGGTTAGTTGATTGGTTAAATGATTGATTGTTTGATTGATTGATTGATTGATTGATTGATTGATTGATTGATTGATTGATTGATTGATTGATTGATTGATTGATTGATTGATTGATTGATTGATTGATTGATTGATTGATTGATTGATTGATTGATTGATTGATTGATTGATTGATATATTAAAATAGCAGAGGACTATATATAATTGTAAGTTTGACTTTCCAGTTGAAAACATATGAAAATGCACAATATAATCACTGAATGAAAGCTTCCAAAATGTTATCAACTTTGTTTGACTGGAATAGGTCGAAACGACCTCTACGATGCCCGCCAACCACATAAACATGATAAATGAATGAAAACAATTTATATACGGTATACATGAATGATATATATATATATATCAGAAATACATAATACAGACTTATGTATTTCTGATATCATGTATATACATAATCATGATAATATAAACAAATTGTTTGCCAGTTTAAAATACTTATTATTAAAGTACATGTACATGTTGATATGTAGGCCTACACGTAAAAAAAAGATACTGACAATTTTCTCTCATCAGTTTCCCGCACCAAAAACAGGGATACAATAGCTATAAGATGCTCTGCACCTTGTAGCAAAAAGATCTGAAAAGCGTATAAATTATTTTAATTGAAGCCCCCCCCCCCCCCTACACTGCCCGACGACTCGAGGACACCACAGGGACTCCTGTGGGCATCGATGTCCAACAGATGTCCCTCGGTGGCCATGACCCGTTGGTTAGTGTACATGGTGTATGTATGTATCATGTACATTTGATCATGTTTATATCCATACTTTTTCACTTTTATACCATGTATACTGACATTATTTGCTTACATTTTATCAGGTACTTCAATTTTCCAGCACTACTGTATACCATGACATACACATCATAGTACACACACCATGGTATACACACGTGCTCAACTAAATTGCTCGGTGATGGCCGAGAGCTTTATGTTATATACTTAACTCTTCAACATGTTCAAGTACTCCATTATGCCTCTACATTTTTCACTCGTTTGAACAGTTGAAATGTTGAAGCAGGCGTTGATAGATGAGACACTTTTCAAGTGTAAATGCACGAAAACAATTTCTACGTTAAAAATAGACCTCTTATAATTTACTATATTGGTGCTTTATTCCTGGTATTTGAAATCAGCTCCTGTACTTTTCATATTAATTTTAGTCAGTATGTTGTAAAATGCAATTTGTTGAGAACGCTTGAAAACCTTTCCTGTACTCCAGAAACACGAAACATTCACCCAATGTTGTTTAAATGTTGGACCATCGTCTGCGACGCTGATCCAACATTAAAACGACAGTCTCGTGTTTGTTGGGTACCCTCCCTAGATCTGTTTTAATCACTTAGCACTTAACGTCCGCGACGCTGGTCCAACATTAAAACAACGGTCTCGTGTTGGCTGGGTACCCTCCCTATGAGTTTTGACCACTCAGCACTTCACTGCTAGGTGGTCATAAACCACGAAGGTCAGGGGAGTAACCAGAAATTGCCTGTGGGATGGTGGGGGTTGGTCCCCAATTAAAACAGGGTGAGAATTAAAAGTATTTAAACATGGTAAATTGTAATAACCCTTATTCTGCTAAGTTAATTTATTTAAATTTTCACCCACTTGAAGTTGTGTCTCGCTACCGCGATCCACAACTTCAAGTGGCTGAAAATTACTCATATTTGTTCAATTTGAGCACAAATATTTGCAAATTTTGATGTTTCAGACACACTTTCATTCCCAATAACAGTTTCTGGTTGATTAATAAAACAGATTTAAAACGACAATTGTCGTGATCAGCAGGTACATTTACTATGACTTTTAATTTTAATGATATTAATATCCCTTCTATTGATCATGTTGATATGATAATCATGATAATTTGCAATGTTATTGATAGATTTTCACTTTCTTAGTTAGTATATCAGTACTAACTTAATAAACCGTTTTCAGCCTCAGGAATAGTAACGTGTAGCGGAAATGGCACATCGAAATACTTTTTTGGAAGTCAAAAACCAGAGAACTCTTGTATTTTATACTTTCACATCAGATCTAGAAAATTACACTGAGCCTAGGTCATTAGATGTAAACTGAGTGAAGCTCCCATGCCATCAGATGGTCATAGTAACCATGTAACACTCAATTATATGGAGTAAGGTTTTTGCATCTTACCACGCAAGTCCCGCTGCTCCCAACGTCGCAGACCGGCTGCGACGTCGGGAGCAGGGGGCCTTGCGTGGGAAGATGAGGTGTTGTAACTGAGATGACATTACTGATTTGCCCCCTTCTTACAGTGACAGGCCTGGAGTGTTACGTGTGTAACGTTTACGCCAGCAATACAACTGCTGAGATAGAAGCGTGCAGAGAGGACCCCTTCAACAAGACCACCACAGAAGTGGAGCTTCAGACATGCCCTGACAAGCCAGAGCCGATGATAGTGTGTGACGAGGAGGATGACGCTGATCAGGAGGATGTGAAGATGGGCAACACCACCAAGACAGACGGGAACTACACGACTGTAGACATGGTGGCCACGACCAAGACTGTAGACATGGAGGCCACGACCTCCTCCAACTGTAGAGAAGTGTACCCTGATCCCCCCGTGGTGGCCAGCTGCTTCAGCCTCAAGACAGTACGCTCTGGACTCACGAATAAGAGAGTGAAGGGTGTCTGTGAGTACTCACCCCTCATGTATCTATCCTAACCCCTAAAACACTGAGCTACTCAATGTAAATTTTCAGTCACCTGAAGTTGTGTCTCGCTACCGCGATACACAACTTCAAGTGACTGAAATTGTTTGTTATTTGTGAAATTTAAATCCCAATATATATCAAGTGTTTCAAGATTGAAGGCATATCTTATTGTGAGCTGCTTGTTATCAGGGGTTTTACAGGTAATTATAAAAACACAGAATGTCCACTGCAGTCGACATCAGTGCACTAGGGGCTAAGTAATCCCCCCCTCGCTCGGTGGGCGAGGGCTTGCCTAGCGAAGATGACTGCTCAAACAATGCTTATCATGCTTATTTTCTCTCAAATTTTCTTTCGCCTTATCATGCTTAGAGCACTGATGTCGACTATGTGAGTGTTTCTGTGTTATTAGAAGTGTCTTTAAAATCTGTGAAACTAGCATAAGATGTGAAGTAATTTTTAAAAATTATACATTTTCAGTCACTCGAAGTTGTGGATCAATACGTTTTTGCCATAAAAAGATCAAATACTGTTTTTGTGATATAAATTTATTTTTAATCAGTAGTAATATTGTAAATGTTTGGAGGCTAATTAACCAATAAGTAATTTTCAACCACTTGAAGTTCTGGGTCGCGGTAGCGAGACACAGCTTCAAGTGGGGAGAAACAAATTAAAGAATTTAGCAGGTAAAGGGTTATTGTTAACTCTGATATACTCTCTGTTTCAGTGAACACTGTGGTGTCCAGGTTCTGTGGATTTGCAAAGGAGGGGACCAACTCTTGCAAGCAAAAATACGGAGTGGAGGCTGACACTCGTGTCTGTACCTGCCAGGAAGATGGGTGTAACACTGCCACGGGCCCGCTACTCTCAGGTCAGGCACAGGGGGGATTTGGAGAAGGGGGGGGGTGGTGGGGGTGGATGGGAATTGGGTCGGCCGTAGAATATTAAAAAATAGGTGTCAAATAATCATAAGGAACATGTAATTAACGGGGATTTTGGGTTGAACCAACGTCGTAGACGCATTAAAACTAACGTTGATTGCGCACCACCTTGAATCTTGAATATTTCTAGTGTGAATTACCGATGTCTTAGAGCGATGTTTATGCAATTCAGTATCTGAAGGGGAGGGGGGGGGGGGGGGGTTGGTCAGGACCTTTCTGATCCCCTCGGTATTCGAGACCTACCTCATAATAAAAAGTAATACATAATGTGAGTATTTATATGGCGTGCATACACATTCCCCCAGGGCTGTTCAAGGTGCCTTATATCATTGTTTATCTCTGGTCACTGGACCTGTTAATTCATGCAACCATTAAATTGGCGCTAGTAATTTATCGTACACGTTGCCATCTCTGTCCTACCAGGTACTCATAAACACCTGAGTGAAGTGAATCACTAAACGTGAGGATGAAGTGCCTTGTCCAAGGACACAGTCAACATATTGACAATATGATGCTTTAATCTTGGGCCAGCAAACAAGAGACGTTGAGCCAATGTTGTTTTAATGTTGGGCCAGAGTTGTAGACAGTGAACCAATTTTTAAGCAACAATGGTTCGATGTCTCGTGCTAGGAATATATTCAATACCTTATTTGCCACTCAGACTCAGAATAATTTCTTTGTTTTCTACATTATGATAATAACTAAATAAATCAATGTGCAGATTTAGACTGCTGCATTCATAAAAAATGGTGGCACAACATGCAGTTTTATTTTATACTGTTTTATTGTTACAAAATATCACATTGATAGTTTAACATATTAAGTAAAACATACAGTAACAAAAGTTAACATCTAGTTATGTTCTTTCTGTTGACAGGTTTCCTAATGACAGTACTCCTAAGCATGCTGGTATTTCTGCATTAGCGATTTCACCACACCTGCTTCATACGGCGTGGAATACAGGTCTACATTAGCGGCACCTGGTGAATAATAAACCCATTCCTCAGCTTCACTAGAGCGCCACCTTGTGAATAATCTCAAAGCTCTACAAAAGAGACAGTGTTGATTGTGAACATTCTTAATCCACTTTGCTATCTCATTTATGCGCGGATTCCGTAGTCAAGGCGGAGTGTTTTTTCGGCAAATACTTTATAAAATCCCTCAAGACCGCAAAAATCTGTAAAAAAATCTTGGATCCCCACTTTCTTCGCATCCTGGATCCTATATGACCTGTCATCATCGATTTGCTTGCACCATAGCCCTACACGAATGAACTAGGCCTATATCCAAGCAAACACGAGACGTATACCCATTGTTGGTTCAGTGCTGGGCCAGCGTCGCAGACGTTGCACCAACATTAACCCTTACAGCGTGGGATCGACTTCACACGTCATAATCTAACGTCTGTGGGCGTCTGATTCTGACGTCTAAAGTCGGTCTCCGCACTGAATTTTTTTTAAATGTTTATAATAGCCGTAGACACATAACATAGGTATTCAAATAAACCAACAGGAGCTAACTAAGACATTTATTCTGATTTCAAATTGAAGAAAACCCTTTAGTCTCCATGGTTTATATACAAATATTTCAGCGTTGTGAGGGTTAAGCTGACGACAGATGATCATGTCGTGTTTGCTGGGATATGCCTATTATTATACGATGTTTTAGTATTTTTACCGAAGAGTGGATTATTATGAAAATATTGTTATTAGGATGTAATTACGTTAGGAGTTTGAGTATCTTTATACTTGAATGGCCAAAACTGGTGGAAATATCATATTATTGTTGTGATGTAAATTTATTGGTCAGATTTTCATTAGAAATAGACGCAATAAAAAAATGACGAGTTACACATGTAGATATGCGATGGTATCTCATCAAGAACACGACGGTGAAAAAGACTGAATCAACGTTGATGACACGTCAGCGTTGAAGCAACCCCGAGTGACTGGGGAGTGGTGCCTTATCAGCACAAAGACAAATGAGTATACATCGTCAACTCGATATTAACCCTTAAACCGCCAAATTATTCAATTTGAATTTTCACCCACTTGAAGTTGTGTCTCGCTGACGCGATCCACAACTTCGAGTGAGTGAAAATTATTCAGATTTGACAAAATGGATGTCAACTGTTTTTCAAATATTGTTGATCGATGTCACATTTTATCTTTAACATGCTTAAGAGGTGGTATTTAATGTGCTAATAAAAAATGAAAACCCGAATATATGCGGCACCGGCGGTTAAAGGGTTAAGGGGTCGTACACAATTCATGCCAATTCATCTGCCACCTTGTAAAGTGGCAGATGAATTGTCATGAATTGTTTATCAAATAGAATAGTTCATATTCAATAGTAGTATTACATAACTCTGCTATATAATATTATTTTGTCTGAAAAAGTTTTAAAAAGACACCCAATGTTGGTTTAATGTTGGGCCAGCGTCGAAGACGGTGGACTAACGTTAAGCCGACATTGAGCGTATCAAGAACGCGGGGGTCAGGAGTCGTGACTGATCCGCATAGGGGCAATTCTACTGACATGAGAAAGTCAAAGTCAAAGTCAAGTAACTGGTTACGTGTGAAGTAAGAACAATATCTGGGTCAAAATTATTAAAAAAAAAACTATGGCCTCATTATCTGCGAGCATGTTGTTATCTAGTTATCTGCACCGATTCCCGTGAAGTGTATCTTCTAACCCCTTTTAATCCCCAAGAGGAATAAAATGAATTATTAACGCCTCAAATGCTATAAAGGTATTGGCGCTGCAATTAACGGTTTTTGATTGGGAAACGTTGTTATTGTTAGTAGATATGGACTAGATGGTCAAAGTATGCAGACCATTTCTAATTATTCAGCCTGATGAGTAATTTTAATCACTTGAGGTTGTGGATCGCGGTGGGCGAAAATTAAAATTCTCCATCTCAGCACTGAGTGCTAAAAATGATTCTATTGTAGATAGTAGATGTGAATATTTTGCACATAATCTGTCTGATTTTAGTCACTAGAGCTATAGCTACAACTGTTGCGTATGTAGTGCTGGCATTGTTAAGTGGTCCGTTTTCCCAATGTAGCACACTGATCGCCTGAACTGATCTTGAAACTGAAAATCAGGTTGCTCTGAATTACACTAGAGACAATCCGTTCTACGTCACATTAAAATCTTATCCTGAATTCTGTGAAAATCAATGACCTCCTATGTTTTCACCGAGCTGGCTAATACAATGAACTATGGGGAGGGTTCTTATATAACCTTGTTTTCACCGAGTGACGTCACTGCGTTTCACAGAATGAGGTATGGGGGAGGGGGTGTTATATAACCTTGTTTTCACCGCGTGACGTCACTGCGTTTCACAGAATGTTCAAGAAATTATTTTTGGGTTTCGTTTTAGGCATCGGTCTGGGAGCGATTTGAACAAGAAGTGGAAACAGAATTGTCTTCCTTTTCGTTTGGTGTGACCACTCACCGCACAATATGAAAGAACTATGTTTCCTATTGCCAGGTTCGGCTTTAGACATTATTTTTGAAATATGGCACGTTTACGTGACAGAGAAATTTACATATTCAAACCTTATTCTGATTGGCCAGGTCTGAAAAATAAGTCTCAGAATTGTCAGTGATATTTATCACTGTGATGTGAGCATTGACGACATAATAACGGAGAAAAGAAACGATTTTTTCAAACCAGGTGCATTTTCAGTTTCAATAAAGGTTTAGGTGTGACTGGGTGCTTAATGTGAGATGTGTGAACGGGACTTTAGTGTGAAATTTGTACTTTATTTTCTTGTACTGTACTCTTCCGTTTCCCATTACACCCAGCACAGCATTGTACATACAATCTGCAATGTGGAGGCCAAACTCCTTCCCAATAAACAAAAGACGCTGCTACAGTGTTGGTTTAGTGTTGGGCCAGCGTAGTAGACGGTGTAGCAACATTAGGCCACCATCGGGTGAGCGCCTCGTGTTGGCTTCCCACTGGGCACACGACTTGTTGCGTCGTTGAATCAACACCATTGACGTTGATTCAACGTCACAACAACGTCGTGTGCCCATTGCGTTGGTTGATAAACAAAGTTTGGCTGTTCGACTGCAATACTCATAAATGATACCTAAACGGTCTTCCATGTATTATAATGTCAATTACCGAGATTTTATTAGATGATTTAAAAATAAATGTTTTACGAGTGTACATTGTGTAAATAGGACAGGATTCGTAGTAAAAACTTAAAGTGAATTCGCAAAATAACCAAGAAAGTGTTTATGCAACCAGCTTGTAATTTAGACGACATATTTGCAGTGTGTGCTTTGTTAAGATGTATGTTGTACAACATGTTGTACAACGTTTAGATTAGTAAGATCAAGGAGGTTATATAACCATATAACCTCCTTGGTAAGATGCTAGTGTTGACTTCTGAAATGACACGTATGACCATTCTCATTCTGTAAGGTGGTCAAACGTCTCATACTTGTTTCTATTAACCCTTTCAAGCCTGAATTTACCATTGTCATCTTCATCCACTACAAGCCGCGAATTGCTGTCGCAATTCTCGACTTGTAGCGGATGAAGATGATTTGATGTGGGTGAAAAATTAAGGGAATTTGCCATGAATTTGTAAACCAGTTTCATAGAAATTCCCATTATAACACCCTTAGTTGTTGGAAAATTAAGTCTGTTCAAAGGGTTGTAAAATTATTCTTTAATGCATCGCGAGTATTAAAAGGGTTAACCTTTAAACCGTTAAGTCATAAAATATAAATGTTCACCCACTTGAAGTTGTGGTTGTGGGTCGCGGTAGCGAGACACAACCACAACTTCAAGTGGCTGAAAATTTAAATTATTTAATTTAGCGGTGTAAAGGTTAAGCCGGTGTGGATAAATTATATTTTTTTCTAATCAAGGCCGATGCACCTCCAGTAGAAACATTAAACTGGTGGCTCTCTCTTCTTGTAGACTATCATACGATAAAAACATAGTTTAAATAACGGCATATAATAAGTTTTGTTGTGTATTGTTGCTAAATTTTAAATTTCCTAACATTATTTTAAGTGTGCCGACTCAGAATAGATTTTGTCCACTAAAATATCTTCTATGCATACACTCATTAAAGTTCATCATATTGTTAAATGAATAAAAAATAGAATGTAAAGTTCAGGGCATATGTGTGAACCTTGAACCGACAAAAAGAAAATGAATAAAAACCGTTCTCTAATATATTTGATGTTCTGGTTATCATGTGTCTAGGGTTTGCATTTTTTCTCTAAAGCTCTGAATCAATTGAAATATTATTATAATAGCAGTGTATTGTCGTCCCTTAGCATCTAACGTGTCGTGCTATTCTAATAAGTGTCACATGCGACATTTTGGCTGTTAATGGACGCTTATAGCAAATATATTGAACAATAAGGAGTGAAATGTGAAGTACCTCTCAGTGCTTGTACCCGGTGTTGACAATGGAGACTTGCTGTCTACCCAAGCCTGACAGGCTTGATTACAACTTCACATACAAAGACTGATGCAAGTATGTTGGATCAAATATATCACACAAATACTATCATTATAGGTTCGTTCCTAAATATTACGAATAGTATGATCCTAAAGCAAAATAAGCTTAAACTATTTCAAATATGACGAAACATTTATTTACTCTTGCAGTCTGAATCTGACGTCTAAAGTCGATGCCAGCGTTGTAGGGGATTAGTGGGAAGAGATCGCTAAGGCAATTGGAGATTTTGATAAGTATTAAGTGTTTTAGACACAATATATTGAAAAAAAAACAGATTGTCCTGATCATCACAATGAAATACGCTGTATGAAAACGGTCCTTTGCCAGGACAACTGCTTGTCAATCTGACCATGAATGTCTGCTTATCTCGCGAAACCATAGGGAAACCCAGTCACCATAACAAGCAGCCTCAGGACAGCTGTGATGCCTGATTTGAAGAACATGCGCGTGAACTTTCTTCCTGGCTAAATCCCACGACCAAGCCTGCTCCAGTTCTCACGGGTTTACTTACTAATTACTTAACGGCGGTTGACGTGGACTATAGTTTTAGGTGTTAATAATTTACTCTGGTAGGTATATATATATATATATACTTATTTCTATGTTTTTATATGCGATGCTCACTGGTTCACTTACTAATTCTGTTTCGGCGGTTGACTTTCGGACTATAGTCTTAAGAACAATATCTTAATAATTTACTTTGATAGGTATATACATACTGAACTTATAGAACCTTTCTATACCCGACAAAAGCGAAATTTACCCTGTGTTAGTTCAATGTATGTGCTCATTATCATTCAGATTTATTTAGCACCTGATATCCCGTTAATGTATTTTTATTTTCACCCAATTGAGGTTGTGTCTCGCTACCGCGACCCATAACCTCAAGTGATTGCGATTTATCCATATTTGTTTAATTTGAGACCAAACATTTCCAAATCATGATGTTTAAACACCCATTTCATTCCAAATATCAGCGATTTGCTTTGTTCGGTTAATAAAAAGGATTAAAAACGACCATAATCTCGCTCAGCGGGTTAATTTACGTGACCTGTTTACAATCAGATTCTAAAAATGCTAAGATCAACAAAAAACTTGTGCTTAAAAAGTAGTACCATCTGACTCCTGTAAGTCGTGCTTAGCGGCGTATATGGTGTAAGAGTTGAATCACATTAACAACTGTGCAATACTATATTCACATTCATCAGTCATTCCAACGAAATGGTCGACGGAGATCGAAGCAAAACATTCGATGCAGCTTCTGCAAACTTTTTTTTTTAAATGAAATGAAACGAATGGGTTTTTAGGCCACCTTTGTGTACATATAGGCTAAGCTGGGCAATGAGAACCTCCTGAGGATGGTGAGATGACACTGCCATAAAGACACATGATTCGAAATTCATTCGAGCCCTGTTGGTCTGAGGCCGAGCACGTTACCTCTTGGTCACGAAGGTTCCTCACAATATTGAATCATTGCGAGTGAGCGTAGAAAAAACCCTTTTCTTTGAAACTTGTAAGGCCAGAGTGGGGTTAGAACCCGCGATCTCTGACTTTCCAAGCAGGTGGCTTTAACCACTGCACCAGGGACCCTGCATCATTTTTAAAAAAGGTTTTAATGGCCGTTCACTTGTTAGCTTTGACATATCGGTTTATTTATTATTTATTTTTATGTTTTTTAATGCGGCGCTAATTATATTTTTAAGTTGTGATGATCCCATGAATTAGATTCACTGTATATGTGTGCTCCAAGGAAAGATGGCGGCCGCAGCGAGCATTTGAACAAAAATAGCTCCAACAACGCTACTACGACATCCAAGTTCTATTGGACGTTTGGACATTAAATATCGCTACATCACATCACATATATAATAACAGCTCCAATAATTGATTTTCAAGCTAAAGGCAGATTTTGGACATACTTCACAAGATCATTTTTAAATTAATTGGTCTTCTAAGAGTTGTTGTACCATACAGTTAAATTTATGTGCACTATACATTTATATTCCCAGGCTCCTGCGAAACCATAACTTTTCAATATGTTTTCAACTCTAGTTATCAATGGAGAGAAAATAGTTCGAACATAGCTGTATCTCCTTTCTAACTTAATTGTTTTTTTTCTCAACCGTACATTTACCATTATAATTAAATTGTAGATCCTTACTTTTATCTGTCTAGATGAGAGTTACTTAGTTTTTGAGACATTAACTCTTTGATCGCAATAATTGACTATCAACTATATGCATATATTTTTTGCTAATATTTTGAAGACTATCTAATGTTGGATGTCAGGATTTCATATAATAGGTTCAGTCTACTTAAAGTACCTCTATGATCAAATCAGGTAATGAAACATCCATACAAAAAATAGCAGCCATTCACTGAGTATATAAAAAATGACGATTAAAATCATCATCTATTATACCATAAGAACCGAACATGTATGTATGTCATGGTTATGCCATTGATGGATCAGCTTCATATTTTGCACAAGCAAAAGCCTTCACCCAGAGGCCAGTCAATGGGCATTTTGTAAATTAACCTGATTGATTAATTCAATTCCCCTAATTAGTCCCCAGAAATCTTCCCTACTTAAAAAAATACTGTCCGCGCGTACGTCAACTATTATACACTGCCCAGCACATACAAGCTCGTTGAACCAATTGTGGTTTAATGTTGGTCCACCGTCTTCGACCACCATTGGTTCAACGTCTTGTGTTTGCTTGCTAAAACTATACACTGACGGAAGAGTAAAATAAAGCGTGATAACCACCATAAACCAAACATGAAATGGCGGCCAGCACTGAGAATTGATCTTACAAACTTACAAAATGAATACGTTAATGAATGCGTATGTAGCAGCATAGGACGTGCTACCAGTTTCGATGTATCGAGCTCAAACTGCACAGTTTTACAAGTGCTGTGCGCAGCATGTACTTAAATATATATGGTTAATCTATGATATTAGCCACTTAGTCACAAAAAGTACGTCGCATTTTCATGTTTTAACATTTATTCAAAATATAAGTACAAAAACTCCAGCTGAATACGCTAAAATAATAATCAGATGGTCGTTTAAGAAAAACTATCGCCAAATATTTCTCCCGTTCTACACTAATATTTTGTGTTGCTACTCATTGTATACCGCGGTTAGAGTTGGTAGTTATAATAGCTCCAGGGACGTAGCCAGAGTTTCTTAGAGGGGGGTTCGAATTTTGCTGTATCTGCCCAGCCTCGAAGAGGCTAACCCTCCCGAAGGGGCGGCCATTCAGGGAGGTCTGGGGGCACGCCCCCCCCAGGAAATTTTAAAATATTATGTGTTTAATGGTGCTTTCTGGGGCCTTCTGGAGCTCAATTTTTTGGCTAGCTTCCACTGGAAAATGTCACTTTTTTATATAATTGTCATTTTATTGATGTGACATATGTCGGGGGTGGGGGATTAAAGAGTGAGTAAAGTCTAATCGAACACCAAATTAACCAGTTTTAACCATTTCCAGACGTCTTGGGTGAAGTGTTGCAAATGCAAAGCGCTGGACAACTTCACCGACGGAGTACATGTATACATGCATCAGAGAAGGCTGAGGAGGGGCTCAGTCTTTTTTTGCCATGGTCTGGCGCATAAAGTTACGAAACTTATCAAACTGTGCGCTCATCTATAGGCCGACATACCGGTACCATATAAAAATTCTACGAAAATGAAGTGTAACGTTATGCCTTATTGTTATTTACTATAAATTGCAAACGACTATTTAATAGGAAAACCGTTTCGCTTTATACAGGTCATCGACGAGTTTTCTACAGAAGTAGACCTTACTAGGCCTACAGGAGGGGGTATGACCTACAGCTTAGATAACTGCGGGGGGGGGGGGGGGGCGAATCGTAATGGTCCCCTAAACTGGTTAAAATATATCAAAAAAATCCCAAAACCCCGGACGCCCCCCTTTTTTCAGATCCTGGATCCGCCACTGAATCGTGTGAGATATAGTAATCAGCCTGTGAATTGTTTTGCTATATTGGTGCTTAATCATGTTATTATTAAAAAATAAAACAATAACTCTCATTAAGTGTATTCGTGAATAGGTGGAGTTCAGATGCCAATGGGTTTTACCCCTAAGATGACATTCTAAAATTTACATAAATGTGGGTTTGCATTCATATAATGTCATTTTACAGTGAGCCAGGGGATGTAATTTGTAGTAGGCTACCTGATATTCACATTTTAAATTTAAAATAAAATAATAATAGGTTGATAGAGGGGTATAATAATTAGCAATTTACTAGCCCCAACGTGCCTGAAACATCATGTGAAACTGAAGGTTTCAGCCACAGATTGTACCCATACAAAATCATGGGACATTTCTTTGGATGGTCATAATAGGTTTATTAAAATTAGCAATATTTAAGCTACAAGATCGCATGCTCAGTCATTTCCGCACAGTCATTGAAACATTATGGGCATTTTTCGGACCTTAGGGTTGCTCTCAGTCACCGCCATGTTGAAAAACGTTGATTTTGGGGGAGAAACGAGTCCCGGTACATCAATCCACGGCCTCGGAGAGTGCATCACGGCTAGAAACTACATGTAGGCCTACGTGTCAAATGGTCGATGGTAGTGAACTTTCGAAATTAAAAATAGGCCTAAATAAAATTGGACTGTTGGGTTTTTTAGAGGGCGCCATAATTAGCAATTTACTAGACCCCTACATGTGTCAAATGTCGGATGATTATTGCTTGAACTTGTGAAATCAGAAAACGTAGACGTCACAGAATGATGTGACTTCTACTATTGTTACAACTTACATGCATCAGCGATGTCAGTGGGCCCAAAAAGGGGGGTTCGTCCGAAACCCTCAACCCCTCCCCCCCTGGCTACGCCCCTGAGCTCAGTGGTTGAACCATTCGCTTGGTGGCACAGAGGTACCTTGTTCGAGTCCGGCGCAGACGATGAATTCTTAACACTAGATCTAACAGTTTTTTTAATACTTTTTTTTAGTGATTCGTCGCTATTACTAGTACAAATGAAGTTATTACTGTAAAATTGACAAGCGTATCTGCAACAACACAATTTAATTTGGGCTTGCACTACAAGCTATATTCATCATAAGTGTGTCATTGCAGATGTAAAACTACCCCTGTTCTATGCCCCACCTGGTGACGACTGCCTGAGATTTCAATTGGTTTTGTGAGGGTGTTCATTTTCTTTAACATTTAACAGTTTATTTGATAATAACTTTGTCACAAAATAATTAAAGACGAATAATTAAAGTAACAAAATGGACAGGCTTTGTAACAAAAAAAGGTCTCCATAGTGTATGAAAATAAGGTAATTTTAATATAAAGGTATTGTCACATATAAAAAAAATAATATAAAGGTATTGTACATTAACACAATACTATTATGTTAATGTATAACCACCATTTTGAATACTAGTATCAATCTAGCATTAGCCTAGAAATGCATATCATATTTGTATTTTCGCTAGGCTTTTAGACAAGGCTTTATGATCATTATTGAACGAGATAACATAAGTGACTAACTAAATAATACAAGTTCAATTTAGTGTCACATCTGTTACTTGTTTTGTAACTGACACGACTGTAACGTAGGTGACATTTTTGTACATTTTTTGCCGTCGTTCTGCTACAAATTGTTTTTTTCCGTCCACATACTTGCATTATGTTCTTGCTGCTTTGGCATAAGTTCATATACATATTTTAAAAATTATAAAAAAAATTATAATATAGCTTTCTTCTTCAAATAAGGATCAGCATCTCCTGGGGTATCTTGTACTACCGAGTCGAAAACACTATTTTATTGGATTCCAAAATTTCCGTCAAATCTGTATGTTGTCACAGGTGATAGAGGTGACACAAAACTCTGAAATAGCACTTTAGATCTATTTTGTTATATTACCAGTATTAAACAAACTGTATTTTATGTAAGATTAACATTGAGAAGGTCTTTCCTCTAAAATAAAACCATTGAGAGGGGAAAATACTGTTCCTGGTGAGTTTAGTAGGTATCAACATATTAAAAATGTGTAGTTGGGACAAACCTTTTTAGGGTGAATTTGATACGTTTTTTTGTAGTTCAGGCCGTAATGTCGGACATAGATGTTCACTTGGATTGGAATGTTAATTTTTGGCACCAATATTTTTCTGTCTCTACTAGGACTACTGATTCAGAAAAGTTTGGTGCGATATTTTCTCTTGGGGTGAAAGGTCATTTTAAGGTCATTCAAAGTTGACGACTTTTAGTATACAAAAATTACACTCACTGACCACATACTTGGCATAAAGTATATCACATGACCCCTCAAAATGTTCAGCATGAGATGCAGAATGTGAATATTAATAAAACATAAGTGTCAGATCAGTGTGAAAAGAATAATGGTAACATTATATACATTACGGAATACGCTAATATTCGTCTATGATTCCGTTTGCCGATATAGAACTAAGACGCTTATGTCATAAACTAATAATTAATTATACAATTTTCTCTCCAACTGGGCCAGAACATAGATTTGTGAATTTAACAATAACTATTTTGCTTATAGTATATCCCTAAGTGATCTAGATCAGCGGAATGTTCCACGGGTCAGAACCGCGGTAGGCAGCAGGGCCTTTTCTGTTGCTGCACCTAAACTTTGGAATGAACTTCCTTTAGAAATTCGCTCTGCGAAAACATAAATTAGTTAACGAAAAAAATTGAAAACGTATTTTTTTGGTCAGGCTTTTCTGACCTAAATACTCGGTGGTCCGTTTGGCTTATTCAGACGACAAACGCAAAAGGTTTTTGGAATTATGAGTCGGATTACAAAAATGTTTGTCGCGCCTCCGAGCTTGGATCACCGGGTATTTAGGCGCTTTAGAAGTTTATTATTGTTATTAGTTATTATTGTCACCTGTGCTTTGCCTATATAAAACGTAGCGTTTCCACATTGCACTATGAATATGCTAGCTGTATCATATACACTTTCCTGTCAGGGTATGTCCACGTAGGCCTATGATAGTCAGTTAGCTAGAGGTGACCAAGGAGGGTTTCGCCACCACTTGAGCGTGCATACCTAAAACCTTTTTTAGTATTTCAATGTGACCTCTGGGCATAATTAGCACCCGGTTGTCGGCTTGCAGGTGTGTGCATGAGTTTTTGAGGGGGGAAATAAGATTTATTACGAAACCGCAAGAAATATAACTCCGTGAGAATAAATTAATTTATTACAATTAAACAAAACGTTTTAAAAATGACACAGAATGGACCAGATATATGCACAGTATTATTTAAGATGTAGCTTATAATGGAATAAATCACATTTGTTTAGTTATTGCATCACAACGAGAAATTAGTAAGCGGTAAACGGTTAAACCGAATGCTTTCCCTATAAGGATCAGCTATTTTTAGAACCAGTATTTTACGGTGATAGTTAAATGAAATATGCAGGATACTACTTTCTTGTGATATACCATACACTGTGCAGTCAACATAATATTATTAAACTCGATAATATATAACACACGACACCTGGTAGAATGCATATGTATGAAAATACATGTAAAATAGATGCATAGAAATTAAGTTAGGGAGACCAGAAAAGTATACATAATTATCATCAATATAGATACTGTGGCATCATCTTTTAAAGAAAAAAACATTTTCAAAGCTTAACAAACCAATAAAATATGCTAAACTGGTGGCTCATAGTTTGTTACTTCAAGTATGAAACACGATACTGTGCTTTTGACATATAACATGCACAGAAATAACATATAAGAATGTTGGCAATTCAGTAAAACATCAAACTTTCATGTTTGAATGAACCATATCAGGAACAACACATCTGACGTCTAGCACAACTACACCACAAATTAATACATTTGCTTGTAGTACACATACAAGTAGACATAGCTCTGGGCATAAAGTAGGCATCAGCTGGCATCTCATTGGGGTGGGCAGTGGTGGTTTCAGCAATTGAAGCCAATTTGTTAACTATAATTTTTAAAACACATCACAGCTGGCACAGTCATCCTCTTATGTGCTTTTTAGAGGTCCGGGGTCATGCTCCCCCAGAAAATAGCAAAATCTGAGGCTTGAAATGGTGTTTTCTGAAGCATACAAAAGCCCAAATTAGTATTTTTTTGAGGGGAGGGGGGTACTGAAGAGAGGGCGCCGCTCCATCTGGATCAGATCCTGATGGGTTGCATAATTCGATTGGGCTGATAATCATATTATTCTGGAGATGATATACCAAGGAGAGCAATATGGGCACCGCACAGACCCTAATAAGCTGTCTCGGGTAAGTCGTCCTTTGTGGATGTTTTTTAAGGATCTGTTACTTTTTACCATGGAAGTGTATTGACCTCTACAGCAGATTATTATAAAGGGATAGTACAGTTCGATCACAAATTGCTCCCCTTCTTTTAATTTAAATCTGCCATTTTCAACGCTTGAATAAATAGTATGGTTGATGACATTATTCATATCAACAAAGTTAGCTGATGAAAATATAAACATATTTGCTGTGAGATGTCCGCTTTCATCTTGCCTAATAAATAATATATGAGTAAAGTTAACATATCACGATATGTCATAAATGTGTCAGGATGATACATTATGGCAGTAGATCTACATGCATATATGGCACAGTACTATAGTGTACATAAACTATGTTATGAAACCATAAAGTTACAATTTAATGTTAAAATATGGCATCACAATGTAGGCACATGACATTATAATGTCACTATGATGGCATAAGCTTGTCATAAACTTGAAATTTCATGTGATAATTATAGTAGGGCCTACCATAATATGAAATTAGACCGACAATATATGGCAATAAAATGTCGCTATGCCGACATTTAAAAGTATAATGAAATCTTAATGTTTTTATACCCACATTATGCCATACAATGATGGGATGGAGCACTACAGTGTTAGGAGGTGTTACTTTAATAAAAGAATAATACTATAATATTGCCCTAGCTGTAGTGTAAAAATATTACATCCACATCATTGTATGTGGTATTAAATGTTATCAGTATACTGGCAAAATGGGATGCTATATTGTTAGAATATGGAGTTATAGTATCAAGATATGATACCCACAACATGCTATTATAATATAGATAATCAATGACATTAACTAGTCAATATATATATGACATTTTGTTCAACTGTATATGACAGTGCGAGTTCTGGTAATGAAATTATATGTGGAGATATTATATTCAACATCAGCATATAATGTCGGATTATGGATTTATAAAGTGTGAATATAGCAATATAATTGGCAATACAGTAGTGAGTAGAACCTGTTGTGAGCACCCACTCTTAGGAGCAGCCAACCTCCTATGCGAGGCCACTTGGTCATTCCCAAAGATGATATTTTATATACAAATGAACCTTCTATGTGCATCCACCTATAGCTATTAAAAGGCCACTTTAAGTGTGTCGCAATGGTGGCGTGATCAAGATCCGCTGAAGGCAGGTCGAAACGTTGCAAAATGCAATCGCTTCACACTAAGTTCGAAAGTGAGAAGAATTTAACCACGGATCTGACATTTTAGTATCCTAAATCAAAGCCATTATGATGGCATGATATTGCTGTATTATGGATATACGTGACACTTAAATATCTGCATATGTTATTATATAATGTGAGATACTAGTAATAGTATTTAGAGATGTATTGCATATTATAATGTTCCATATCAGGCCTGCTAAGGTCAAGGTTAAATAAACTTATTGTTCTTGGGTGGCTACCAAGGATTCGCATTGTTACGAACTCGGACAAAATAATGGTTAAAGAAAGATTTTTGAAATTTTCTCTGAAAGTAAAGAGTATCTGCCTTTAAAAACCATGTTCATGTATGGATTATTAGCGTATTATAATCATTTTAGGTACTTTTTGTTGCTACAACTTCTGTCACTAATAATTTTATATATTTAACCCACAGAAACTAGAAATAAAATCCGATAATATAACTTTAAAAATGTCAGCGGTGGGAATCGACAGAGATCAGAGAGTTAGTTACATGCGTGAGATATTTAAAATTGTTTCTGCCGCCGCGTAAAGCACAGCATGGTGCATGATAAATTAGCACTCAACTGAAATAGCCGCCAGAGCTCAATGAGTCAGTTTAATTTAATAGCTGAGATATTTAGGAATATCGCACGAATCAATGGCGGACTACCATATTCGACATTGGTAAAACGAATAATCAGCGCTTGCATTATTCATCTCACTAGTGAAGCTCCCAAATTATACCACCTCTAAATAACATTGAAATATAAACCTTTAACATCCACCCTTTAAACATCACAGATTAAAATAAAACGAAATGCTACTTTATCTAATATATATTCTCATTTATTTTAAACATTAACAAATTTCATTATTGTTCGATATGCTGGTCGTTATTCAAATCACTATATATAAAAGCAGACGGCGAACCGGTATAGAACATCCACACTCTAAACCCTCAAAGAAAATAATATGATTTATTTTAAGCTCCTTATATTATAAACAGACTGAAAATATGACATATAAATACACTAATATATAAAATACTCTCAACTGTAAATTTAAAATAAAACGTGATTATATTTCACCAATATTTCACTCATTAACATAGTACATATATTAAGCCAAATAGGATCAAATAGGCTTACTTTTATCACACACACGCACATAATTCTATCAACCAGGTAATATTTAACTATACAAATTATAGATAGATAGATAGATAGATCTTTT
Source organism: Flabesymbios commensalis (assembly GCA_964017125.1). Taxonomy (NCBI): domain Eukaryota; kingdom Metazoa; phylum Annelida; class Polychaeta; order Terebellida; family Flabelligeridae; genus Flabesymbios; species Flabesymbios commensalis. Next base: position 97,972,959 of record OZ024903.1, on the reverse strand, counting down.
ATTTCATCTCAGCATAGGCCCATCGGCCTGTGTGCATATATACAATATATACAATATGTGCGGTGTATGAACGAGGAGACAGGATGATATTTCAATACAATAATAAGTAACATCTGCAGATAATGACCGTTTTTTTTTCATAGATTTGCAAACACTTCAAGTCCAAAATAAACAAATGTAGCTAGAATATTAATAGTTTTACTGTGTTCTGAAGATAATAGTTCAATAAATTTATTCATAGATGATTTGGTCCAGAAAAAACGTGAAATGTATTTTGATCTCAAAGCTTTTGGACAAAAACAAAAAATGATATTCGTCACCTAATAGTTCACATTCATCACATAGACGCTGGTGATAGGGGCGTGGCCGTTGCCATTTACCAGAAACTACAGGTATGTTATTGTTTTTTGTAATAAATTTAACCATGGCATGTCTATATTTAGAGACTATGATGACATTGAAATAGGAGCTGTAATGTGGCGCCAATTTAAATGCTCTATACATAATACCATCAGTACTGCTGTAATTTCTCATTCCATTGTGTTATATATACATCGTTTAATCTCTGTTTAAGTAGCCTTAGAAATGGCCCAACTTTATCACAACCCTGACCTAGCCATATATAATTAAAGCCAAGTTGACATAAAAGCCTTTTAACAGAAAATGCCTAGTTTTCACAGGGATTTTCACTTTCACACCTATTATACAACATATTGTAAGCCTTACTGACTAATTTGTTACATTTACCGTTTACAACATTCAACCAGTATTTTATAATACAATAGTGTCAGTTTAATTTTAACGGATACCTACCTAATTCACTATAAATAAAATAATCAGCTGTTCTAGAGTTCAGTTTTAATATCTTTTTACAAAACAACAAGTGTGTCCTCTCGACTTCCCGAGCTGCATGGAAACCCCATATTTCACAGTTGTAATGAACAACAGGCAAAATCAATTTATCATATAATGAACACATAAACTTGAGGTCTGGGTCGTACAAATGGTGTGTGTCTTTCAACAGAGCGCTCATCATCAAAGGCTTCGTTATTTCAATCGACCATTGTCGACCATTGTCGTGTCGTGACGTATTACGCAGCGTGAACTCATCGCGTACACGTACGTTGACCAACACATCTCCCTAGCAACACTTTAACCCTCAGAGAGTTTGAACTTACACCCGAATCACGACGACTATTATATAGTCAGTTGGCCAGGAATCAGAAAAGAGCTTATTTAAGGTTTTCGTGTCGACTTTTCTGTGCATACCTAAAACTTTGCTCGATGTATTCTCAGACCTCTTATAATGAAATCCCGACCGGTTGTCGGCTTTCATGTGTGTACTAGAGCTACAGAGTCTTTTCAATATGGTCGCCAAATTCACCATTACATTATCAATTTTACCAGTCAATCAACATTATGATAGACAGAAAAAAACCTAATTAAAAATAAAAAATAATGTGGAGATACAGTAACATAGCTTTATCATAATATACTTAAAGACAATATTTTTTATCATGGATCAATAGAGAAGTAGTAAAAAAAAACATTTTGACTTTGCATTTAAGCATACCATTCAACTCTTTAATTTAAAATATGACAAATATGCGTATAATCCAGCGCCTTTTTGTCCCTAAGTTTTTGAGAATAAAGATCTTTTTTATAAATATATTTTTTATACATCGTCTTCAAAATCACCTACTGATCCCCAAAAAGTACCTAAAATGATTATAATACGGTAATAATCCATACACGTACATGGTTTTTAAAGGCAGAAACCCTTTACTTTCAAAGAAAATTTCAAAAATCTTCCTCTAACCATTCTTTGGCCGAGTTCGTAACAATGCGAATCCTCGGTAGCCACCCAAGAAAATAAATGAGAATATATATTAGATAAAGTAGCATTTCGTTTTATTTTAATCTGTGATGTTTAAAGGGTGGATGTTAAAGGTTTATATTTCAATGTTATTTAGAGGTGGTATAATTTGGGAGCTTCACTAGTGTGATGGATAATGCAAGCGCTGATTATTCGTTTTACCAATGTCGAATATGGTAGTCCGCCATTGATGCGTGCGATATTCCTAAATATCTCAGCTATTAAATTAAACTGACTCATTGAGCTCCGGCGGCTATTTCAGTTGAGTGCTAATTTATCATGCACCATGCTGTGCTTTACGCGGCGGCAGAAACAATTTTAAATATCTCACGCATGTAACTAACTCTCTGATCTCTGTCGATTCCCACCGCTGACATTATTAAAGTTATATTATCGGATTTTATTTCTAGTTTCTGTGGGTTAAATATATAAAATTATTAGTGACAGAAGTTGTAGCAACAAAAAGTACCTAAAATGATTATAATACGCTAATAATCCATACATGAACATGGTTTTTAAAGGCAGAAACTCTTTACTTTCAGAGAAAATTTCAAAAATCTTTCTTTAACCATTATTTTGTCCGAGCTCGTAACAATGCGAATCCTCGGTAGCCACCCAAGAACAATAAGTTTATTTAACCTTGACCTTAGCAGGCCTGATATGGAACATTATAATATGCAATACATCCCTCAATAATATTACTAATATCTCACATTATATAATAACATATGCGGATATTTAAGTGTCACGTATATTCATAATACAGCAATATCATGCCATCATAATGGCTTTGATTTAGGATACTAAAATGTCAGATCTGTGGTTAAATTCTACTCACTTTCGAACTTAGTGTGAAGCGATTGCATTTTGCAACGTTTCGACCTGCCTTCAGCGGATCTTGATCACGCCACCATTGCGACACACTTAAAGTGGCCTTTTAATAGCTATAGGTGGATGCACATAGAAGGTTCATTTGTATATAAAATATCATCTTTGGGAATGACCAAGCGGCCTCGCATAGGAGGTTGGCTGCTCCTAAGAGTGGGTGCTCACAGCAGGTTCTACTCACTACTGTATTGCCAATTATATTGCTATATTCACACTTTATAAAGCCATAATCCGACATTATATGCTGATGTTGAATATAATATCTCCACATATAATTTCATTACCAGAGCTCACACTGTCATATACAGTTAAACAAAATATATATATATCGACTAGTTAATGATATTAATTATCTACATTATAATAGCATGTTGTGGGAAATATTCTAAAAATATAGCATCCCATTTTGCCAGTATACTGATAACATTTAATACCACATACAATGATGTGGATGTAATATTTTTACACTACAGCTAGGGCAATATCATAGTATTATTCTTTTATTAAAGTAACACCTCCTAACACTGTAGTGCTCCATCCCATCATTGTATGGCATAATGTGGGTATAAAAAGATTAGGATTTCATTATACTTTTAAATGTCGGCATAGCGACATTTTATTGCCATATATTGTCGTTATAATTTCATATTATGGTAGGCCCTACTATAATTATCACATGAAATATCAAGTTTATGACAAGCTTATGCCATCATAGTGACATTATAATGTCATGTGCCTACATTGTGATGCCATATTTTAACATTAAATTGTAACTTTATGGTTTCATAACATAGTTTATGTACACTATAGTACTGTGCCATATATGCATGTAGATCTACTGCCATAATGTATCATCCTGATACATTCATGACATATCGTGATCTGTTAGCTTTACTCATATATTATTTATTAGGCAAGCAAATATGTTTATATTTTCATCAGCTAACTTTGTTGATATGAATAATGTCATCAACCATACTATTTATTCAAGCGTTGAAAATGGCAGATTTAAATTAAAAGAAGAGGAGCAATTTGTGATCGAACTGTACTATCCCTTTATTATAAACTGCTGTAGAAGTCAATTCACTTCCATGGTAAAAAGTAACAGATCCTTCAAAAACACACACAAAAGACGACTTACCCGAGACAGTTTATTAGGGTCTGTGCGGTGCCCATATTGCTCTCCTTGGTATATCATCTCCAGAATAATATGATTATCAGCCCAATCGAATTATGCAACCCATTAGGATCTGATCCAGATGGAGCGGCGCCCTCTCTTCAGTACCCCCTCCCCCGAAAAAATACTAATTTGGGCTTTTGTATGCTTCAGAAAACACCATTTCAAGATTTTGATATTTTCTGGGGGAGCATGACCCCGGACCCCTGAAAAGCACATAAGAGGATGACTGTGCCAGCTGTGATGTGTATTAAAAATTATAGTTAACAAATTGGCTTCAATTGCTGAAACCACCACTACCCACCCCAATGAGATGCCAGCTGATGCCTACTTTATGCCCAGAGCTATGTCTACTTGTATGTGTACTACAAGCAAATGTATTAATTTGCGATGTAGTTGTGCTAGACGTCGAATGGGTTGTTCCTAATATGGCTCACTCAAACATGAAAGTTTGATGTTTTACTGAATTTCCAACATTCTCATATGTTATTTCTGTGCATGTTATATGTCAAAAACACAGTATCGTGTTTCATACTTGAAGTAACAAACTATGAGCCACCAGTTTATCATATTTTATTGGTTTGTTAAGCTTTTAAAATGTATTTTTCTTTAAAAGATGATGCCACAGTATCTATATTGATGATAATTATGTATACTTTTCTGGTCTCCCTAACTTTATTTCTATGCATCTATTTTACATGTATTTTCATACATATGCATTCTACCAGGTGTCATGTGTTATATATTATCGAGTTTAATAATATTATGTTGACTGCACAGTGTATGGTATATCACAGGAAAGTAGTATCCTGCATATTTCATTTAACTATCACCGTAAAATACTGGTTCTAAAAATAGCTGATCCTTATAGGGAAAGCATTCGGTTTAACCGTTTACCGCTTACTAATTTCTCGTTGTGATGCAATAACTAAACAAATGTGATTTATTCCATTATAAGCTACATCTTAAATGATACTGTGCTTATATCTGGTCCATTCTGTGTCATTTTTAAAACGTTTTGTTTAATTGTAATCAATTAATTTATTCTCATGGAATTATATTTCTTGCGGTTTCGTAATAAATCTTATTTCCCCCCTGAAAAACTCATGCACAAACCTGCAAGCCGTCAACCGGGTGCTAATTATGCCCAGAGGTCACATTGAAATACTAAAAAAGGTTTTAGGTATGCACGCTCAAGTGGTGACGAAACCCTCTTTAGCCACCTCTGGCCAACTGACTAATTTATTTTAAACAATAACAAATTTCACTATGAATCGATATGCTGGTTGTTATTCAAATCACCATATATAATAGTCGACAGCGAATCGCTATAGAATAATTACGGCTTTGCACATCCGCCCTCTAAACCCTCAAAGAAAATACTATGATTTATTTGAAGGCCATACAATACCATAGTATAATTCCCACAATGTGTGTTCAGCGAATCACTACGAATAAATCAAACATATTTAGTCTGAGTTAAAATTTAAATTGTGAATGTACATCAGATATGTGAATAATGATCTTGCGTACGAATACAGTCTTTCATAACATTTCACAAATTACTAACCTAGACTAAAACTCGAACACTCACTCATAGAACCAACTTGCAATAGATATAAAATGCATCAGATAAACGAGAGGTCTACACCTTTTCTTTAGAAGTACACCGAAAATCAACATGAACATATCTTTACACGAACATAATTATGACACTACTGATAAACACCTTTCTAAAAACGGTTTCTATTTTCAGTCAAAATATGCCTTTGAACAACCAGAAATTTCCAACGTATCATCGACTATACGTATGCAGTATGTAGTTAGCTACCTTCAAGCCTAGTACACACAAAAACAATCATAACATAGAGTCAAATCGGATCAAATAGGCTACTTTTATCACACACACGCACATAATTCTATCAACCAGATAATATTTAACTAAACAAATTATACATTCGCATCTCTAAAAGAAGCAAAACCGACCATAAGCATACTGGATTACAATCATAAACATTATAAATAAGAATACTCTATCATCATTCAACACACGAATATACACGCAAAAACAATCATCAACATAGTACATATTAAGTCAAATCGGATCAAATAAGCTTACTTTAATCACGCACACGCACATAAGTCTATCAACCAGATCATATTTAACTATATAGATTATCTATGCGAATATCTAAAAGAAGCAGAAACTGTCATGAACATATTTCAACCACTAAACTAGATATTGATACCAGGACATGTGAAATGGTCTAGACATACACGAAAATACAGTATCACCACACATATTTTTGGTACGTACATAGACCTAGGTCTATATACTAACCACACAGAGATTTTTTTCTGACAATAGATATATTGATGAAAATCGATTTTAACCCAGAATCTCAACGATGTTAGGATATTTTAGCGACGTTAAAGTTAATATAATTCAAACATAACAACACTGATTCCAATTTTAAAAAAGACAACACTTGATCCTACCATTGCTAAAAGTTATAGACCTATCACTATTTCGAACACATTATCAAAAATCCTAGAACTGTATATACTTGATTCATCTAGTAATCATGTCATTAGCTATTTACAGTTTGGGTTTGTCTCTGGTAAAGGCACTGATATGGCTACATCTCTGGCTAACGATGTGTTTTCTTATTGTACAAAACGTGGATCACCTGTTTATACATGTTTGCTGGACGCTGAGGGTGCTTTTGACGCAGTTCCGCACTCTGTTCTTTTTAAAAAAGCTTTAAATGTAATACCTGATCACTGCTGGAGAGTAATGGTTCACTGGTACATATCTATAACTGTGCGTATTAAATAGAATGGTAAGCTGAGTGACTCCATAAAGGTGTGCAAGGGCACCCGCCAGGGTGGACTGTCCTCTCTTTCCTCTTCAACTTATTTTATCAAGATTTCATAAATGAATTGTCAAATAGTGCTGATGGCATAAAAATAAAAAATGTATCGTATAATGTATTCTGGTACGCTGGTGATATTCTGCTTGCCAGTCTCACAGTCACTGGCTTGCAGAGTATGATTAATCTAGCTGATAAATATATATCAGACCATGGTCTGAGATTTAGCCCTTTAAAGACTGAGTGTGTATCTTTTGGTCAAAATGATTTTGTCTCAAGTCCTGCGTGGTCTTTGAATGGTGTGGAATTAGTTAATAGTGATAGCATTAAATACCTGGGTGTCACTCTGGCGAATAAGCCGAGCGTACATGTAAATGATAGAATTGCCGCCTGTAGCAGAGCTTACTACACCATACAAGGCGCTGGATTTTGTAATGTGACAACGAACGCAAACATGCTAGCTTACCTATGAGAGTCAGCTGTTCGTCCAGTTTTGCTGTATGGTTCTAGCTCTGTTCACATAAACAAAGAGTCAATGTTGAAAATGGAAAAATTACAAGCTAAATTGCCAAATACAAGCATAGGCGTTCACAAGTTTTGTAAAAGTTCTCCTATACTACAAGCTCTCAACACTTGTAAAATAAAGTCTATTATAGATCGAAATTCTCTAGAGTTGACCCGATCGATGCTCTCTAGCTCGTCAACAGCTCGGCCAATTTATATTCATTTAATAAAACAACATGCTTCAGGTGAAATGTTCGGTCACAGAGACCTGATTTCCAGGGTCAAGCTGACATGTAAAAAGTACGGCATATCCCTCTTGAAATATATTTTTGATGACTCCTATTTGCGAGTCGTCAGAAATTATTTTACGAAAGGATGTGCCGTACAAGATGGTCTGACTGACAGTGTACGTCTACTTTTGGGAAATAACAATCCACAAAACAGAATACTTTTAAACTTAATGCTACGTGCCTTTTAATATTTACACATATTACGTTGTATTCACTGTACTTTCTTTGTTTTCTTCTTTTGAAGGCTAATAAAAATGAAATGAAATGTAATAGCTATAACTGAACACTTTTCCACCCAAGTCAATTAACTACTTGTTTCAACTACATGAAATATATTATCCCGTCTTAACTATACATACATAGAAAAGTTATCTATCTGATAAGCGAACATAGCACAGTTCAGGCTCGTATAATATTACATTTCCACAATATTCACACATAGGCTACTGCAATTACGAGTATTTTGACAGCTAATCAGAACACGATAACATGCTGACCTCCCATCTGGTTGTAACAGCCAATCACAACGCGATATGTCATATAAGCCATCTCCCTCTTGCTGCTGATATAATAATAATTAAAATTTCTACATACTTATAATACGCTTCTCATGTATAACTCCAAACTATTCATACATACTACAAATTACGCTTACTATATTTTTAATCAAACTATCTAGGACATATAATACGCTGCTCATATCTAACTCTGCGGGATTGATGGCTTTTAAGAGACAAGAGAGAGAAGAGGCAGTCGAGTAACCATTGTGTAAATAGACATTAAAAAGATCCAGTCACATACAGCAACTTCATTCACATTTTCAACCTCATAAATCATGCATTTGACAACCTATAAATACATGATGGAAGTATACTATATATATATAACAAATATTTTCGATTGACAAGTCATATATTTCACCTGCTACAATATCGATGGTTAGAAGTAATATGTTAGAATCTTAGATTTTGAATTTATAACTCGCATATTACACGGTTGTTATATAAAATTCAAAGCAAGGACTCAAGTAAACAGTGACAATCAAGACTACTCTACAATTCATCCACGCGATCAATAGAGAGTTGATTAGAGCTACAAGCAGTCTCCAACCAACAAACGGGTACCCCTCATAGCAAGAGTGACCACATGCAGCATGATTCTGATAGATCTATTTCCAACTTACTGATTGGATTGATTGAATTGTTACACTAATCGAAGGTGAGAGATCTCACTCATATGCATAAATCACTTGTTAAAGTATATAGCCAATGACTGCGACGAGACAGTCTGTTACTAAGACAGCTTAAATTAACATGCTAGAATGTTAGATGAATTTCAAATAAGTAGTGATAAACTGCTTTGTTGGTCTTTTTCGGATGGTTCTGACATCAAATCACTCTATTGGTGGAGAACAAATAACGCCCTGTAACCTCGTCGGATGAGGCTTGTGTGATACTCCAGGTGATAGCAGTTGCTAGACACAACGTATGTATCCATTTTAAGGTGTAAGATGCGATATATTTCAACTTTTAAAGTATTGGACACTTATTTAAAATATTCCCCTTCACGCAATGTAAAGCAATTACTAGCTAAAATATTTCACATCTACATCTATCTGAATAGGTCGAATGACAGCAGTGATTAGCCGATCTCGTCATGTGACAAGCTGAACCAGTATTTGATTGGTCGGGAGTAGGATGCAAGACTTGAACCAATAGGTCTAACAAATACTTGATAGTTATTTTCTTGAAAATATCCTGCATTGGTAAATTTATTTCTCTTCTAAGTAATATATGTACACTTTTCCCGTTTATAAACATCATACCCTTCCTTCTAAAATATTTTAAACACATTTTAAAAAATTATCACAAACAATGCAAACAATACATATTTTCTAGGTAAGTAAACTCTTTCGTTATTTGTAACTTATCAAATTTATCTTACAGGAATAATACTGCGTAAACATTTATACACATTTTTATATTCTATGTAATTCATAGTATTGTACATCTACATCAAACTAATTAATACTCATATACATAGCCTTTGATTTTCTGCTATACTTTAATTGTAAAATTCTCAAAAATCTACAAAATATTTTAAATATATGATAAAATCACGTATATGCACTATAAATATATGCTTGTTAATTAACACACAAATTTATACACTTGTATAAATTATACAAAATATTCAAATATTTCTCAAATCACACAAATTTAAGTGTCTTCTGTCGGCCTGATAAATGACAGATGGCAAGGAATTTAACTTCGAGTCGGAAGTGTCTTCTGTCCGCCTGATAAATGACAAATGGGATATAATTTAATTTCGAATCGGAAGTGTCTTCTGTCGGCCTGATAAATGACAGTTGGCAAGAAATTTAACTTCGTATCGGAAGTGTCTTCTGTCGGCCTGATAAATGACAAATGGGTAATAATTTAAATTCATGTCGGAAGTGTCTTCTGTCGGCCTGATAAATGACAGATGGCGAGGAATTTAACTTCGGGTAGGAAGTGTCTTCTGTCGGCCTGATAAATGCCAAATGGGAGATAATTTAAATTCGAGTCTGAAGTGTCTTCTTTCGGCCTGATTATTGACAGATGGCAAGGAACTTAATTTCGAGTTGGAAGTGTCTTCTGTCGGCCTGATAAATGACAGATGGCAAGGAATTCAACTTCGAGTCGGAAGTGTCTTCTGTCGGCCTGATAAGTGTCAAATGGCTGATAATTTAACTTCGAGTCGGAAGTGTCTTTTGTCGGCCTGATAAATGACAGATAGCGAGGAATTTAATCTCGAGTCGGAAATGTCTTCTGTCGACTTGATTAATGACAGATGGCAAGGAACTTAATTTCAAGTCGGAAGTGTCTTCTGTCGGTCCGATAAATGACACATGGCAAAAAATTTAATTTCGAGTCAGAGAAAATATATATTTATATGTGATATTTATATAACATATATATATGTTATATATATATATATATAATATATATATAATATATATATAATATATATATATATAATATATATATATATTATATTTATATTATATATATTATATATATTATATAACATTGTCACAGTCTACTTGAAATGAACAGGTAAACTTCTACGTATGGGCCCACAGTGCTGTATCGGGGTTCTAACAGCGTTACAGACGGTGGGCCAACAATAAACTAGCATTGGAAGTCAGATGTCGCGCGACGAACGCTCCGGCCTCTTGCTGTTAATATATAGATGTTTGTCTGCCATATAGCTCGAGAGACCTTATTTATCAAATCACTAAACTTGTGTATGGATAGTTTGAATTTAGTGGTCTTGAATTGATATACGTAAAGGACGAGTATAAATATGTAAGATGACAAGCATTATAACACAAAGCACAACTAAAACGACTTTTTTTTTAATTCGGTGTACATTTAAACCAATAGTAGGGCCCACTATAAATTCGTATTGACCTCGCAATTCTGCGAATTTTAATGGGTCAGCACAGACTTCATGACAATTACGAAGTGCAAAAATGACACCCAGCTCATATTGCAAATCTCTCTCGTCCCGACAACATAACATCGATGGCAAATGACTGGATGGGTGTAATAGATTATCTTTGTCCTTTGAGAACATTACTGAAACCAGCTCCAGGTGGTGTAATTGAGCATTTATATTGCAAATATGGGATACGAAGCTGAAGTTGTGTGTACAGAGCAGTATCGCTGTGAACTGGAACTTGGTGAATGTGATAATGGTGAGTATACTGCAGTTCAGGAAGATGATTATTAATTTAATAATTGCTACGCAATAATAAAAGTTAGTTTGAATGGATGCACAAAGCTGGTTTATTAGGAGGGCTAGCTTATTTGGCCAACGTCAAAGACGATGGGCCAACATTAAGATGGCACTGGGTTAAAGCCTCATGCTGGCCTGATCACTGTAGCATAGGCCTACTTCCCAGTATGCACTGAACTAGAATTGGTTAGGTGTTGGACCATCGTTTGGGACGCTGGCCCGGCATTGCACGGGTTGAAACAATGCTAGTTTAATATTGGGCCGCTGCTTACGCAGTTTCCCAATGCCTCGTACACATGGCACAGTGCTGTATCGGGGTTCTAACACTGTTACAGACGGTGGGCCAACAATAAACTAGCATTGGAAGTCAGATGTCGCGCGACGAACGCTCCGGCCTCTCGCTGTTAATATATAGATATTTGTCTGCCATATAGCTCTCTAGACCATATTTATCAAATCACTAACCTTGTGTATGGATAGTTTGAATTTAGTGGACTTTAATTGGTATACGTAAAGGACGAGTATGGATATATGTATGTAAGATGACAAGCATTATAACACAAAGCGCAACTAAAACGACACTTGTCGTATTTTTTTTAATTCGGTGTACATTTAAACAAATAGTAGGGCCTACTATATATTCGCATTGTTCTCGCAATTGTGCGAATTTTAAGGGGTCTGATGATTAATTTGCGGTAGTAACTGGAAAACGACATCACGATGTATGTGAAATGTACGGTACCTGCATTAAATGAACTCAAAATGAACCTCAATCGCATAAGAAAAAATGGCACCAATTTTTTCTGAATCATTAGACCGAGTAGATTTATATTGGCATTGGTGCCAAAAATCAACATTCCGATCCAAGTGAAAAACACATCCTCCTGCACTATTGGGGTGAATACAGCAAGAACAATAAACGTTTTTGTGTGTGAATTAGAATCTACTTGTTACACACATCGTATAAACGAATATGGTTGTGTGAACAAAACACGAGAAAACCGCTGTGGACATAAATTACCCAATTAACAGAGAATCACTCATATATTCCGATGTGTTCGCCTCTAAGGAACATCCCACTGACGGTGCCCCCCCCCCCCTGTTCAGCGCTGTAAACAAAGAAGACAGATTTTCGCCAAAATGTCCACACTCTTGAAAGAAGATTGTTTATTTCCAGGCTGTTCAAAGATTTTTCTATTTCAGCCTTCCACAGCTCAAAATTATTTATTTCCAAAAAAACACCAGCCCACTGCACCTCTGGTATTTTAATGGTCGCACCCTTTAAAAGTGTACACATCTTTCAAATTTCAAGATGTTTTTCCCAATGGCTCAAATGCCCGGCTCAAATGAAAAGCGTCCAATGTCGAAGCGTCTGATGACCTTGGAACAAATAACACTTCCAGCAGACGACATCAGACACTTCGTCATTGGCGCCAAATATCAACTGATTACCTGAAGCAGACGATCTCCACACTCGTCACGCGCATGTCATAGTTCAACGCAATAAAGCGACCAGGTCACATGACACACACGTCCTAATATCAAACAAGCACGACAACCTCACTCAGCGTTGATTTAATGTTGGTACGACGTCTATGACGTCGTACCAACATTAAATCCACGCCGAGTCGTGTATACAGCCCACAGGAGCGCTAAATCTCCGCCCGGAAGCCCAAAGAATCCATGCCATCCTCCCGAAACTTATTTCGTCCCTCTTGATGCGAGCTGATTTAGAGGGGCTTGACAGTGCCTCGTTCTGGGTTTACCGCTCGCCGCTGAATCTGCGGCTAAATTGGCTTTGTTGCCGTTTATATTGACCAAAGATGATGTGTTTATTTCTGGCCAAGTTTGCACACACTTCCCGGGCTGTTGTGTTTGCCGGAGCTAACATCAGCAATGTTTTCCAGCGCAGTACACAGCACGACGTGGACTAATAATAAAATACTGCAGTGAGTCATAACACAGCTATGTAACGTCTATTATTACTATAAGTATGTTAGATATGGAAAGGATTCCCACTAAAATAGCAAAACAATTCCATGGCCATTTCTCTGACTTTGAACAATTTTTCAGACAAAAAACTGTTAATTTAAAAAAAACTAGTAAATTTAATTGCATCCACTTTGTCTGCATTCACTTCTGTCCTGTTCACATCCAATACATACTCCTGACACAATTTAGCAATTTCAAGATCAGCGCGGGAACTGATAATACTATTACCGGAGAGAATGCAAGGGAACTACCAATTGAATATTAAAAAAAAAAAGTTTTCCCCAACGTTTGTCAGAATTTTAAAATTCCCTGACTTTTCAGATTTGTTTTTAATTCCAGCTTTTCCAGGTCATGTGGAAACTCTGACAGTGTTCTTATCTACATGTGACGTGAGTTCCGGTTTATACATTCAGCAATGTAATATTATAAAAAATAATACCGGTATGCAACGACACGAATAGTCAGAAAAAAATCAACAGCTTTATGCTTTAAAGCCATTTGTGTAGCCCATTGGGAAATTCCTGATAAAATTTTCAGTTATAATAGTGCATAACGTATTACTCGTTGAAAATTACGTTTGTCTGAACAAATAAAATCTCTCATACAGAGAAATACTGAGAATTACTCAATAGATATATAGCGATACATTACACAGACTGACACATATTTTAGTTAGTCTATATTTAATGTATTTTTCAGAATTTACAAAAAGTGTTTTGAATCTCATCTATATCAGAATTACATCACTGCGGTGTTTCTCTCAAGCTGATGTCTCGTAAAATATGCGGCACGTACCCAGATTTGCGACAATGCTCTTGCAACGTCGCAGACACTGAGCTAGCATTGTACTAACGCTGGTGTGACTTTTAATATCCATGAGTGAGTGTTGGTTATGAGAGTAAATCCGGAATCCCAAAGATAAACGTCTAATACCAAGCGGTTTGACAATGCCGGGCCAGCACTTTCTTCATTGGTACGACATAAGGGTAATGTTTGATTTTCAAGGATTGTCAGCGGCCCGTCCCGGCAAATACGGGGTGCTTAACCAATGTTGGTTTGATGTTGAGCCAGCGTCTACGACGCTGGCCCAACATCTAACCAACATTGTTTAAACGTGCCGTGTTTGCTGGGGTTGGTATCCTTGAAGCGAATGCTATCTATCATCGCCTAGAGAAAGGACAGGTAGAGACCGTAGACCCCATGTCTGAGTGCAGCCTCTTTCTCAGCAAACGTTCACCCCAAATTCTGCCTTACAACACTGAAAAAGTTTTGTATAAACCAATTTGAAATCATCATAAATGTCTCATTTAGCTCATTCCGCTTCATTTGAATACCTATGGTTTGGGTCTACGGCCATTATAAATTAAAATTCTTAATATATATTTAATTCTTTCAGTGCGGAGATCGATTTTAAACGTTAGATTCAGACGTCAGATTCTGTCCTCTAAAGACGATCCTCGCACTGCGAGGGTTAATGTTTGGCCAACGTAGTAGACGATGGTCCAACATCCAACCAGCATTGATTGCCGGGTTCTCACATTCGTGACAGAGATAAATAATTAGAATTTAATTTGCAGCTTACTCAAATATTAGATTGTAGAAAACATTTAGGTAACTTACTAATAATAATAATGATTCAAAATTACCATAGTGCGATAGAATTTCAAATGTTAACATTTCGTCCCTGTTGCTTATCTTCAGCACTAAACAAAGAAATTGAGTACAATCCAAATCGCTGTACTTGTATTGCATGAAACACATTGAATGGAATTATTTATTCCTTACGTACAAGAAAAACGCATAATTGAAAAATATTTCATCAGGCTATTCTGCTTTCCATTTATATTGTTTTGTAATGAGTGGCTCGTTTTTTTGTTACCCATTGCGTTGAACGTTTCCCATGATGCTCTTGTTTGCAGTCTAGCTCTCATAGTGAATCACCACGATGCATGATACATGAAAAGTGAAAAGTGAATATGCCATGCGTTCGTTTAAAGTTTTGTTTTACCAATGTACGGGTTTAGGTAAAACAACACCGCTCATGTTTAGGCAGGATGATTCCGATATCATCTAAAATTAAAATTCAAGGCGATTGAGAAAGATTATAACAAAATTAATTTTAACGCTTAAACCGCTAAATTAAATAATTCTAATTTTCACCCACTTGAAGTTGTGTCTCGCTACCGCGACCCACAACTTCAAGTGGCTGAAAATGGCTTAATTTGAAACCAAACAATAGGAATATACCAATTTTGTTCTCAATAACAGCGATTTAACCCTTTCAATCCTGACTTTACATTGTCATCTTCATCCACTACCAGCCGCGAATTGCTGTCGCAATTCTCGACTTGTAGTGGATGAAGATGATTTGAAGTGGGTGTAAAATTAAAGAAAATTGACATGTATTTGTAAACCAGTTTCATGGAAATTTCCATTCTGAAACCCCTGGTTGTAGGAAAATTCAGTCATTTTTCAGGGATGTAAAATGATGCTTTAATACATAGTGAGGGCTTAAAGGGTTAACTGGCTAATAGAATGGAATAAAAACGACCATAGCCGCGAATAGCGGGTTCAGTGCTGGGCTGACATCCAAACAAATGTTCACTTTTCAAGTTTGTAGTAAATGCTGTTTACCGTGGTATTCCAGCCGCTCCCTCTAATGGACGATGCAACACATAATCCGCCACACGAGCAAGAAGAGAATGCCTTTGATATACGTAAATCAGAAAAAAACAAGGCAGGCATATCTGTGTCTGATTGCCTGCTATCTGGAGCACGCTACAAGGACAGCAAGACAGACAGTTTGGCCAAGAGGCATTCAACAAAAAATTGAGGGTCATTGCCACGGGATCATTGTGGATCTTTCATGTTGTTCTATCAGTAGTACTGGCATCAGATTAGGCTGTTATGCCGTATGACGGGAGTGGTGTCTGGCGGAGCCCAAGGCCCTAGTGAAAAGAAACCACGGCCCAATCTTGGGTGGTTGTTGGGCTGACTGCTTACGAATCAAGGCAGCACTGGGGGTTGCTTTTTCGTCCCTGTGCTTTGTAGATGCCCCGCATTCTCCCATATTACCAGCATCATGTGTTCCGGATCATACACCATATTGTTGGGGAATGGTGTTCATTTGCCTCTGTCAGTCTTCCATTAGACTTCCGCCCTGCGCTGCAGACCTGCGCGGCAGTACCAACGTCCAACTGGGAACAATACGCTGGAGCGACGTTGGGTCAGCGTCGAACGACGCTGACCCAACGTCGATGCAGCGTATTGCCGTGCAGGCGTAACCCCAGCCACCCTGGGCTAACTTATTGGACCGACGTGAGACAAGGTCGAGCGGGAGAGCCACGGGGCGAGCTGGTCCTGCTGGTCAACAATCACCCTGCTTGTGGTCCCCTCGCTCCGAGGGCGCCTGGATATTTGACCTACCACGCCTGAGTGTACAAACAGGTCAAGCTTCAGGCCTACCTGTGAGGCGCGCCACGGATTCTGTTACTAAACCGGGACCGGTCGGTGCCAGCCGTATGTGACGTTCTCCTGTTAAATAAGCGATAAACAATGGCAACACGAAAAGGAAAAACTTGGCAAATATCGTGTTTTTTTCTGAGTGAACCCTAGCACCCGAAGGGTGCTGAGAGTGGGATTAAGGCATTCGAAGCTTGTATGAAAGCTTTCTCTTAGCCTATCCAAATATTTCATTAGTATATAATACTCATTAGAAAATGTCTGGTTGGCAAGCGAGGCAAGGAACCTGGAAACAGAAGCATTTTAGAATTTAATTAATTTTGATGCGCCCTCGGCGAACAGAGGGTCGCGGTGGTCTAAATGAGGGGTTGAATCAGCCGGTAGCTACCCTATATCTCGTGTCTTAACTCTTGAAATCTGGATGAAAAAGGCCGATAAAGTTTTAGTTTTGACAGATCCTTTAAATGAACATTTGAGACATTTCTTTTATTAAACCTATGCCTCTCGTGTACACTTAAGTTCACTTAGTATGTTTGACATACTTTAAATTGCGTTCTGAATTTTGGATCAAATGTGATCAATTTACCTCGTGTTGTTTGCCTGACTGTCTGTGTGCCATCGCCATACTCCCGCATACCCTGAGAAAGAACGTCAGAGTTATGTAATTTCATTGAATTTGGGTGGAATGGTCTAAAAGGTGTCTAAAGTTGATAATTTTAGAAATAGAAAATTCCTAGAAGCGTGTCATCTTAATTGTGAAATTAAGAAAGTTCGCTTGTTCTCTTTTCAGAGCCACCAGGGGATTAAAACCCTTGCTTTCACTCACCATGACAGTCCTCGCGGGGGGTGACAATTATGTTGATAGTCACCTCCTGCGATGACATGTGGTGAGTGACAACAGACTGTGACGTCTGTTGTTATCGTGACGCGGTGGCTGACCAACGCCGTAGGTGTTGGCCCGTCAACGCGTCAACGCTGTTATCACACTCACGAGTGCTTGTCAGCGCCGCTAGCGTCGCGCCAATGCCGGCTCAGCGCTGTTAGCGCTGGACCGACATTGGCACCGCGGTAGCCACACTGTGAAAGCACTTCGGTGTTTCTGTCACTCACGCATGCTGCCAGCGCTGCCAGTGTTGCGTCATTGTCGGCCCAACGCTGTTGACGCCGGACCGGCATTGACACAACTCGTGTTTTTTTTCAAAAATCGTCCCTTTTTTAACTGCTCGCATACATTAGGACCAGCGGTTGACACCAATGTTTTTTTTGTGAAACGACAACACATTACGTCTTCTCATCGATGGTACCCAACCACATTGTCTGTTTAATGAAACTGACGTGGTGCTATTAAATAAGCGCAAAAATCGCTGTCTTTCTGACTGCACACATATATTAGGACTGGTTGACACCAATGAGATTCTTGTGGAGCAACGGCGCATCGCGTCTGGTGTTCGATGGCGCTCAACCACATTTTCTGTTGATTAAAACTGTTTTTGTGTACTGATGCCATAGTGGATTTAATTGAAATTTCAACTAGTTGAGAAATATTAAATAAGCAGACAATGCTACTAGTAGATTATGATATTGCTTTATTCAGTTTCGCACAAGGGTCTTGTGCCAAAAGAAACAGAAGGATATGTGAAATAGCTGCTTCGATTGTCTCCAAATAATCAAGAAACCTAAAGGGACTGCATAAATTTACATGAAGTTATATAGGCTACTGATCTTAACTAAAAACATAAAAAAACCATCAAACAAATTCCAGAGCACTGAAAAAGACTAAACTAGTTTTATTTTCAAATCGTATACTGTCATGTAAACACAACTGTGTGCAGTATACAACACTGTATCTGTTTAAATCACTAATACCCACCGTCTCATACCGTGAAATTCAGGGTACTTCAAAAGGCACCGACATTAATTGGTGTATGAAAGTGTAGAATTGGGAGAATCCCCTATAGTACCGACTGTTTGCCAAACGCTGGGCCGACGGCATCATCATGTGCTAACATTCAACCACCCTCTAGGTGTACAAATAGTTTGTTCGGGTTTTCTCTGGATTCTTGGAAATGTTGATAGACATTTTTTCAAATCTCAACATTTTGAAAAAAAATGATCATGATCTGCGGGATACACTACCTTATACAAAACTAAATACAGACTACCACCTCTTTTAATTGCTGAACAAATTGGGAACAAATATATATAGGCTCATGTGTCAAATAGCTCATAAATAAATACTGAAAAGGACGAAATGTTGAAATATTATTTTTATTCCAGATTTTTTAAAATTATAATTTGTCCATACGTCTCATGTAGCTGTATAGTGAAAACCACTGCACAGAGCATGAGAACGGTCAATTAACCCTTACAGCGCTGAATTATTTTTGTTTAAACCATGGAGACGAAAGGGTTTTCGTCAATTTGAAATCATCACAAATGTCTTAATTAGCCCTTTCCGGTTGATTAGAATACCTATGTTATGGGTCTATTGCCATTAGAATTATTTTAATTCTTTCAGTGCGGGGACCGTCTTTATATGGCAGAATCTGACGTCTACAGACGTCAAATTCTGACGTATAAAGACGGTCTCCGCGCTGAAAGGGTTGATCCAAGACAGTGCGTGCATCATATGTTTCACTACCCTGATGACATGTGAATAGCCTGGTTTAGCCGGGTAATATTTCACAAGCTATTACATAAACTCATCACAACATATTTTAAATGTGTATATATATATCTGTGATGTATATATCTATAATGAGAGTCACTATTCGTCGCTCTACATTGCATCTATATTTTATAAACATAAATCGCTTTAGCGGTCATTTATTTGAGACGCATGGAAGCAAAAAACAGCCAAGCGCCACTATGTCACACTAGCATTTCAGCTTGTTGTCGTGAACACATTTGTTGGCTGTTTCTATGACACACAGTCACCGGAGTTATCTTTTCTGGTTTGCAAGACACATCATGCTACCTGTGTATACGAAATTTGAGTGTTACAATAAAAATAGCGACCTTTCTCATCCAGAAACCAATCAAAAACTGTCATCAAAGATTAATACACGTCCTCACCACCGTAACACGTCCAGTACATTTCAAAAGCCAAGGTAATGAAGAAAAACGGATAAAGTGCTTCTGTCTGGTGAAAATATATTAGACTAGGTAGAATTTGAAAAAATGTTAATGGTGGAGGCATTTTGTGTTTACGGCCGGAAAACATGTGTTCTAGATGTATTAATATGTCCTAAATCCAAATATGGTGTTTGCCAGGCTGGATTTTGAACGAATTATACTGTAATAGTAAATTCCAAAATGGCCGCCACCGAAATAACTAAAATCTATTAATTGTCATATCTTTGGTACAAAAAATGATAAAAACACAAATAAAAGATGTATTATTACATTGTTGGACACAAGGAATCCATGGGTACCATTACTTAGCTGATAAGATGTAATTAAATTACCATATAAATCATATATGAACTAAATTTGCTCGTTTTTCACTAATACGGTAATACAAACAAGATAATATTTTAAACAATTAAAGATTATTTATTATTTTTATAATAGACACACCAAAAACATACATGAGGTGATTATACTTTAATTTAAAAAAAAAAATCAAAATCTTGATTCAAAAACTCAAATATCAAGAAACAAAATTACTGATGTAAAATCATACTCTATGTTACTGCGAGGGTTAGTGTAGTTTGTGGAAGTACTGCGAGTAGAACTTGTCTGAGACAAGGAATCCTGTTATACTATTACTTATTTGAAAACATGTAAGCAAATCAACATAAGGGTCTCATTTGAACTAAATTGACTCGTTATTTTTATAAACAAAACAAACATGAGGACATTTTATCAACTATAAAAACGTGACGCGTGCGTATCCATAAACCTCACAATCACTGTACAAATTATACACGACCCAGAAAACATGAGGCATACCCCATAATTAGGAGAGCTTATGGTATATGCAAGTGCATAGTAAATGAAATAAATCGGGCTTTAGGCCACATATAGGCTAAACTGGGCCAAGAGAACCTCCTGAGGATGGTGAGATGATTGAGATGACACTGTCCTCCAGACACAGGATTCGAAATTCGAGCCCTGTGAATTTTTCTATTCTTGATCCACACACATGCTGCACAGCTAGGTTACATCATGGCAAATAGGTCCACCCAAAGCGAATTAAATTTTGTTGGATTGTATCAAGGTGTCGACTGAACGATAATTATGCAGCCCAGATGTAATGAATGACATACTGCCAGTAACAAGGAGGGTGATTTACTGAAGATAACACAGCAGATTGGTTTCCTCATTCAATGATGAATGTCCACCAGCCATTAACGTTCATGAGAAGCACATGGTCGTTACGATGACCCGTTTGTCTCAAAATCAAATCCCTTCTTGGACTACGTTCAATCAGCAGGTCAGCTCCATAAATGCAGGGCAAGCATCAGTGGGGTGCATACGCAAAATTGCCCGCTCCAGCACATGAACTGGATACTGTTGTCATGCGCGTGTAGCAGAATTACTGCAGCAGGAGCATGTTCTAACTGTCGATGAGGCCTATCTAAAGCTGGTGATCAGTGGATCGATACAAGGATGTATTGATGCCTAGCCTCGGTGGGCTGCATAATTATAGAAATGAACTTTCTTGGAATTTTTTGGCTACCACATGGATGAATGTGGTTTGTGTGAGCTGTGAAAAAAATGTGATATTGTGGGTTTTAATACTGCTCAGAAAGTGATGACAGTTAAAGACTATTCACGTTCAATGAGAACGCATAAACTCACACTGCAAGCTCTTTGAAAAAAAATATTGTTTCCACGACTGAATGATCACCTGGATAGTGATTTCTAATTATTGACAACCATGTCAAAAATAGGAAATGCGGGAATTTCGTCTCTATATCTAGCCTAACAGGTGAATGCGCAGTTCTAGTCTATGTACATGTTTACATCATATGGTCATATTAAGAACCCGAAATAAAATCACCGATTTTTTTTATGCTTTGAGCCTGGGCCAGTCCCTTTGAAGCAGAAACATCTAAACATCTTAGATATATCCCAGTGCATGAAATTTGGAGAAAAATACCATTCGATACATTTTGCTGGTCATAATAAGAAAACAACATGTGTTCCACTAACATCACAACTATTTGACTGATTTTGGAAATGGACAATATTCAGAAGGTACAGCTAAATCTGTACCATATATGGAGTTCCTGATGGAAATATGTGTGATGAAGCCAGAGTGAAGCTGTTCTGTATAAGACAAGCACATGAGAAACTAATGTGAACATCAGATGCAGCACACTTACACATCAGATGGGCCCATTACCAATCAAGAGTGTGGAACCAAGCAAATAGCTCATCTTCAATTCTTTCAGTGGTAACCGATATGGGGTGGAAACGCACGGAGAGTCATTTAGTGCCACACTTGTTTTCTCTCCCACCTATCACAAGAGCATGCGCCGAAATCATGTCACGTGGTTTTACCAAGGGGTGCTTGAGCTGTAAAACCGCAAAGTTAATTGAACACAATTATATAGAGGGAACCTGTTGCCTTAATTTAAACACTTCGATGGAAATCGTCCATGACAACTTAGTTCAACAAAAAAGTTGAGCGAAATTGTCATGTCGGATTTCGATTAAAGTATTTAAATTTAGGCAACAGGCTCCCTCAATATCATTGCGCTCGATTGCCTTGGTTTAGCTATATCAAGCTCTGCAGTTGCAGCAAAATGGACTTGCCATGTATCTAGAAGGATGGATGCTGAAATATCACACAGGACAGTGATTAGATTAAACATGCACAAATAAGTTATACTGCGCATTACTATACACTGGTATATACCATAAGCTGTCCTAATTATGGGATGTTTTCCCTTCCGGGATCGTGGATAATTTGTATAGCTATTATGAGATTTATGGATACGCACACGCTTTTCTAGTGGTTAAAATTTAATGACCTCATGTTTGTATTCTTTATGAAAATTACGAACCAATTTAGTTCAAATATGATCCTTATGTTGATTTGTTTACATTTTATCAAATAAGTAATGGCATCACAGGATTCCTTGTCTCAGACATTGTCCTGATAAGTTCTACTCGCAGTACTTCCACCACCTACACTAACCCTCGCAGTAACATACAGTAGGATTTACATCAGTAATTTTTTTTCTTTATATTTGAGTTATTGAATCAGGCTATTGATTTTGTTATAAAATTAAAATGTTTTGAACTCATGGATGTTATTGATGTGTCTTTTATATATATATATTTAATTGTTTGAAATATTCCTTTTTTTATATTATCGTATTTATTAAAAACGAGCCAATGATTACATTTTATCAACTAAGTAATGGTATCAATGAATTCCTTGTGTCCAACAATGTTTTAATGCATGTTTTATTTGTGTTTTTATCATGGTTGGTTCCAAAGGTATGACAATTAATAGATTTCAGTTGTTTCGGTGGCGGCCATTTTGGAATTTACCATTACAGGAATAATGGTTGAAAATCCGGCCTGGCAAACACCATATTTGGATTTAGGACATATTAATACATCTAGAAAACATGTTTGCCAGCCGTAAACACAAAATGCCTCCATGACTTTTTATAAGCACATTTCTTCAGATTCTGCCTAGTCTATATAGCTAAACCGTGACAATACACATGTGAACATTGATTGAGATCGTCACCAAACATTTTTGGCCGTGGCCGAGTTCACCCCCAGTGATAACTAAATTGAAGCTACACAAATTAGCATACACGTCGATCTGCATGATCATAAAGTTTTATACAAATTCTAACTCTATTGTATGTTACACCTAAAGGTGTATCCGTTACTAATGGACGGTTGACACTGCATTGACACCCGCTGATGGTAATGTGGCACAGCTTTAGAGATCAACTAGAAGAATTTTACAAAAGGTTTCAGAGGCATGGCGCAAGAGGTAGATGTACTAAAGGGGTTGGGCTTGTTATTGGCCTACTAATATGAAGGAAGAAATCCCCACCCCATTTTGTGAAATAAAATCTCTAAGATGCAATATAGGTATAAGCTCGGGCTGTTGATTTATAATAGGGTTAGATATGAGCGTTCGATAGAAGTTATGCATGTTTTTGAGTGGACGAAATCTGTGGCTGAATTATAGGCCTACAGCGATGCAAAGACAAACAACACTCGACTGAATATTGCTTTACGTTGCCTTCTACACATTGTGGCAATATTGCGATGGAAGGAGTTCAAAGTCGGGACTACGTCCTACGCTTATCAAATGACTTCAAAGCTTCCTCATAATGCAAAGTACCAGTGAACTGTTTGTCTTTGTGTGGCGGTCTGAATGTTTGCAGTACTTTTGATATTATCACCTTCTCAGCCACTCTCTCTATCCGCTTTCGCTGTGATTCGATTCGCAGACTGTAAAAACCTCTCAGATGTATCCGTGCACCGGGCCGGAATGTTATGTATACACAAGAGATTGTGATATACGGCCCATTTCTACAGTAAGTTATCAATGGCACTTTGCGTCTCTCCCACGCGCGAAAAATGAGCAATGCAATCAGACTCCTGCCGCATTAGCAGCGGGAAGCCGGCATCAAATGGCCGGTACCGTGAAGGATGGAATTTTCCGCGGTGGGAAATTCATTTGAATATCAGTTGCCCAGCTAACGTTGAACCAATGTTGGGTTGAGGTTGGGCCAGCTTCGTAGACGGTGGGCCAACATTAACCCGACATTGGGTCAACGTCTCCTTTTTGCTGGGTGGGACTTCAAATATTAATAATACATTTGGACATCTCTAGCGGCCGATAGCTCACAGTGAATTGATGTTATATATAATATTTATCTATTTTCTAGGCTTTATATGTACAAATATATACAGTAGTTGTGCAAGTATATAATTGTAAATGAAATTACGTCCATCAGGATGTCAAATAAGGTGACCAGCACCCTTACTAAATTTGACATCCAGGATATATTTTATATAGACTCGAATTTAAGTTTCAGGTTCTCCTGGGGTTGCATGGCAATAACATTGAATGGTTCTTTTTAAAGAAGCTATATTTTTTAGAGTGTATTCACAAATCTCGCACTCCAAATAATTTTACCCCGCAAAATTATAACATCTACCGCATTCTACTGGATGCTTTGTGTATCAATGATGACCCTAGGGGGAGCAGAGATGCTGTTTCCTCGACTGATATAAAAGTAATTTTTACAGTTTATTTTTACCTGAGGATCTAGCCTACTGGTCATGCTGAGCGTGGTCTAATAGCGTCGGTGTCGAATGTCTCTATCTGGAAGCGGATCTAAGTCAGAGGCGAAGCTAAGTGACGCACAAATATCTGATGGTCTGATCACTTTGTCAATAAATCGCTTCTCCAAACTCACTGAGTAAATAAATAAATAATCTGCCACCCGCTTGCTTTCAGGCACAAAATCATCTAAAGACACAATTGCATCACATAATATTATACTGTATGACCTCCGATGTCGCACGGGGAGCACTTAGTATATTGGCGTACAAAATGAAAAGGGAATATATATTTACATTACACGTTTTTCTAAACCGATACTGCCTCACAAAAGCCACCAAATCCCTGAAGGACAGACTTGAGCGAGTCTGGCGAAGAATCCGTATTTCGACTGACAGGTCGAAATATTCTAAACAACTACATCTGCTTAACAGATTGGTGGCTAGTGAGAAACGGCACTACGTCAGCCAACAAATGTATGAAAGTGAAAAAAAATCGAATTAAATTATAGGCAACATAATCCGCTACCTCAGAGAAGGTATTGAAATTAATCCTGACATCTCCAACCAAGATAATAACATATCAACATCATATGCTGATGTATACTGCTGACCCCTACCAGCATAATTATTTTTTCTCTGAAATCGGGCATTTTTCCGGACGCGCTCAAAGTCACAAAGTCACATAATTCTGTTGGATTATGCACAGAACGGTCATACTGAAAATGCTATGTGTAATATTTATTGCATCATCAGGTGTAAACAGTGTGAATTGCCCCACAAATTGCCACTTTCGGGCATTGATTTCGGGCAACTTAGGGGCATTGATTGTCAGCTTCTCATTTGTTATGATGTTTCCATCTTCACAGACTGGATAATAGTTCATGATGAGTGACCTTCAGTCTTTGCTGGTGATGTCCAAAGTGTTGCAACACTCCAGACAAGAGTGCATTCCATTATCCTTCTGTGATTGGAGTGAGTGATGTAAGTATGTTTTCGATGATCACTAGTGGTTTCCTGTCTTTATAGATTATATAATGGGTGAAGCAGTCGACATTATGAGAAATAAAGACTGAGGGCAAAACCCGCGGTCTTTATTTCTCATTATGTCGACTCCTGAACTCGTTATCGGATAATCATAGTCACTCTCCTGACAGTCTAAGAAACCTCCCTCAACCTATCCCTCCTATTTAAGAGTTGGTGTCTGGGATGCAACATTGGCACCATTACACAATAGACAATAAACAAAATACATTTTGTTACAAAAGAAGAAAAACAAAATATGCAAGAAATTGTATCGTTGCCCCAGACTTTAAACAACGTTGTTTTAAATTAAATATGCTAAGATTGATGGTAATTGTCACACACCGCAAGCACAATCCACAGTACGGGGTAACTTACAACGTACAACGAATAGAGCTTGACGTGTTGCTCTTGCATGCACTTGACGTTACATAAAAGAGAATAAAAACGAAATAAAGAAATTATTTCCCTATTACCATTATCACCTGCGTGATGGCGATTTTGTTTTTCATGATATATTATCTCAGCACTGGGCTAGCGACGTGGTGAAGGAAATTCCTACAGGAAAGTCTACAGCAATAATTGAGAGATAAAATACCGATTTAGGATTTTACCCGATGGCTTGTTAATATAAGAACCTTGTTTTTGGCATGCGGATTAGTTTTCATAACGCCATGTTTTAGTTAACACCGTGTTAAGCATACACTTTACTTTAGTTTAATTAGCATCTGGCATACTGCACTAAAAGTTTATAATTCTCTACACAAATAGTGTCTGGCGATAATATATATACAGAGAATAAAGAGTAGAACCACTCCATCACCCCCAGCTAACACGACTGGTCAAACTGTGACCCATTTTGTGTTTTCTAATGGTAAATATATGTCCTGGATAAACTAGTGATTATTTCATTTGTTTTTGTTTTTTAAAACCATGTCGTCCGGCAGCAGACAAAGCGTTGTACATGTCACTCAAAATGAGTGACACATACAACCCTTTGGCTGCTAGGAGACCAGATTATAGACATATTCACTTAAGCGGTGCTGGCTTATTGTTGTGAGATGGTTGACCATGACACTTGACCTCAATGAGCACGTGTCTATGACCCAGTATAAGTGGAAAGCTGGAGCTGATTAAAACCATAGACCACTCTATGTACGTGTCTGGTTTCAGTTGTAACCAAGTTACCTCTATCTCTGTAATCAGCGTGGTGATTTCTGAGTACAGATGTGTCCCGCTGTTCGCACACTCCTTTATAGATTATCAACATATATTTCTGAATCCACAACTTGCTGTGCTTATCATCATATGGTGCTGTTAATTTTTCTGGTAATGGTTCAATATTTACCACAGAATACGGTAGCCATAGTAGCAGAGGTAATGACACCACACACCTTATACAGCAGCACAGTGCTGCCACACTGGTTCGGCATGAAGATCAGTGTTTTATTTGATCACATTCCCGGCATAACAACGACAATATTCATACAACAGAGTTGTTACTTTTAAAATACATTTTTATGGTGTACATTATTACACACATTAAATTTTTTCAAACACCGTGAATTCCCGTGTAATTTTATCACATCCTGAATGCTATAGATTAACCCTTTTCGCGCGAAGACCGACTTTACACATTAGAACCTGACATTTTTAGACATCAGATTCTGACGTCTAAAGTCGACCGACCCCTGTACTTAAGGAATTAAATACGTATCCTAGCCGTATACCCATAACATAGGTATTCAAATGAAGCGAAAAGAACTAATTACATTATTTATGAGGACATCAAATTGAAAAAATAACAACTTTGGTCTCCATGTTTTATACAACAAGAGATGTATTATTCAATCCACCGTCCAGGGGGCCAACCTCAGGGCGCCCCCAAACATTTAAATGACTCTTGTATCTTTGCTATGAACGGTTCATGGTCTCTATTGGGAAATTATCGGGACACGTAACATCCGTCTTTCCTGAAACGATCTCCAGCGAATTGGTGATGTGTCGTTCTGGTATTGATCGTATCGATGAGATGTTGCTATTTTAGGCATTCTGGACCAGCTGTGAATGACATATGCTAACTCTCCGTCCCCGTAGAGTTGTACGGCGACCTTTGGATTATCAAGGGGAGTGAATAACCATGATAACCACCCTAAAGTATCATTTCTCAAATCTTAAGAATAGGTCTCCCTGAAAAAAAACCTGCCTCTTAGTCCCAGTACTAGACGACCCTCCTTGTAGAAACCTGGCACATCCAAACATTATAGACACATTACTCATTTATAATCCTTATACTGACTTATATATTAGTTGTATGCATGGTGTTATTGCTGGGTCAACGTCTGTGTACATTGGCTCAACATTAAACCAATGCATTGTGTACTTCTATGTATAAATTGATCTTTGCCTAAATCGTCGTAACAGGTGTGTGTAGGAAGAACCAATCACTAATAAAAAAGCGGTGTGGAAAAGTCATTAAATAGTCTTCCTGAATACATTGAGCTAAGCCTATTTATCAATTTACAATGAGAAGAATACCGTTAATACCGTTGATGTATTCACTCAATACTAAAGTTCTATAAAATATATGTGAAACAAAACGTTATAACAGTAAACAGGTAAAACAAGCAGCTGTTTAGATCGTTACTATGCGCTGACAGAGAGCCAAATGTAAATACAGAATAATAATCTTTTCGATTCGAATTAATTACTAGGTGGGGGTGGGTGTGTGGCATCTGGGCTTTGGTTAATCGTTGGATTTTGAGAGGTCCGTGAAGCTAGTTACTTATTCCTTATTCCTAATGTATAAATTGATCTTCGTCTAAATCGGCGTAACAGGTGTGTGTAGGAAGAACCAATGACTAATAAAAAAGCGGTGTGGAAATGCCATTAAATAGTCTTCCTGAATACATTTAGCTAAGCCTATTTATTAATATACAATGTTAATATAATACCGTTAAGCTACATAGAATACTATTTCATCCATTGGAATAATGTATTCACTCAATATTAACTATACAATCTATGTAAAACTAAACGTTATAACAGTAAAACCTGCAGCTGTTTAGATCGTTAATTATGCGCTGACGGAGAAACAAATGCAAATTCAGATTAATGATTACCTTTTTTATTTGAATTAATTACTAGGATAGGGTGGTTGCGGTTAGTGGCGGCTGGGTTTTAGTAACTGAATTCCAACGTTCATATTTGAAAACAGCAATTTTTCCACGTTAATAATTTGATCTACTGATACATGGTTGTGTGTAGGCCAAACAGAAAGGACACAGCGATATATATACATGGGATACCGGAATCCCGTC
This sequence comes from Flabesymbios commensalis, assembly GCA_964017125.1. Classification (NCBI taxonomy): domain Eukaryota; kingdom Metazoa; phylum Annelida; class Polychaeta; order Terebellida; family Flabelligeridae; genus Flabesymbios; species Flabesymbios commensalis. The sequence goes on along the minus strand of OZ024903.1, from coordinate 97,943,497 downwards.
ACCAGTTTAGTTTACACCAAACAAATCTATTTGCCATAGTTTATTTAATAGCAAATGATGAATAGTATTGCTGGCAGCGAGACTGAACTTTTAACGTTGAGAAATATAAACGTACCAGAGAAAAGACTGAGTCCAGACTACATGTAGTAATAGTGTCAGAACTTTACGAGACAATAATGGCATGTCCAAGCAAACACATGACATTTAACAAAATGTTGTTGAAGAATGAATAACCTCATCGCCTGTCACGCCGGAGATGACAGGCTCCTCCACCATTTTCCAACTGGGCACACAACGTTGTTGCGACGTTGAATCAACGTCATTGACGTTGATTTAACGTCGCATCAACGTTGTGCCCAGTTGGTTGGTATCGGCATTCATTCATTCATTCATTCATTCATTCATTCATTCATTCATTCATTCATTCATTTATTCATTCATTCATTCATTCATTCATTCATTCATTCATTCATTCATTCATTCATTCATTCATTCATTCATTCATTCATTCATTCATTCATTCATTCATTCATTCATTCATTCATTCATTTATTCATTCATTCATTCATTCATTCATTCATTCATTCATTCATTCATTCATTCATTCATTCATTCATTCATTCATTCATTCATTCATTCATTCATTTATTCATTCATTCATTCATTCATTCATTCATTCATTCATTCATTCATTCATTCATTCATTCATTCATTCATTCATTCATTCATTCATTCATTCATTCATTCATTCATTCGCTCGTTCGTTTGTTCGTTCGTTTGTTCGTTCGTTTGTTCGTTCGTTCGTTCGTTCGATCCCTATTTCATTCATTCAATTGCTTTTTCGTTTGTTCGTTCGTTCGGTTAGTAAACCATCACCTTAAAGATCACCTTAAATCACGTTTTGAAGATGTTAGAGTATATAGCTCACTGCGGTATTATATTATTGGTATACTTAACTATGTTGCTAAACTGACATCAGTCCACGGGACATTTAACTATATATTTATTCATTAAGGCTTCTTCGATAGAAATAAATTTTATTTAAACTATGTTAGATTATAGTATAGTTTCCCACTACGCTTACAGAATTAATCATGACCTTTTCTCATCTTACCCAGAAGACAGGGGATGTTGTCGGTTTAACCATAAGGAGGCAAAATATTTATATATAAACCAAGGAACCAAAGCGTTTCAATTTGAAATCATTACAAATGTCGACTGTAGACAAAGCAACAACGTAATAATATAACAGTAGTGTTTATTTTTATATTTATTAGGCTTTATATACACAAATATAACAATATAATAACAAATATGCAATTGTAAATACATGTTGCTAGCCTTGTGCTGACTTTGCTCGTAGTGTTCCATGAAGAAAACGCTATCATAACAGCGCGTGGAAAACAGATTAGGCATAATCTGTTAGCGATTGACTTTATCACCGCAAAGATTAACCTGGGGAAAAAACAGTTTTCAGACATGAATTCACGCGATGAGTTATCGAATAAGCAGATTCTGGAACAAGACCGGGCCATCTGTATAAAGATAACCTGTGAGCCCTCATCACCTGCCGTAGATTACCACTGATTACAGACTATGGTGGATCAGGCGGCACTGCTTTATACTCAGATTTACTTTAACCCTCTAATCGCCGGTGCCGCATATATTCGGGATTTCATTTTTTATTAGCACATTAAGTACCACCTTTTAAACATGGTAAAGATAAAATGTGACATCAATCAGCAATATTTGACAACAGTTTGTCAAATCTGAATAATTTTCACTCATTTGAAGTTGTGGATCGCGTCAGCGAGACACTACTTCAATTGGGTGAAAATTCAGATTGAATAATTTGGCGGTTGAAAGGTTAACAAGGGTGAATAAGTTTCGCTGATTTTCAGAAATCAGCCAAATTCAACCACCACGGTTAATGTAAATCCTACTATTGTAGTCCATATAGTGAGGAAACGGGACGCAGGCGTGATCCGGAAAACTCAAGACGTTGAACTGATGTTGTTTTACTGTAAAGCCAGCGTCTCAGACGGTGGGTCAGCGTGACAACAACATCTGGTCAGCACCCGATGTTCGCTGGGTGAGGTGCTCATTCTCAAATCCTTTCAGACGGGGCGCAGGTGGCGTGCTTGCGTATATTATCTTCAGTTATACATTGAAAAAATATATTGTCACTCGCTGCTCAGCGTCCCAGCTGGCTACTGGCGAGACACTATCTGAAATTAGATGAACTAGACACTTCCAGAATTCAACGATAAACCGCGCAGCGTTGCTCTTTGAATACTGGTAACTCTTTGTATACTGAGTTCCTCTTTGATATACCATGATTATTTAACACTTTCATTACCACATAGTCCATTCTAGTGAACCCAGTTTCAATTCGATTATTCATTTGAATTCCATATAGCTATTAATCATTTCTGATTAAGGGACGGGCATATTTGAACGACACATCAAATTGTATTTAGAGGTGGACATAATTATTATGGCTACGATTATTCATCTATCATGTCTATGGTGGCGCTAAGGCTGGTATCCTGGGGCAGGACCACAGCTCTTTGTTCACAAAAATATATATTTCCGTAACGTGTAACTTTTCGCTTAAATTGTAGACAAAACAATTTGATGGGGACCCCGTTTGTATCGTTTAAGACTTAAATACCTCAATTATATCGTCGCCTCGGAGCTAAAGGATCCTATCTGCCACTCTGACGAGTGTCAGATAGGATCCTTTAGCTCCGAGGCGACGATATTTTGTAAACAAAATATAATAAAACCATATGGCATTCTCTTTTGCCTTCAGTAGGAGCCGCCCCAGTTCAACCTGCCTATTTTTGTGTTGGGAAAATTATGAGACGAAAACTGACTTAAAGAAAAAAATGTTGTAAAATCAGAGAGATATAGTACAATGAGATGATGGACGCCCTACCTTTAGAAACGCTCTGTACGTGTTTCTTCTTATCATGAATATTTGTGATATTTACGTGGAGACATAACACGTCCGGCATTCAATAAGGGTGCTGTCGCACTGCTCGCTTCCGTGCCGCAGTGAGGAATTGATGCAAATTGACAAAAAAAGATCCTCGATATATTGCAAGGGCACAGCCAATCATGCGAGGACGCATTTTTCAGCCTTTGTTGGAGGCAGAAGTTGATTGCAGCATCGTCAGATCTGGGTCAGGCGCAATAATCTGAATGAGTTCTTTGGATTCCATTCTATGCAGGGGTCCTAAAGAACATCCGGCGTGAATTTCCCAGGAACATGACACGCTGGATGAGTATTATTAGGTCAATATATGGACGCTGACTCTGATTCTGGCCCCAAGTTCAGCTTTTGATCAGCAAACGTTCCCTGTTAACCCCTTTTAGTGCTAAGCAGGACTACTGTCGTTTTTTAATCTGTTTTATTAGCAGGTTAATTCACACTTACTTGGAATAAATAAGTGTTTAACCCTTTAACCGCCGGTGCCGCATATATTCGGGTTTTCGTTTTTTATTAGCACATTATCTACCACCTTTTAAACATGTTAAAATAAAATGTGACATCAATCAGCAATATTTGAAAACAGTTGACCTCCATATTGTCAAATCTGAATAATTTTCACCCAGTTGAAGTTGTGGATCGCGTCAGCGAGACACAACTTCAAGTGGGTGAAAATTCAGATTGAATAATATGGAGGTTAAAGGGTTAAACATCAAACTGGTAAATGTTTGGTCTCCAATTAAAAAAATACGCGTAATTTTCACCAACTTAAAGTTGTGGGTCGCGATAGCGAGACACTACTTTAAGCTGGTTGAAAAACTAAATAATTTAAATAAAGTCCCTTAGCATATAAAGGGTTGAAAAAACATTTATATCTATCGCGTTGTGTTTTTATTCGTGGATGTTTCAAATTATAATTAACATCGTCTAAAGAATAATAAAGAACAATCATATTAATTGACCCAAATCATGTATTTTACACGTATCACTTCACTCAGTATCTTGTCTGTTTCTGACCTAATTGCAACATGTTTCCATATTATTATTCCACCCCAAGCTTATCTTGTTGTTAGGACAAACACAATATTCTTAAATTTTAAACCATCAGCGCTGTTTAGATCAGCAGGAGTGATTGTTATGTTAGGTGAAATCCCGCAGGGGTATCCCAGCCCCAAACCGAGGCCGATGATGACGTAGCTGACAGATAAGCACTCGCCCTGGAACGAGGCTATACCTGTCCGTATTGATTGGCGCTAAGTGGACCAAACAGTGTGATTAGGCGGGCAAACAGTCCCCACCTATCTCCTCGATTGTCTCCGGATTGGGCAGTTTAGGGATCGGAAAGGGATCAATGAGTCAGTGACGCGCTGTTTGGTGAAGGATTGCGCGGGAGGATCCAAGCCGGATAATAGTCACCAGCACAATTGGTTGACAATAAGCCTGTTCAATGCTGGCCCAACGTCTCCGACGTCGGGCCAACATTGAGCAGGCATTGGTTCAATCTGTGATATTTGCCTTTTTACGTGGGTACCCCCCCTCCCCACCTGACAGCGATCTCCTGGGAAGACGGTCATGGATCCCTATTTAACTGAAACTTATCCTCTGACGTCGACACGGAACTCTCCTAGAGAACAGATTACTGACGTCGACACGGAACTCTCTTACAGAATAGATAACTGACGTCGACACGAAACTCTCCTAGAGAACATATTACTGACGTCGACACGGAACTCCTACAGAACAGTTAACTGACGTCGACCCTGAACTCTCCAAGAGAACAGATTACTGACGTCGACACGAAACTCTCCTGGAGAACAGATTACTGACGTCGACACGGAACGCTCCTATAGAACAGATTACTGACGTCGACCCTGAACTCTCCAAGAGAACAGATTACTGACGTCGACCCTAAACTCTCCAAGCGAACAGATTACTGACGTCGACACGGAACTCTCCTACAGAAAAAGATTACTGATGTCGACAAGGAACCCTCCTAGAGAACAGATTACTGACGTCGACCCTAAAATCTCCAAGAGAACAGATTATTGACGTCGACACGGAGCTCTCCTACAGAAAAAAGATTACTGACGTCGACAAGGAACTCTCCAAAAGAACATATTACTGATGTCGACAAGAAAAAAAAACTATAGAAATTACTGACGTCGATACGGAATGAACTCTCCTACATAGAACATATTACGTATTGTAGCCATAGTTTTACTAAATTATTTCAGCGCGGGGTTTTTATACGTCAGAATCTCCCGTCTGTAGACGGCAGATTCTGACGTATAAATACGGTCACTGCACTGAAAGAATTAAAATATTTATAATGGTCGTAGACCCATAACATACGTATTCAAATGAATCAGAAAGAGATAACTAGGACATTTGTGATGATTTCAAATTGAGAAAAAACCTTAGATCTCCATGGTTTATGCAAAATAATTCAGCGTTGTAAGGTTTGAGAGATCACAGTGATCAGATGATCAGCATTTTGTATAGAACTCAGTCAGTCAGACTGTAAAACGCCGATTTCACTAAGACGTGGTTCAGATCGATGTTTATTTGACATAATATTACTTTGCTTTAGGTATGGCCAGACAGACATCTGCCACAAAAATAGCTGCAAAAAGAACTATTTGTGTCCCAGATGAAACAGTGGCGGCTTTTTTACACACACTTTCGCATGCACAGTATATATTTATCACTTAAACATCGATCAGAAAAAGAAATCTACCCCGTTGTTACTTAAGCAGTATATCGTCGTGTTTACTGATAGATAATGATAAAGAGGGAAGTATTCATTCATATGATTCTCATAAAATACGATCAAGAAGCAGACGTGTCTATATCTAGATCTATAGAATATCTTCCCACTGGGCACACGACGTTGTGGCGATGGTAAATCAACGTCAATGACGTTGATTTAACGTCGCAGCAACAACGTGTGCCCAGTGGTTTATGACCATACTCTATATGAACCGTGTCGGCTCCTTTCTTGTATTAACCCTCAGAGCTCTATGTTATAAAATTCAAAGTTTTTGCCCACTTGAAGTTTTGTCCCGACCCATAAGTTCATGCACAGAGACATGAGACTCCCTGTTGAAATGGAACATCCCTGCTCATTCAAGGTAGGCATAAAGGGTGGACATGGATTGTGTACACAATTCTGGCCAACGCTATTAAGCTCACCTTTTACACAATTTCCTAATGTTGGATCAACACACGCTGTTATAATCCCAATATATATTCTCATTTATTCGTGGGAAATCATGATCGTCTGAAAACTATCATTTTTGTACTTTGTATCTACTGAGATAATTATATCAGTTTTGGCGACATGATGGTGAAGTTATGGCGTACAAACTTGGCGTAGGCCTTATTACACCATAATTATCATGGTATGTGGTATTTATTATTAAATGCATTAACGGGTCTTTTTAACAGATTGCATTGTAGCAACACAATTTAGTTTATTATGTATTAACTAGGTAACGTTCACTACATGTATTTCCACAATCTCGTAAACATTGTAAAGTTTTATCAGGTTGATGACAACAATTTATACAGGTGTCCACCACCTTGACGGCTTATGGTTCCCACTGCAAGGTGAAATAACAAACTCTAGTTGTTTCCACATCATGGTCAAGCTATAGGTGGGTTCCACAAAAAAGTCAAACAATTAGCACTACATGATTTCCACAAAAAAGTCAAACAATTAGCACTACATGATTTTCACAAAAAAAATCAAACAATTAGCACTACATGATTTCCACAAAAAAGTCAAACAATTAGCACTACATGTTTTCCACCACAAGGTCAATTAATTAGCACTACATGATTTCCAACCAAAAGTCAAACAATTAGCACTACATGATTTCCACCAGGAAGTCCAACAATTAGCACTACATGATTTCCAACCAAAAGTCAAACAATTAGCACTACATGATTTCCAACAAAACGTCCAACAATTGGAACTACATGATTTCCACCAGAAAGTCCAACAATTAGCACTACATGATTTCCAACAAAACGTCCAACAATTAGAACTACATGATTTCCACCAGAAAGTCCAACAATTAGCACTACATGGTTTCCACCAGAAAGTCCAACAATTAGCACTACATGATTTCCAACAAAACGTCCAACAATTAGAACTACATGATTTATATCAAACAATTAGCACTACATGATTTCTATCAAAAAGTCAGACAATTAGCACTACATGATTCCTACCCAAGGTCAAACAATTAGTACTACATGATTTCCACCCAAGGTCAAACAATTAGTACTACATGATTTCCACTACAAGGTCAAACAATTAGCACTACATGATTTCCACCACAAGGTCAAGCAATTAGCACTACATGATTTCCACCACAAGTTCAAACAATTAGCACAGCACGATTTCCACCACAAGTTCAAACAATTAGCACTACATGATTTCCACCACAAGTTCAAACAATTAGCACAGCACGATTTCCACCACAAGTTCAAACAATTAGCACTACATGATTTCCACCACAAGTTCAAACAATTAGCACTACATGATTTCCACTACAGGCTCAAATAATAAGCACTACGTGATTTCCACTACAATGTCAAACAATCAGCACTATAAGATTTTCACCACAAGGTTAAATAATTAGCACTACCTGACTTCCATAAAAAAGTCAAACAATTAGAACCACATGATTTCCACAAAAAATTCAAACAATTGGCACTAAATGATTTCCACCAAAATGTCAAACAATTAGCACTACATGATTTCCACAAAAAATTCAAACAATTGGCGCTGAATGATTTCCACCAAAACGTCAAACAATTAGCACTACATGATTTCCACAAAAAGAACACTTAGCACTCACCACAATACTCACCCACCACAAGGTGATAAAACAATTAGCACTACATGGTTTAAACCACATCCCGAGAATTAATATACAATAGCTGATTGCGCATATGTCATTTGTATGATCATTTTGCATATGCGGTTAGTGTTTAATTAATAACAGATGTAGATTATTTCCATATCATGCATAGATCAAAACTTAACAATACAAGATTATCCTGGTATGTAGACGCTGCATGATGAAATGGTATACAATACAGAAAAATGCTTTGTCAGTCTGCCCTTCTGTCTGTATTCAGATCCCATACCATTGACCCTGACAGACCCAGTGACCTCTCCGCAGATAGTGACGCTCTTGAAAAGACCATTAACTTGCCCTTACCCATTAGCTGTCTACTAGAGTAAAGTACGTGATGACCTGACATTGCAAATGTCACCATCGTGTTGATGGAACAGTCACACTGCCCGGCAAAGACAAACAGCGGTAGCTGCTTACGTTTCAAGTAAGCAGTCACTGCTGTTCGAATTCGCATGTCAGCACAGACCTACATTGAACAATGTAATCAATAAATTGAACTCTGGTCTCTTCATTTTCGATTACAACAAAATGCTTTGGTTGTTTTATGTAATTGTGGTCGTTATTGATTAATTGAGTTATCATTGGTAGCTATACGTATCTTTAAGCAGAGAAGGGCTACATAATTCTCCATCTACATATTACAAATAACCTCTAATTTTGTGACATTTATTTTGAGATAATATCCAAAATCTAAAACACTAGCAATGTTTCATTTTATCCACAAACCTGTACACCTACTATATTTTCATATGTTTTAGTACTGGTGTCATGATGACCTCTCTGCTGTCGTGCAAAGTCAAAAGGCAGTAACTGCCTTTTGGCTTTGGTATGAGGAGCACAGCCCACAAGGGGGTGCTTGATCTTTGACTCTTAACCAAGGCTGGCGCAGCTGCTCCCCTGTTGTAAAAGTATTTTTATTGACATTTACGACGCCAGAAGAACCTAGTGATCATGTGATCAGAATCGTAATTGTGGTCATCAGCATGAGGAATGACCATTGTCTCTGTAGTCTGGACTAGGCTCCTGTCAAACGTCACTCACAGAGTACGCCATCCCGTAGATAATAGCTACAGTAAGTCCTGCCTATAGTGCTGCTAGAGTATTATACGTTTTCAAGCAGTTTTTAGATAAAGCATAATGACATTAGAATTGGTAAAATCATTTGTGGTAGACACTCACTTAGTCAAATATTTCAATTTGCGATATGTCCATTGCTCATACATAAAAATAATTTTCGTTATTTGATGCTGGACACTGCGTTAGCAATGCCAGTTTATATGAATGAAAGATACAAACAAACAAACAAAAAACAAGCAAACAAACAACAAACAAACAAACAAACAAACAAACAAACAAACAAACAAATAAACAAAAACAAACAAACAAACAAACAAACAAACAAACAAACAAACAAACAAACAAACAAACAAACAAACAAACAAACAAACAAACAAACAAACAAACAAACAAACAAACAAACAAACAAACAGACAAACAAACAAACAAACAAACAAACAAACAAACAAACAAACAAACAAAACAAAAACAAAAACAAAAACAAAAACAAACAAACAAACAAACAAACAAACAAACAAACAAACAAACAAACAAACAAACAAACAAACAAACAAACACAACAAAAACAAAAACAAACAAACAAACAAGCAAACAAACAAGCAAACAAACAAACAAACAAACAAACAAACAAACAAACAAACAAACAAACAAACAAACAAACAAACAAACAAACAAACAAACAAACAAACAAACAAACAAACAATACCCTTATTCTCGTACAATTTACAATACGTATATTGGTCGACCAATCCAAAGCCGACGATATATCGCAATTTGTACGAGAATACGGCTCTGCAGTACAATGGCTTCACTGATTAATCGGCAGACGACTGCGGGGGGGGGGGGGCAGGTTTTCTGTTAGTGAGCTAGCGGTATTGGGCGTGGGTGTGCCATAAGGGCTGGGTGTCGTGCAAAGTGTGTTTTTTAAGTGAAAAATTATAGCTGTTTGCTTTAAACTTGTACCGCAGTTGAAAACCGTAAACTTTCTGCATTAAATTCATGTGGGATGTCAATAGACCAAATGCAAGCGTGAGCAGTTCTTTTCTGACAGATGTGCGATTTCTTCAACAACTCGCATCCCACTATTAAACTTATATATATTTTATTGATTTATATACTTTATATACAATAATTGTTCACATATGAAATTTTAAATACAATTGTGTACATTGTGATGTCAAATACAGGTGACCAGCATCCGTTTGACATCTAGGATAAAATCTATATATGCGATACTTGAATTTAAGTTAAAGTACAAAAGAAAATTGTAATATACATACTATATATAATATATATTTCCTGCACTAAAACCAGAGATAAAATAGTTACATATTATTATAAACAGTAGCAAAAAGACGCTCTGGAAAGTGTAGAAATAAATACAATACATTTTAAATAACAAGACACCTTGTTTGTTTACTCCATCGTGAGTGATATAAAGTAGTGCAGTGCTCCAGCTAAAGTGCGTATTTTCATAATCACGCATCCATTTTTTTTAGAAAAATACGCAATTAGGAATTATTTTGGGGTAGAAGTACGCATAGCTTGCTGAATTTACGCACACATGTTTATATTGTATTGTAACTTTACATGCATGTTTGTGGTTTCCATGCTCTTACTTGTGTCTCCTGTGCGTTTTCGTCACGTGATGCATATTTCGTCAATTGTAGTCTGCATTTTAAAGGGACCCCTTGGGATGAGACATTTTTAATGTTGTCAATTTTAAAAATTTAATTTATATGAAGCTATGTAGCCTACTGATTTTAACCGAAAATGAAAAAACATTTTTTTTTAAAAGCACCGAAAAAGAGTGAAATAATTGTATTTTCAGGTCGTATATTGCCATGTAAGCAAAACAAGCCAGCACTTTACATCACATATTCCCACGCATCAGACGGTGAGATCATAGCAGTCGCCTCTAATTAGTGTCTTATAGTCAGGACACAGGAGGACACACCTGCAGCACTGATTGTCTACCCAACGCTCGGCCGATGCCATCAGCATGTGGCCCAATGCTGTGAAAACATGCAATCGTCCTTCAGGTATACAAATAGTTTGCTTGGGTTACTTCTGGTTTCATAGGAATGTTGATTAAAAATCTTTGGAAAAATAAGAAAATTCTGAAAAAAAACATGATCCGTGGGATACACTACTTCAGTACGGAATTAAAAACGAAAATTGATGTCATCCCAAGGAGCTGCTTTAATCACATTCGTATTATTTATTTTAACCCTTACAACGCTGTTTCTTTTTTATTTTGAAATCTTCATAAATGTCTTAGTTAGCTCTTTCTGCTTCATTTGAATACCTGTGTTATGGATGGTTCTATGGCCATTAGGAATATTTTAATTCTTTTAGTGCGGGGACCGACTTTATACGTCATAATCTGACGTCTACAGTATAAAGACCATCCCCGCACTGTAAGGGTTGATAGTCGTATTTGTTTTGGTAAGATGTGTCATTCTGTTAATATTTGGCACGCATGATCATTTAAATAGTTAAAGTATTCGGAGATAAATTAGTTTACTCGCCGCAATAAAGTGGGCTCACGCTTTAATTTCAAAATGATGGGTGAATACTCAATCGGACTAGAAAATTACCTGGTATCGAGCATTGAGTATCGGTAGTTTTTTCAATAGATTGCTGATGTATTATTGTAGCTTCCAACGAATGACAATAATACTTCCATTTAAATATAAATATAAATTGTCTGCATTTCTGGCGCATTATATTTTATGAATCATACCTTAACATTTTTTTTATTATTATTGGCTAGGTCTACTTGCACTGTCACTGAGCACACGAAGAAAGAAAAGTATGTTGGATACAACAATTTAAATGTTCTTCGCCAGAAAATAAAGATCTTGACTTTGGATCTGTAAAACTGAAAGGACGATTTTCATTGGCTATGATTGTCGGTTTAAATAATGTTTTAATCTTCTCACATGCACCGTCGCGGGGCAAATATACGCTGTCTTTATTATAAGGCCACCATCTATGACGTTAGTGCAGCTGCAAATCACAGTGTCGTTTCGCTTTCATTGGCAGCTCCACAATTGGGTAAATATTATGCTGTCCTATAAAACAGATGTGATATGACCAATGTTTGAGTGACAGTCAGGTGAACGGGTACAAACCTGTCGACTATTATAAGATAGACTGTCTTCTCCATATGATTCTGCCGTTTATATTGTATGCACTGTCTGAACTATAAACATATTGATGCAAAGAACAAAAACAATCGAGGGTTTAAAAGAATAACAAATAATAAAGTCGGGATGGGATGGCAATCATATCTTCATATAGGCCCTAATATGTTAGTGGGGCATATGGCTTCGCGAAATATTTGTATTAATCAGTGATTTTTCAATAGTTGATACACATGGTAAAGTATTTAAGAAAGTTGTGTACAGTACAGATAAACGAATACCAGATTACCATACAGGTGTAAAATAATCTTAAGTTATAATAATATGACTTTTAAACCTGAATCAATTCATCATTTAAGCGCTAACTGATTAAAATCGCGATAATTTGAAAATATAAAACTATGAAGACGACACATGGTGTTGTAGGGAATAATACAGAGAAGGGTACAGTAAGTCAGTATATTTTTATACCAAGCAAATTAATATATTTTTCAAATTCAAGTAAAGTGCAGGAAGGCATATTTGAGTTCCGATATCAATCACTCACACAGAGAAAAAATAATGTAATTAATTCGATGTAAAAAATGAATCGGGCTTTAGGCCACCTTTGTGCACATATAGGCTAAACTGGGCCAGAAGAACCTCCTGAGGATGGTGATATGATTGAGATGACACTGTCCTCCAGACACAGGATTCGAAATTCGAGCCCTGGCGGTCTGAGGCTGAGCACGCTACCTATCGGTCACAGAGGCTCAAACCGCCGAGACCGGGAGCCGAACCCCGAACTCTGGCGTGAAGGGCAGCGGTGCTAACCACTACCCTAGGGCCCCCGCACAAATAATTCGATGTAGTTATTTATATAATACAAGTCATGAGGCACTGAGCCAATGTTGTTTTGATGTTGGTCCAGCGTGTACGACGCTGGCCTAGCTTTAAAACAACATTGAGTCGCCCCGTATTTGCTGGTTTGTGCTCGAAACCTTTCTCTGTATTGGTTTAGATTAATGTACGGCCCATCAGGGATCTGTTTTGTCCTGGGATGTATGTGACTGTAACAGGTGACAGAGATGTAAGTCTTGTCTCCACTTTCCAATGACCTTCTCCGGTGCAGACAATGTCCTTCCAGCTGCAAAAGACAGCAGTGTACGCTTGCGAACCATCGCTGGGCCAGCATTCTAGATGTTTGTCCAGCGTTGAGCCGATGATGGACCACGTCCCTCCAGACACGTATAGTCGGATACTATCTGTGAACATTAACTCGTCATCGAGTTCTAGTTTGGCACAGGAATTTGCTAAATTTTGCAGCTTGTTTTTTTTTCATGTAATAATAATTATATGACGTTGATAATATTCATCATAGTTAGTATTCTTAAATAGAATTCTAGAACAGGATGGTCTGTCCCACATTATCATGAGATTAATGAGACTTTCACACTTACAAGTCAAAGCGCAGATAATATATGCTTATAATTATGTACTATACATGTAGCCCTACGCTAAATATGGCGAACCCATCAAGCTATAGTTATATTACAGAATCGACTCCTGTCGCATTGCGTGGAACGGAAACGATACTTTGGTATATTTTTTATGGCTCATCTGATGGCATAGGGTTTCATCGAAATTTGCATAGTAAACAGAGAGCTCGTTGTTTATCAGGAATAATTTTAACAAGTTTCTGCCAGACATGCTTTTGAGTATCCAGCGTGTAATGCCAGCCTGAAGAATTGTAGGCCTTTTGTGCCATTTCTTTTTTCAGAATTCAACAATTCAAACAAAAGCATATATCAGTATGAACTATTGTTCATAACAGCTTACTGGAAATGTACACACGCTGCTACTTTTGGGGGTACAATTTTATTTGGATACCTGCATTGAAATCAATCTTCTCTTAATTATTTTAAAGTATGATATAGCGGCTATGAAAAATAACGTTACTAAATAAATAGATTAAATCAGTTAAATCAGGTATCTGCACAGATTGCCTGATAGCTGATTGCTCGCGGGGTATTTGTCTGGTCCAATCGATGAGTGTCATTTGTGTTGTTAGAGCTATCTCCTCCCTTATTTGGCCTCCATTTTTACAAATGATTTGTTCTCGTCTCCTGGTAGTGTCTGCTCATTTACATCTATGTTCTCCTTAAAATTGACATAACGGTATCTGCTCACTATTAAAGTCAGCGGTTACCGTTGTTTGATATGTTGGGGAAAGCGCCACCCAAGCAAACGCCACCCAAGCAAACACGATAAGTTGAGCTCATCTCGGCTTAATGTTAGACCACCGTCTACGACGCTGGTCCAACATTAAGCCGAGATGGGTCAACGTGTCGTGTTTGCTTGGACTATGATAAGGTCATATATCCAGATTAGCGACACGGCGGAAGTAACCAAACTGCTGTCACATTTGCCATCTGACCACCTCAGTTTGCCGTCACCCTCCACAACAAGTTCATCCCCGAGTCAACTGACTGAATCAGCCATTGATCCAGATACCAACTCCCGGATCATCCCAGAAACAATAGATGATAGCCCGGTGTTGTTCTGATGTTGGGCCAGCGTCGCATACGTTGGACCAACATAAAAACAACACTGAGTCAGAACCTCGTGTTTCCTGGAATTATGGATCCAGATAACTAAATTTGAAGTAATGCTGGGCGGTCGTCTCCGACGCTGACCCAGCTTTAATTCAGCGGGGTGACATTTGGCGTTTCGTGGGAAATCCAGCTCTCCTGGATCGCGGTGTCTGTCCATAAACTATACTGAAGATGCTCACATTGCATTGTCTGCCACATGCTTCATCTGGAGTTTCATTTCTTTCACTTTTGCGTCTCAAGCTGGTGTCAATTTGTTTTTGGGAAACGCTTTTAATATCTTAACCCATAGAGCGCAGAGCTGTTCATAATACATTCTCTGTCACTTGTCATTTGTTCTGTCACAGTTATGTTTCGCTACCGGGATACACAACTTCAAGTGACTGACAATTACCAAAGACCCTGTACAATAAGACTATCAACTCTCCCCAAAACGTGAAATCGCTCTCAGTGCTGTCCCCCGGTATTGGGAGTTAGAACTAATGCTTTTGCCATCTATCAAGTATGATTTTACCATATTACGACGAGTAATTATGCCATTGATCCTATTAAAAACAATACATACTTTACATCATAAAAATCGGAATAATAAGTATTACCGAAGGATACTTCTTTTTTTTAGCCGATAATTTGTTGGTTAGTTATCAATACTTTTTATCATTCGGAATATACCTGAACAGAAATATTTTGTTGATATAAAGCATGTTACTGTTACTCCTGATTCTGTCACAGAATTAGCTCATTCAATGCTGAAATCATTCACGCCACAAACGGGTATTACCATTGGGGAGGAGAATTTTCTTGCATAATATTATATATCAGTGGATATCTTTGTCGCAAATTGTCGCGTTCTGCATGTGATCAATGTAAAGTAATTTTGATGCCACTAATAAATTGCACACATTTCTGTCTAAGAAGCAATATTTTAATATTCAAGGTGTGGGGCTTTTGTTTCACGTCAAAACTTATTACAATTATTTGGTTCAAATAAACGAATTTTCGGAAATATACCTGAACACATTCTACATAGGAGTCACAACAGAGATCAAATTATTACCATCATCAAAGACACTAAATCACGTGCAAGTTGTGAATGTTTCACGTTAATATTACATATTTATGTCCCCATTTGGCTACACCATGTACTGCGGGAAAACAATGAACACCTTAAAACCAGTAACGGCAGGATAAATAGAAAATGATTAAAATTCAACTATAAATAAATCGTGTCATAAAAATGAACGTGTCTTGTTTTCAAGATATCAGTATATACTGCTAACGCTCCAGTCCTCAGTGACATTGATTGCAGTGGTCCGAGAGAGAAGGCTCACATATTATAATTTTATAATATTGCTTTTGTGCCCTTATCTTGGTTATCTTGGTTTGTATTTTTAAATAATAAAAGTTTGAATCAAAATACACGTCAGCCAAGTTATGGTTGTTACCAACGTTTTGCCCCGTTCTCCTTTGTGGTCGCTATGCTTGACGACATATCGTCACCCCCCTCCCGTTCTGTGCCCACATATTTGTGTACTTTCTGTACACAGCTCTTCTGTTATTCAAATGAAGACATTTTAATTTCTAAAATTGTATGATAATATAACATGACTTTTCTGGTGTATTAGCAGTTATTTTCGTTCCAAAAAAAAATATTGCAGAGATATTGTCATAACTGTCAACCCTAAAAAAAAAATTATTCGGAGGCTAAAGTGGTGAAATTATGACTTGTTTTATATGATGATACACTTGCTAAAGCGTAGTTCCAACTCCCGTTAAAAGGGGACAGCACTGCACAATGTATTACACGCATTTGTATGGTGAAATCCGTAAGTTGATCATCTTGTTGTACAGGGTCTTTGCAATTACTCAGAATATTAAAATGTTGTTTTCAATAAACAAACATCTGGTAGCACAATTGCTGATAAAATCACAGAAACACCAGCATATTCGACATCAGTGCTCTAGGGGGCAATTGATAATCATTTTCGAATATCTCTATTTGCAGGTTGCACCCTGTTCCAATGCAAGAAATACAACACAAAATTACATAAGGCAAACACAATATCAGATTTTGATCTGGCGACAAGGTCATTTTCTCTGTGGAAAACAACATATTTAAATTATTAGCACTCAAATTAGGTCATACATAAAACACTTTACCCGCAAAATTACTACACCAATTGCCTTTTATGAAATAAGCATCTGACTGATATAAATATATCACATGTTTATGACATAAAAAGCTCATTCTGGTGACGTAGATCAAATATGAATAGATCCACGTTTATGAATAATCCTGATGCTTCAAAATATATCATTATAAATCCAATCTTCGACATTTCATTATGAATGTAACTAATTAAATAATTGTTGAATGGATAAAAGTGATTATAAGGATGAATAAATTGTTGAATGGATAAAAGTGATTATAAGGATGAATAAATACCTTTCACCGTAATTAAATAGTAAATTTAATTTTATTCTTTTCAATCGTTATTAGCAACAACAGAACAACACTGGGTCAGAACTTCGTGTTTCCTGGAATTATGGATCCAGCTATCTAAATTTTAAGTAATGCTGGGTGGTCGTCTCCGACGCTGACCCAGTATTAATTCAGTGGGGTGACATTTGACGTTTCTTGGGAAATCGAGCTCCCCTGGATCGTGGGGTCTCTCCATAAAATATACTGAAGATCTCACACTGCATTGTCTGTCGCATGCTTCATCTGGAGCTTCATTCCTTTCGCTTTTGCGCTTCAAGCAATTGTCAATTTGTTTTTGGGAAACGCTTTTAATCTTTTGACCCCTAAAGCTCAGAGCTGTTCATATTAAATTCTCAGTCACTTGAAGTTGTGTCTCGCTACCGCGATACACAACTTCAAGTGACTGACAATTACTCAGATTACTAAAATTAGGTGACATAGATTATCAGTTAACCATATTAAAATGTTGTTTACACATTTTTACACATCTGGAGCACAAATGCTGATAAAATCACAGAAGCACCAATTGTGATATTAATGCCAAAAAATGATTTACCAGGTATTTCAAACACGAAAATGAGGTATTATATGTTGCTCTATCACAAATAGTAACAAAAATATGAAATGATAATAGTAGCCGGCGGCCATTTTGGATTTTGTTAAATTATGCAAAATGCTCAACCTAGCACAAACTGCGCCAAGTGGATTCTTAAAGTAGACTATCTCAGCATATCAAAACAGCAAAAAAAGTTTGGGGTTCCCGAAATGCAAGGTTCTTGAACTGGCAACCTGACTAGTGTAATAAACCTGGCAATTGTGACGTCACACTATACACAGAAAGTTGTGTACCGTTACACACGCAGTATATCGGCGTGGAGACCATTGCTATGTAACATATTTTTGCAAGTGCTCACCTGGACAATAATTCCAGCAAACCAATTTCTTTACCACGTCGTAGTATAAAATCCTACAAACACCACTGCTGTCACATTTGCCGACTGACCACCTAAGTTTGCCGTCACCCTCCCCAACAACTTCATACCCGAGCCACCTGACTGAGTCAGCCATCGATCCAGATATCAACTCCTGGATCATCCAAAAAAACAAGAGACGTTAACCCGGTATTGTTCGGATGTTGGGCGTTGTAGACGGTGGACCAACATCAAAACAACACTGTCAGAACCTCGTATTTCCTGGAATTATGGATCCAGATATCCACGAAAACACCAGACTTATAAATTTGAATTAATGCTGGGCGGTCGTCTCCGACGCTGACCCAGTATTATTCAGTGGGGTGACATTTGACGTTTCTTGGGAGATCAACCCTTCTTGGATCCATAAACTATACTGCAGATGCTCACATTGCATTGTCTGTCGCATGCTTCATCTCGAGTTTCATTTATTTCGCTTCTGTGCTTCAAGCTAGTGTTAATTTGTTTTTGGGACGCGCTTTTAATGTTTTAACCCCTAGATATCTGAGATATTCTTATTAAATTTTCTGTCATTTTGCTTCAAACACTTGATCATATATGGATATTTTATCGCTATTGACCATCGGGTAAAAGAAATATAAACTAATAGTCAGGTAGCCAAAGTTGATTTTCAGGCTGAATCTTGACTTGGTTGATATAGTTTTTTTCTCACTTGATTACGATGTTCAGTAAGTCCCTTGAACATAAACCAGCTGCTAAATGGAGATGAGACCTGACCATTTTTCAAAATTCAAGATGGTCGCCGAAAAGGCTGTCAAAATACGGTTTTCACAACAATATATCTAGTTAAAGAACTAATGGACCGATTTTGATGATCTTGGGATCGTTTTGTATGATTTCAGACATGCCCGAGTCAATAAACATAGCCCCGAATCCCTCTAAGGGCAACTTTAAAGTCATTTCAAAAGGCCAAATTTATTTTAGTTAACTTAATACTTTAAATGGGGTATTGGTGTTTTAGCGCAATCATCAGCTCAAAACAACACTATTATATGATTAAAAGCGAAGAACGAAAAAAAATTACCTTGATCGTTTTAAACGACCTTAAAATTGACCTTGGAGGTACTATAAATTATGTTTACTGGCTCGAGCATGAGCGAAATCATAAAAAAAGATCATCAAAATTAGTCCATTAGTTTATGAACCAGATGTATTGTTGAGAAACCTTATTTTGACGGCCATCTTGGCGGTCATCTTGAATTAAAATAAATGCACAATGGTAAACCCCATTTACCAGCTGGTTTCAGATTCTGAAGCATGTTATGCCCCAGAATCAAACGAGAAGCTCCACAGATGCCCCCTCGCCCCTGGATAATTGAATGGTCCCTAAGCTTGATAAGTCATTAATGAGATACGACACAGCTTTGACACATAGTTTGTTTTATTTCTTGCAACCTTATTATTACAAAGTTGGTAAGGTTGCCGTTTAATTCGCAAGAGAGGCTTGAGACACACTTAAAAATATTATGTGATTTTATTCGTACGATAGCTGTAGAGCTACTTCGTTTTTCGTATGGATGACGAAAGACACAAGTTTTAAGACAAAAATTTGTACGGCGTTCGTACACATGCTGTAAGAGCTCTGTAACAACGTAGTGCTTAGGGTTTTTAGAGGATACTTTAGTGTACGTAAAGTTTTCATACGAGTTAAACGCTATTTTTTTTTATCTATTGGGAGCCCACTGGGCACACAACGTTGCTGCGACGTCAATTCAACGTCGTGTGCCCAGTGGTGTGTGCGTACGAGCCTTTGTGACCGAAGTATACCATGTGAGGCCTGTCTTATCAGTTGATAAAATGGACCACAATAATTGTAAAAACTACAGCCATCTTCTATTAGGGTTACGGGGCGGGGGCCCTAGGGTAGTGGTTAGCACCACTGCCTTTCACGCCAGAGTCCGGGGTTCGGTTCCCGGTCTCGGCGGTTTGAAAGAAACAAAAAAGGTTTCGCCAGGGCTCGAATTTCGAATCCTGTGTCTGGAGGACAATGTCATCTCAATCATCTCACCATCCTCAGGAGGTTCTCCAGGCCCAGTTTAGCCTATATGTGCACAAAAGTGGCCTAAAGCCCGATTCATTTTATTTCATTTTCATTAGGGTTACGGTTATTGGGCCAACACAGATTCTACTATTCAGCACCTCGACTCACTGAATTAGCAAAAGGCTCAATCACGAGTTATATTATTTGGTTATCAGCAACCATTCAATTACATTCAAAGTTTACATCCGATCTTCTTCTGATGCTATGTCGGCCAATGAACTGACTAACGTCTGGGAGGAAACAATTTAAAAATAATTTTTACGTAACTCAAAAACGAAGCAAAATAGCTGGACCATGATTAAAAAACAAAATGTAAGGTCTCATAATTATAAGGATAACCCATGACAAATTTCTCAGAAATAAAATCCGAAATGAGTGCATGGCGGTCATTTGTAATTGTTTTTTCTCCTTATTTTGGAAATCTTGCATGATGGCTAAATCGGTAATATAAAATAAAATGTCCGGTGTTACAAAAAGACAACACAAGACAATTTTTGCAAATGTAATCCAAAATCGACTATTTCCAGCCATTTTGTTGTAATTTTGCTCGTTATCTCGGAGACCTTGCATAATAGCTAGAGCGTTAATTTTAAATAAAGTGTCCGGTGTTTCACAGGGAAAATATTTTGCAGATATAAAATCTAAAATATTCTAGACACAAATGTCCATTTTGCTCTTTATCTCAGAATCCTTGTATGATAAACTGTGTTATACAAGGATAACCCTTGACAAAGTTTGCTGATCTATATCAAATTTTAAATGGCCGACTGACGGTAACGGAGGGCTGCTTTCGTTTTTGTTTCCGAATAACTCTCCAGTTACTTGCTGGGATTAATCGTCAATTCAACATTGATTTCATCATTTATTTTATTTGCCTATCACAACCTTTTTTGTCTTAGGACACCTATTACTCCACCAAGATAAAGCATGACGTCCTCTTGCTATAATGCCAGTCACCTCTTTACAATTATAACGTTTCACAGCTGTGACATCTGGTGTATATGATAACTATGGAAGTTAATGCCCAACCCGGTAAACATGAGACACAAACTCGATGTTTGGCTAATGCTGGGCCGCCAGCTATGACGTCGGCCCAACATTGACTCAACATCGGGCCACTGCCTCATGCTTACTGGGCCCAGAATGTAAACTGAAGATTTGTCACATCGCATTATTTTACAAAAAAACCCAAGTTTTTTTAGTACAGTAACCATCTTTTATTGCAATCATTATAAATCATAAGATCTAGGTATGGAAGCCATGCTTTTAAGTCCCAGTAATAATGTTAGGATGGTTTGACATAATCTGAAAAAGAGAAAATGTTTGTTTAGTATATTTAAAGGATAATTTTTCCAATATTATATCTGTAAAGTATCTGATACAAAGTAGACATAAATTGAACATACCACGAACAAACGCAGAATGTTTTAAAGATAATTGTATTGTGCCGTTAAGGTAACTTTCCATGGACTTTGTGTTACAAATAATTAAATCTCGGGTATGCGATATTTGATTTGGAATAAGTCACTGAACAATGATATTATACCCAGCAAACACAAAACATTTGCATAACATTCGTTCAACGTCGGCCTTTGACGCTGATCCAACATTGTACAAAAGGTATACAAATGTTTTATGTATACTGGGTAGTCATCTCATCTGGTAGTCAGATGGCCATCTTGACCATTCCGAAGCCTACGATTTATCTTAACTTGTACAAGAATACAGGCCATGTGAGGTAAAACCTACCGTTTTCATGTAGTGATGGCTAGCACACAGGGGGACATGGCCATTTTGCACAATCTGCACCGTCAGGTAGATCATCGGGATTCACCATCATCATACATGTTACTGATTCAGAGTCAATCGCTTTCTGTGCAGCCACACATGTCACCAGCATGGAAACCATGGCAACCAAAAGAAGTACCTGCAATAAATGAGTACATACCACAATTGGAAAAAAATTACGCTGGATAGCGAGATCTCATGTTAGTAGAGCGATCAGTAGCGCGATCATTTTTCATTATACAGTATTCATTCATTATGTCATGTACAGAATTTACATCAAGAGCAGGCTGTTTTTGTAGCGTATCATTACTACCATTAAATTATATCGCATTGCTGCTATCTTTGACATTTTTCTTACCTTCAGGATTGTATTCATGTCTGCAGTTGAATATCTACTTATGCCAAACACTACAACTGCCGCTTTATATACACATTATCCATTATTACATTTGCAAAGAAATCAATCACATTATACATTATCTAACATCATTTCCGCTTGACTGATTGTATTTCTAAACTTATTAAAAACCGATTAAATCGGTGTGTTCAGACAGGAAAGACAGATTAATATCAACATTAATTGTATTTTATTGCGTCTTCATATCTCGTGGATGTTTTATAGTTTTTTAACTGTTTTAATTGTATTACATTACTGCTATCTTTGAGAAAATTATATTATATAACTGCTGTCTTTGAGCTTTTTCTTACTTTTATCAGTGTACTAACCCTTTAACCGCCAAATTATTCGATTTGAATTTTCACCCACCTGAAGTTGTGTCTCGCTGACGCGATCCACAACTTCAAGTGAGTGAAAATTATTCAGATTTGACAAAATGGAGGTCAACTCTTTTCAAATCTTGCTGGTTGATGTCTCATTTTATCTTCAACATATTTAAAATGTGGTACTTGATATGCTAATAACAAATGAAAACCCGAATATATGCGGCACCGCGGTTAAAGGGATAATGACGCAGCAGTTGAATTTTTAGTTATACTGAGCATGGAAGATGTATGTTATTTTATATCCATTATCTGATTATCTGATTATAACATTTGTAAAGAAATCCATAACACGATGTATTATCTAACACAATTTCCGCTTTACTGATTGTGTTTCTAAACTTATTAAAATGATTAAATCGCTGTCTTCTTCAGACTGGAAAGTCGCATGAATATCAGCAACAATTATATTTTAGTGCGTCTTCATATGTCATGGATATTTTATATATTGTTTTAAAATCGATTAGCGTATGTTTTTATAATAGATTATTATATCAAATGAGCTTAGTATTTAAATAGATAATCTAAAAATTCTAAAAACGTAGTTTGCAGCTTATAAAACGTCAAATTAATGGGTGACCTGATTATTTTAAAAAATACAATTTCTGCATGCCATTCATAAATTGTGTAACTACAATGAATCATCCGACAAAATACCATAACGGTAATAATGTCCTGCGCAACAACAAGAATAGGCCTAATTAGAAAAAATCAAATGAAATTGGCCGAGAAAATCATATTTTTTATGAAATAACTACGTCAATTACCCTGGCAAGTCAATTACGCAAGCAGTGTTCATTTAATTAGTTTCTCAGTTGTACGTTGTGTGTTGTGTGGATCTGAAAGGAATAACTATATCTTTCTTAATTGACAAAATTTCTGATGTGGGTGAAATATAATTAGCATGCTGTGATTAGGTAGGAATACTTTAGAAAAATGTTTTATCAAAACATTATATATGTATTATATACATCGAAGACTCAGACTCAGACCAATACCCTAGACCATATAAGCTTACTGCAAACTAGAACGAATGGCTGTAGGGTTCCTGGTAAAAAAACACTACTCTGATCTGTCCAGTAACATTGGGCCAATATTGCTGGAGAGTTAGGAATTTATCTCTCACTTCAAATGGGTACTGGCTAATTTCATTGAGATCGTTCATTTGTCAGCTTTGAGACAGTATTGGGTTAATGCATTGCATTAAAGCTGTCTGAATGATGGGCCATCGTTGCAGATGGTGGCCCATGATCAAACAAACAGCGTGTTAGTGAGTTGTGTAAGCTGGGCTACACATCATAGGCCCTCATAATTAGAACTGAAGCCAATGCTGACGTAAAAAACATTCACCCACAAATGAGCAAAATTAAAATTTCTGCAACCCTTCCGACTTTGAGAAAGTGGTCGGGACAAAACTATGACATCTAAAATACCACACAATTGCTCTTATAACCACCTTGTATCAGCGCTCCTGTTACAAAAAATCGAGGAGTGATCTGTAAGTGGAAGAATAGCATGGCAGAGGGAAACTGACAACCCTTCATTGTAATAGAGATCCTAAAATCAGGATTTAATCCAGATCAACTATAGCGATTGCACAGGAAAGTCATAGCGCACCCCCTAAATATTCAAAGGTTATTGTGTAGAAATTGCTGTTGATTGGATAAAAACTCAGGGAGAATTAGCCTCTCAAGTTTTGGCTATAAAATAATACAAAATTAAGATCGGTTGTAAAAACTTAAAGAGACGATTACAAGAATTGTTGCTGATAATCATAATTGATTATAGATTTAATCAGTTTTTTAATAAATTTACAAACGGTGTCGGCGAAGAGGAAATTGCGTTAGATAATACAACATCTTATCGATTTCTTTACAAACATTGTTCTTCTCTTCTTGTATATAAGGGAGCAAATCCGATGACTGAAAATAAGTAGAAATACAACTGCAGTCATGAATACATTCGTCAAGGTAAGGCACACGCGTCACTGTTATTCATTTTGTTGAAATTTAACTAATTAACTAGAAAGAGTTGTTCGGAAATGAACACCAAACCAGCCCCCCCCCCCCGTTATCACCAGTCGGCCATTTCAAATTTGATATAGATCAGCAAATTTTGACAAGGTTCATTTTATATTACAGCTTTATATTACAGATGATGAGAAAAGACAATTAAAAATAACCGCAAGTCGGCCACTTTGGATTTTATTTCTGTGAAATTTATTATGGGTTATCCTTGTATGAGTCTTTATATTTTGTTCTATATGCATGGTCCAGCCATTTCCCTTTGTTTTTGAGTTGCGTAAATATTGCAAAATTACCCAAATTTAAAATGGCCGCTAGACCGCCATTTCAAAATTGTTTGCTCTCAAAGTTAATCAGGACATTGGCTGACATAGTTGTGCATATTTGCCAAATAAAAAGAAAATCTGCTGGAAACGTTCACCTGACACGTGCTAACA
The DNA here is from genome assembly GCA_964017125.1 of Flabesymbios commensalis. Taxonomy (NCBI): domain Eukaryota; kingdom Metazoa; phylum Annelida; class Polychaeta; order Terebellida; family Flabelligeridae; genus Flabesymbios; species Flabesymbios commensalis. Next base: position 97,918,210 of record OZ024903.1, on the reverse strand, counting down.
AGTATTTCTTTGTTAGTGGCCCTAGTAATTGAAGGGTTGATTATATGAGAATTAAAATGTCACAAAAAATGGCCGACTGGTTGCCATTTGGGGTTTTATTAGTGCAAAATTTATCATGGGCTATCCTTGTGCAAGATATTACGTTGTGTTTCCTATTCATGGTCCAGCTATTTTGCATTTTTTTGAGTTACGTAAATATCACAAAATTTCTAAAATTTAAAATGGCCGTTAAACGGAAATTGTTTGCTCCCAAAAGCTAATCAGGTCATTGGCTGACATAGCTGAACATATCTGCCAAAATAAAAGAAAATCTGATGGATTTTTTTTCCTGAAACGCGCTAACGAGCATTTCTTCGTTAGTGGCCATAGTTGAGGGTTGATGATATGGAGATCAAAATGTCACCAAAACAATTCCCCAGTGGTATGTGGCTATGTGATGTATGAGGAAGCAGAAGGTGATAGATTAGTAGCTATCTTCAAAACAAATAACTGTGGCGGCGGCGGCGGCGGACCGTGTAGAATACAGTAAGAAGTCCGCCTCGGCGAGTGCTGCTTAATAATAGCATTTCCTTTATTCAGAGGTTGTGGTGTATTACAGTGGATTGCGTTCAGAAACTATTTCATTATGTTAAATTCAAATGCTACGTGATCGATATATTATTGATTCCATCAAAATGAACCATTTTTCTTAACTGCCAGATTGGTGCAAATTGATAGCCTTATTAGGCGGTATATATAAATTAAAAAAACACTCAGTTCTATCTTTACATCTACATGTAATCTGGAGTGAACACACAGCAAGTGTATCACTGTTTCTATCATTAGAATCTGCACCAACGTTGATATATTTAACACCATCATACACGTTTATAAGGGACTTATTTTACCAGGCGAACCTATCCCAAGTGAAGACATCAGGCCATCAGTTTAGACAAGGTTAGGTCAAATTTTTAACATTATTCATGTTTAAATGTCGGTGTGTTCTCAATTGTTGCAGATAATTATTTTAGTTGCCATGGTTTCGATGTTAGTGGCCTGTGTGGCTGCGAATAATGATGAGACCTGTATCAGGATAATAAATCCCACCAATGAGTTTGGAGTGATGGAGGATGGAGTGTTGTGTGCCAAAAAATGGCCATGTCCCCCTGTGTGCTAGCCATCTCTACACGGAAAGGTCAGGTCTTATCCCAGAAAATATAAATACAATGTATTTCTCATTCTTATTAAACTGCAAATGGTGTTAGCTTAAACATAATTTTAACTTGGCATACCAGAGCTCATATGCGAGGTTGGATAATTTATATCTGAAGGAATAAGCTGAGAAAAAAAAAATCAACAATAAATTTTCTTTGTTGTATATATTCCTACGGTATTTTATTATATAGGTCTACTGATAGTCCTACAAATTGACAATTTAAACAACCAAGTTCAGTTATAATATTTCTTATTTATTATAATTGTGCCTTAATGTTTGTTAATCTTTAGAAAATAATGCATAATTACCTATATTTTAAGACTTTCAACATAAAAGTAACACCATTACAATTTAGCAATTCAGATTGGTATGGGAAAGATTTCAATTGTGATCGAAATACCTAACCTGATCGACAAACAGTACCATTCTCCATTGTGTTGATTTGTTTCAGATTCCATCAGACTACACTGGCGTTACTACTGGTGTTGTCTCCCTGAGTGAAAACACACGATCTCCATACATTGATCAGTGATTTATTATGGACTGCAATAAAATGATGGTTACTCTCCTCAGCGTATTGTTCTTATTTGTAGCACAGAGATGACAATTAAATTGTAATGTTTATGGAATTCATTTTCCACCACGTTGTAACTATTTAGGAATATATGAATGGTTATTGACGCCATACCACACCCACAGAAAAATATAGCCTAGCTACCCCTCTCCCCTCTGCATATGTGTTGCATATGTGTAATACTATTATCCCCGAACAAAATTGTTTCCAATGAATCCGAATGTTTACTGAAACAGGGGCCGAGTCCCTCCAAGTTCAACATTAAGGTCATTTCAACAGGTCAAATTTATTTTAGTTCACTTAATGCTTCAAATAGGTTATTGATGTTTTAGTGCAATCATCGGCTTAAAACAACACTATTATGTGATTAAAAGTGAAAAACGGTAAAAAATGACCTTGATCGTCTTAGAATTTAGGACGATCAAGGTCATTTTTGATATCTTAAGATTTTGATATTTCAAGACTTAAATGACCTTGCAATTGACCTTGGGGGTACTTTATATTATGTTTACTGGCTCGAGCATGAACGAAATCATAAAAACAAAAAAAAGATCATCAAAATCGGTCCATTAGTTTATAAACGAGATCTATTGTTGTGAAAACACTATTCTGACGGTCATCTTGACGGTCATCTTGATTAAAAAAAAATGCATGATGGTAAACTCCATTTACCAGCTTGTTTCAGATTCTGGAGCATGTTATGCCCCAGAATCAAACAAGAAAAAAATATATCAGTCAGGTCAACCTATAGTGTCCTGGCTTCCCGACTATAAGTTACCAATCTCTTCTCCTTGTATGTTCAGCGAACCTGACAAAATGACGTCACAAAAACACAGGAAGTTGTGTACCGTTGCACGCGTAGTAGTTTGGCCTGGAGACCACTGTTATCCAGTTATCCAGCATATTTGTTGCCAAAAAAGTGCTCGACCTGGAGAAAGTAATCCCAGCAAATCAATCACTTCACCACGTCGGAGTATAACATCCCTAGAAACACCGCTGGAGCAGTTTAGCCCTTAAAGCGCTGAATTATTTTTTGAATAAACCTGGAGACCAAAGGTTTTTTTTAAATTTAAAATCATCATAAATGTCTTAGATATTCAATTAGAATACTTATGTTATGGGTCTACGGCCAGCATAAATATGTTGATTCTTACAGTGCGGGGATCGATTTAGACGTCAGAATCTGACGTCTACAGACGTCAGATTCTGACGTCTAAAGTCGATCCCGGCACTGTAAGGATTAACCCTTGCCCCGCCCAGTTATCTTTTTTAAATTTTCACCAATTGAAGTTTTGTCATGCTACCACGATCCTCACCTTCAAGTGGTGAAACTCACTCATAGTTGTTTAATTTGAAATGTTATTAAACAAGCATTTCTTTCTCGATAACTCTGATTTAGTCAAGACGGATTAGGAACGATTATAGCCACAATCATCAATATAAGCTACAGTAACTTAAACTGATTTAGGGCATCAAATGTACTTGGCACTTCAAGGAATAAGACAGTACCTAGAGGGTAGATCCCTAATATTTGTATTTATCTTTCTTCTTCAGATTTTGTTACAGGTTGAATATAAAATGGCGCTGGACTACTGGTCAACACAAGGGAGTGTACGATGATTTTCAGGGTATCTATTACACTGATTGGTCGTGGTGAAAAAGCTGTGGCGATTAACAAACGTCAAAAAAAACCTGATGTCGACGGACTTTCAGAACACGTCTTGCGCAAAACAGGGGCCTTGAATAGTGTTGAAATCCCATCATTCGATATCTAATCAACTGATATTATGTTTCGCTTAACCACAAAGGCAAACAGCAGAAACAGTATTGTATATAGGCCCAAAAGAAGTAACAATGTTCAAGTCAAAACAGCGTTACACAGAGCACTGTGCTGCCTGTTCCGACCAGACACAGACGGCACGCGTGTATCAAAATGCGGACAGCTCTCCCAGCAAACACGAAGACTCGACCCAATGTTGCTTCAATGTTGGTCCAGCGCCGTTGGCGGTGGGCCAATATTGAAACAGCATTGGGTCAAAAGCTCGCGTTTGCTTGGCTCCACACAGGTGTCTGTCTACACCCACCCCTCCGCCACCATAATATTCTCGCCAGCCGATCAGGGTACTTTTAGCAAGACAGTTGGCCAATCACAAGCTTACTACAATACTTGAAATTGAGAGCGGGGGACATATGACGTCAACCATGTGCACATTTTAACATGCGAAGGAGCAGTGTCTAGGGTGAGCAGTGTAAAACAACGTATGTGTTGTGGATTGATATGAATTATCCATCATTGAGTGCATGGGTCTAATCATCGCAATGGAATAAAATAGAGATAAAGTAGTCGTTTTGAGTATTAGTTAAGCCTCATTTACATCTTCAATCGGGAACAGGCTCAGTGACAAAATGTTGAAACGATAGGCAAATCTGAAGGAAACAGAGTTAGTTCCCTGTTAATCTGACGTTCACCATGTCTACCACGATAAAATGATATGGTTTAGGGTTCGCGGCACATACGTGACGTTGAACCGATGCTGGGCTAATGTTGGCCCACCGTCTTCGACGCTGGCCCAACATTAGCCCAGCATCGGGACAACGTCTTGAGTTTGCTGGGTTGAGAGGGAACATCCCACTAAGAATCTTAAAAGAATCTTAACTGTTCAAATGAAAATAGGAGAGAGTTAAGATATCTTAAACTTAAGATTATCTTAACTTTCTCTTATTTCCATTAGAAAAGTTAAGATTTATCTTAACTTTTCTAATGGAAATAAGAGAATGTGAAGATAAACTTTAATTTTAAGATTCTTAGTGGGATGGCTTTTCATTTTCATTCGTTTTGACCTACAGCGTTATTGCAGTTAACAAAACTATGTTGTTCAAAGTCGAGTGTTTGCCTGCATGCAATCTTGTGATATCAAATAAAAATGTAATGGTTTACATTTTTCACAAGTATGAGGCGACAAGATGGTTGTTAGATATGGAACGTGTAGCATAGTGACTTAAATGTATAAACTGTCTGTTCAAGCATTAAAACAGGACGACATATTGCCATCTTCCCACGCAAGGCCCGCTAGTCCCGACGTCGCTCCGTCTGCGACGTCGGGAATAGCGGGCCCTGCGTGGGAAGAAGGATATTGCTGACCGTCTAAAAGGGCTCAGTATCTCGCAATAATTTTTTATCGCGTAAAGAGCCTTTAAAGCAGTTACACAACTTTGCGAAATGTTGACCCAACACATAGTGGTCGAGTTTTGTTGAGATACGAGTGAGAGTTAATAGGAATCAGAACGAGATCAGTGACAAATGGCAAGGTTTTTTTCTCAGAAGAACCAGAGAATTTGTGAATCATCACTCACTGCTACTTGGTACCCCCCTTCGTCTTGCAACAGTGTGTTAGAAACACCTCAACACTTATTTTAACCATTTAACCGCCGGTGTCGCATATATTCGGGTTTTTATTTTTTATTAGCAGATTAGGTACCACCTTTTAAACATGTTAAAGATTAAATGTGACATCAATCAGCAATATTTGAAAACAGACCTCCATTTTGTCAAATCTGAATAATTTTCACTCGCTTGAAGTTGTGGATCCCGTCAGCGAGACAAAACTTCAAGTGGGTAAAAATTCAGATTGAATAATGTGGCGGTTAAAGGGTTAACAGCCACACTTTGATCCCTGTCATGTATTTTGGTGATTTGTGAGAGAACGAATACCAAGACGAAGCTAAATGGTAATATTTTTACAGTTTTCAGCATCATACATTTCTAGTGGAATTTTTCACAGTTTATCAATGTTTAAGACAGAATCGGGATTATCTGTTATTGAAGCCTAAGCGTCCGTATTAGTCATGATTGTAGCGATTCAATCATGATTTAACTACAATGCAGTGTCAGTCAGATAATTAGATATTAATCTTCGATAATATAATTGTATTCTAGTATTGATTGTAGTGATCCATGCTCTAAAAATACACTACATAGAGCCTAAAAATAAAATACAGCCGAATCACATACACTTTTATAATATGTTTTCAGCTAGTCTACTATTTTAGTATGTCTTCCCGACAACAACTTCAATTAGGTATCCTAGGCTACCGTCATGTTTTTCATCCCCCAATATAATTATTATGAAAACACCACTTATTACACTTAATTCGTGGGTTTATACATAGGGCTTACGTATTGTATTGGCCAGTGTATCTATCTAGTCCTATGGAATAATTTGTGAAATAATTAGCAAAGCATTAACACGACTCCTATTACACATTTCTATGATCAAATAAAATAATAACAGAAAATATTACTAAAAAATTCCGTTTGCTGATTGATTTAATCACGGGGACTAACCTGTCAATAGTTCTGCATTTAATTTTATTGATGGTCTTATTGATGGTCTTATGTGTTATGACTAATAATTACAAGGAGCGCTATCTCTTGGTCACAGAGGTTCTCCACGATGATGAATATTTACGATCCACCAGGGAAGAAATATTCATTTCTTTGAAACCTAAATGCTAGAGCGTGGTACGAACCCGCGAGCTCCGACTTCGCAGGCAGCCAGCTTTAACCACTACACCAGGGGTCGGTCAAGCTCACGGATTGGTTGAGACTTGCTCACGTGTGGACTTAACCCTTTCAGCACGGGGACCGACTTTAGGCGTCAGAATCTGATGAATACAAACGTCAGATTCTGAATTCTAAAGTCGATTCCCGAAAGAATTAAAACATATATAATGGCTGTAGACCCATAACATAGGTATTCAAAAGAGCTAATTAGGACATATGACGACGCCAAGTTGAATGGTTTATATAAAGAAATATGTCAACGTTGTAAGTGGTTAAGTCGGTTGGTGAAGCTAGGGCTAAGGTCGCTGCCCAGCCGGTATACCCAGGGGGAGAGGGGCATTCCGGGCTCTAAGGTCGCTGACCAACCGGTATACCCAGGGGGCCAGACCCCCTTTCTATGCTTGGACTTAACTGCAAGGCTCCGTTCCTGCCAATGTGCTGTTAAGAAGCAGCACGGATCAGTTAAATTCCTGGACATCACGAGCGTCATCGATTATTCAATGATTCTTAAAAAAAAACGAATGCCAGAGGTAGATGCTTCACGTACATGTACAGTAACTACATGTACATGTAGCTATCGGAGTACATGTACACTGTAAACAATGACTAGTTGATATAACTTGATAACTTAAGCGCTGAAATAATTAATATTAATTTTCACCCACTTGAAGTTGTGTCTCGCTACCGCGACCCACAACTTCAAGATGCTGAAAATTAATCATATTTCTTTTATTTAAGACCAAACATTTGCAAATATTCATGTTTCGTACCAAATAAATGCGATTTAAACGGCTAAATGGAGCGGTTAATCATCACAGCGCTGGTATATTCTGATAAATACTTTTGATAAATATTTTTTTCATTTTAACGTCCTACCACACGATCTAATAGATTATACTCCTCCCATAGACTTACATGTATTATGGCCACCACACATGATACTCCTCTCGAAGACTTGCATGTATTATGGCCCATACGCTTGGGCCTCCCAGTGTTTTCCAAATAGACACATGTTAATGACCCTTATATTTTTTTTCACCATAATTTAGTCTTTCAAATAAGATAATTCTAGGTCCTTAATCGTCGGGCTTTTTTTTTTATATTTTTACATGCAAATACAGTGTCGTTATAGCCCTATTTTTAAAAAAGATCGTAACTCCTTCAAACTTTTTAATGATATGCGTGTATGAATTTGTGTCATGAGACCTTAATGCAAAATACATTTTATTGGATTTTTTTTCATGTGATCTAAAAAATATATTTCTATTCGAAATCTCCACATTAAAAATTTGTAGCAACTTTTCTACTTTTTAATGGCATGCGCGTATGAATGCGTGTGGTTATGCCTTAAGTCCTTAGTTACATGTAGCTCTTTCTGCTCCATTTGAATACATATTTTATCACCACTATAAATCTGTTATTGCTGCATTTTATTTTGGCTTCTAAATATGACCATATGATGTAAACATTTCCATAGATTAGGCCATTCACCAGCTAGGCTAGATCTAGAGACGAAATTCCCGTATTTCTTATTTTTGACATGGTTGTCTAGTATTAGGCTAGATCTAGAGACGAAATTCCCGTATCTCTTATTTTTGCCATGGTTGTCTAGAATTAGAAATCAGGAATTTCCTCTCTATATCTAGCCTAACTGATAAATGCGCAGCACAAAAATTAAAAAAAAATGCAGTTCTAGTCTATGGACATATTTACATCATATGGTCATATTAAGAAGCCAAAATAAAATCACCTATTTCTTTTATGATTTTAGCCTGGGCCAGTCCCTTTAACTTAATTGCTAGCAAAACTTGTACAAGTGAAGTTGAGGCAACTTTAAATTTGAAAAAAATCACGAGAAAGCAGATGGTTTACGTTCACTCAACTGGGTAGTGAAACTCAATTCAGTTGTGTTTGCACGACCAGCAGGTTTTACAATGATAGAATAGGGATAAACACATGTGCGGGGAAAGAAGAGATCCGGGACTATAAAAAAGGGATATCCACGTGATAAAAACAGTGCGCTGTGCCACCACAGAGAACACGTCCAGCTTCCAGCGTAATGATACAGCCGTGTGATGCGTCCCCCGATCAGGTATCTCGCGCACGCGCACTCCAGCCATGTCCACCGAGGCTATGTGATTCGGCTATTTTTATACGTTGATGTGGTCTGCAAATAGGGGGAATTGTCCGGGAAAAAATCCAGAGCTTAGGCGGCAGAGCCTCCTGAACAGGGACTGCACACACCGCACCAACGTCACTTCTGAGCTGCAACGGCTTCGCAGACTATGAGCAGACGTTGTGAAGACGTTTCGTGCGGTTCCACGACACAAGGAACCAATATTGGTTTAATGTTGGCCAGCGTCTACGACGCTGGGCGAACATTGAACCAATATTGGTTGGATCTCTCTTGTTGCCACGAGGGGCGGTACAATCTGCCCATTCGTCCGCATCACACACAAATGCCTAGACAAACCCCGCAGATTCAATTTAATACAGCCCAATTGATTATCCTCTCTTTGCAGAATTAAAACGGGCAGACATATTGAGCGGAGTGAGACGAAGCGTGCCGCCGGGCCTACCTCCTGCACACACTGATACCTACAACTGATTTCGATCATGCACCTGGCTAAAACCGTTGTTTCCTTTTGTGAGCACAGTTCTTTTCCGTTGAATGAATAAGTGTCTGGTTATGTCTGTGGTCTCTATAATGCAATGAGTAAGAATAGCTCGTTGGTCTTGAACACCACACTTTGTCGCACTTCCGCGCCGTGCGCATATTACTTCATCATAATGTTTTTTCACGTCAACATTTGCAATGTCAATGGTAAAAATGGTCTGTTACACTAGTATTATTAATGTGTCGTTGTTTAAACATAGGCATACCTGTAACCAGCATGTCAGTCATCCAGGCAGTCAGCCAGCCACTCATCCAGCCAGCTAACCAGAGAGTTTGTCATTAAGCCAGCCAGCCAGCGAGCCAGCCAGCCAGCCAGCCAGCCAGCCAGCCAGCCAGCCAGCCAGCCAGCCAGCGCTCTAGCCAGCCAGCCAGCCAGCCAGCCAGCCAGCCAGCCAGCCAGCCAGCCGGCCAGCCAGCCAGCCAGCCAGCCAGCCAGCGAGCCAGCCAGCCAGCCAGCCAGCCAGCCAGCCAGCGTTCTAGCCAGCCAGCCAGCCAGCCGGCCAGCCAGCCAGCGTTCTAGCCAGCCAGCCAGCCAGCCAGCCAGCCAGCCAGCCGGCCAGCCAGTCATCCAGCTAACCAACCATTCAGGCACGCGCAGTCAGCCAGCCACTGAGATATAGTCCATAGTTCCAGTCCTCAGTCTCGAACCACTTTGGCGTGCCTAATTACAAATTAAACTAACCATATGCAACTGCTAATATCCTGAGGGACAGGATCCAATGAACCACCAGAGTGGTGCCAAATCAATAGCAATGCGCCATTGAACCTATGTAAACACATAGACCGGGAACATTCGGGTCCCATCCAGAAGTTTAACCTTGACCCTATCTAGAGACCTTCCAGCGGTAGCCATGTAAGTAAAGGCCAGAAGGAACAAGACGATATTTCAACGCTGGGCCAGCGTCGCGAGAAGCTGACCCAACGTTGAAACAACGTTTTGTCTCTCCTGGGAACGCTGTGGAGAGACTTGTTTCCTCTGAGGTCGTCCCTCAGAGCCTCTGGTCCTGGCTGACCTGCATATGAACGCAGCCTGGGGATTCCGACGTAATTCTCAGCTCAGCAGACACAGATCTGGTCTAAAGAGATCAACGTTGGACAAGAACCAAGAACACCTTCCAGTTGTGGAAACTGCCAAAGGAATTCACAGCGTACACTGTCACAAAACCAGAGCACTAAGCTCATCAACTTGGAATAATCGTTGGGGGTTTTACGTGCAAGTTTGGGGGTTTTAAGTGCAAATTCGTTCCAAAGAAATAGTATATCATAAGCTTAAAGGGATTTGTAAAATGAATAGACGAATGGAGTTTTAGGCCACTTTTCTGCATAAATTATATAGGCTGAATTAGGCCAGGAGAACCTCCTGAGGATGGTGAGGTGACACTTCCCTCCAGACACAGGACTCGAAATACAAACCCTGGCGGTTTGAGATCGAGAAAAATAAGAAACAGGTTGAAAAAACATTGTTTCTTTCAAAACTGAACGCCAGAGCGGGAGACGAACCCGTGAGCCCCGACTTTCCAGGCAGGCAGCTGTACCACTATACATTGCAGGCCCCCGTCCTACTAATCATTCCACATACGTCAGATTCTGATGTATAAAGTCGGTCCACGCACTGATCGCTAGCACCGGAGTTCAGATTTCCGAGACTAATGTATTAGTCAGAGTCTTAAGCCCTTGACCCCAATATATATGAAGGCATAGACAGCACTATGTATCTGGTTTCGGCGTCGCCACCCATGCTGGTTTTTCCAAGGCAGATGTAGCCAATTTGGAAACACGTATTTTCATCTGGCTGCCAGAATTTACATCCATTTTGGATAATGAGCAGGACATATCGGACACATTCGTTTGATGTTTTCTCGCTGAGATACATTGGAGTAGCACCATCATTATCAGCCGGCATGACCGGGCCGCATAACTTCGCCTTAGGCCCGGTAGCATTGACCGCCATTTTATATCCACAGCCAGCTGTGGATATACGTTACTCGCGCCGCCTACCGAAAAAACTCGGATACCATGAAATTGAAACAAATATGTCAAGGGCCTATGAAAGCTTGGTCATTTTCAGCAAACGTAAACTTGTGATATTTTTGAACTATTAGGTTTTAAAATGGAGGTATCTGTGTCAGAGCCTTGCGATGTCATCAGGGTACATCATTATCTGTAAACACCCAATACTTGTACCACCGAAGAAGAATTATTGCAGTGATTGTGTGCAAAATACTTTTTACAATGGGGGCTTCCAGTGGAAAATTCGTTTATTATTTATTATTTATTTGACTTTCAGTTGAAGACATGCAAATGGTACAATATCATTATTATTAATTGAGTATTTTTTCAACATGTTAATAACTTTGGTTGACGTAACAGGTTGAGACCATCTCTACGAGGCCTGTCAACCATATTAATGAATTAAAATGATTTAATAAAGTTTCATATGACAGTATAATATAAAACCAAATTTTCACTAGATATAGGTGTTGTAAGATATAGGTGTTGTCATATCCAGTGTTTAAAGGTGATCTATCACCTCTTATATGGTATGAATAATTATGACCTTATGTCATGTGACCCTCTCAGACGGTCACATGGTAGCCGATCACCCCACATAAGGAAACACTTGTGCCCCATCTTGTGGCAACTTTGATTTATTTGTCACAAATTTATTCATACTATATACGGGGTGATATGTCACCTTTAAAATAACAATGTTTTTGTGTACATGCTATTTTTACAATGTATATAGTAGATTAGAAATTTCGTGATTTGTACACATAAAGAAAAATGACCGACAACTGTCTGTCATCAGTTTCCAGCACCATCGTCCCGAAAAAAGTTATATAATTAGCTATTATTTAGGGATTGTAAAATAAATAAATTAATGGAGCGTGAGACCTCTCTACATAGATAGACTAAAAAATGCCTGGATAACCTCTTGAGGATGGTGAGATGACGCTGCCCTACTAAACATTTATGAAATAAAGTGCAAGATGATTTTTTTTAAATTATATTATTATTATTTCTAACCCATCCCCAGCTTTCCTTTCAGCTAAAAATAAAACAAATCAGTTATTAATTTATAAAAGTTCTTATATAATGATTAATCGATACCGAAACTGGTCCCGAGACTAATTTTTTGAACAGTTTAGACTGTAACTTAAAAAAAAATGGTTGTTAAGTTAGATGTGGTCATCCGGAATAATACCAGAATAATTCAAAGTACATCTGAAATATTTGAAAACAATTTGAATTGTATCTCTGTCTTATTTCTATGACAAATAAGTCTGGATTGACTTTCTTTCTGTCAATAAAATATCTGTCTGTCTGTCTGATGCTTAGGCTCAGTGATCAAAACAAAACGCGGACAATGCAAATGCAGTAAGCATACACAGCAGCGGGATATTCCTATACATACATCACACTCTTTACTCATCTATAACGTTACTTTCTATATACAAACAGCTGTATCTGCTTACTTAACCTTTTCACTACCATACATGACGGGAATTTCCGTCGTCATTCGTCAATGAACGTAACCATAAAATGACACAAATTTTCGTCAAATATATACTACATTTATGTATTTTTCGTCATTTGAATGACGAAAAATAGAACTCCTACACCAGTATATCTGGATCCTGGCATGCACCCCGGCCTGGAAGTCAAAGGGTTGAAAAGCAGGTATTTTATTTGTTCTTTGAACTATAATACATGTACCTCGGGAGAATTAGTTAAGATAATAAATAGTTCAGTGGTGCATGGATTAATTGAACCATAATTATACCGACTTCGTGTCAATATCTCGTGTTTGTTGGCCATCGCGCAATTGATAAGTGAGCCCAATATATTTTGTTCCGCTAGTGGCTAAATCGGACTAAAATATGTGAGGTTTACCGTAATGTATTACGGTTTACTGTAATGTATTACGTTATTGGATCCATAGATATGACATTGGTCCGGGGCAGATCAAGCGTTCACCAGCATGTACCAATCATAAACGCCCGCGATACAATCACAATAGACGAATCAGACAAATTGTCATGGTACGATTGGGCGCCACAAAAAATGCATCCATCTAATGGAAAGTTCTGACAATCAAAAAATCTGTCTTGGCTATCTTGATGGGCCGCAGATTGCCACTGGCGCGTAAAACACCAAACACCGTAAACATTGACAAAAATGCGGATTTGCCGAAATTCTCCATTTGACTGCTTGTGATCGAGGCATTTCTATTTTAATCGTCTGCTATAAAGTGACATTTTTTTTGTTCACTTATTTGCTCATCTGCTTTTTTGCTCATGTGTTTGTTTGTTTTTTATTTATATTTTTGTTTATTTGGCGTTGTTTTATGTGTATGAAAATGTTTGAATTTTCAAGGAAACGCCGACAAATATAACCTGTTTACGCGTCCAATCAACACAGTTAAACAGCAAAATATCCGGACTTCAGTATAAAACCCTTTTTATATGTTTACTAATTACAATAAAAAACGGATTTTCAAAAAAATATTCGAATATAAATTTCCACGCGTACACTAATACCCCGTTAATGATTTAATGATGAATAGCCTGGCGCCAAGCCTGACTGGTTTACATCCTTCTCGGCTACAGACGTGGAATATGATGTGACAATGCGAGACAAAATGAGATTAAACTAGTTACTTTTCTCATTATTTTTTCCATCTCATGGGCAGTCCTCCACTTCTTGCCAGATGTGACCGTCTCTTCTTGTTTACTGCAGTCAGTTGATGCTCTGATATCTCCATATCATACACCCTTCAAGCGCCAAAACATTTAGTTTGAATTTTCACCCACTTGAAGGTGTATCTCGCTGACGCGATCCACAGCTTCAAATGAATGAAAATAATCATTCCTAAATCTGATAAATTGGACTCACCTTTCACAAATTCTAACACCGTGTATACTGTTTTTAAGTGTGCTAATAAAATGTTAAAGGTGATCTATCACCCCTTATATAGTATGAATAAATTTGTGACAAATAAATCAAAGTTGCGACAAGATGGGGCACACGTGTTTCCTTATATGGGGTGATTGGCTATCATGTGACCCTCTGAGAGGGTCACATGATAGCCAATCACCCCATATAAGAACATAATTATTCATGCCATATAAGGGGTGATGGATCACCTTTAATATAGGGTCACGGTAATGGTAGACACTCAAAGGGTTAACCCTTATGCTGCTGAATTGTTTGTCACTATTTTTACTCATTTTAAGCTGAAATTGCTAAAGCAATTTTCGACTTCATCTCCCGAATTTAATTATTTGATTAGCTGAGCATCTACCACAAGATATGCTACCAAGTTTAGTGGTATTTTATTTAGTCTGAAATTTGCTTGAAAACGTATATATACGGTCTTAGCAGCACAAGGGTTAAGATAAACATTAATCATCTATCATAAGATCCGTCCAAAGACACATCTACTGTGACGAATGTCATGACGTATAATATATCCTTACGTTTACTCCCCTCAAGATGGAGGAAAAAACTGTCGCAGATAATGAATGAATGAATGAATGAATGAATGAATGAATGAATGAATGAATGAATGAATAAATGAATGAATGAATGAATGAATGAATGAATGAATGAATGAATAAATGAATGAATGAATGAATAAAGGAATGAATGAATGAATGAATGAATGAATGAATGAATGAATGAATGAATGAATGAATGAATAAATGAATGAATGGATGAATGAATGAATCAATCAATCTATCAATCAATCAATCAATCAATCAATCAATCAATCAATCAATCAATCAATCAATCAATCAATCAATCAATCAATCAATCAATCAATCAATCAATCAATCAATCAATCAATCAATCAATCAATCAATCAATCAATCAATCAATCAATCAATCAATCAATCAATCAATCGATCAATCAATCAATCAATCAGTCAATCAATCAATCGATCAATCAATCAAACAAACAAACAATCAATCAGTCAATCAATTAATCAATTAATCAATTAATCAATCAAGATGTAGTGATATTGATTGTTTTGTGCAGAAGAGCGCCTGGATCAAATTGGCAAACTGTTACAATGTACACGTGGAATTCCAAAATTTGTACAGTATTTGTAGATTGTAATATGATTTGTATTTTATCTCTCTTTTTTCTTTTTATTTTATCGACGACTTCTTTAATATTATACGACATAAAATTATAAATATGTGAAAGAGCATAATATAATCATTTACATGTATCTGTTTTTGTGTCAACGTATGATAATGGATAGATGGATGGATGGATGAATGCTATGACAGATGGATGGATCAATGCATGGGACTGTGGGAGTGTGATCTCAGACAGAAAGTGCTAATGTGCCGTGCAAAGCCAAACGGCAGTATCTGCTCCCATGTAAAATGAGCAGATACTGCATAGGCTTTGTATCGCAGTATTAAGCCGATGTTGTTTTAATATTGGTCGAGCGTTGCAGACGGTGGACCAATGCTAAAAGCGACATTGAGTCAACGTCTCATGATTGATGGTGGAAATTAGTAGGTTATTAACCACTACAGTTTTTACATGATGAGAGTATTTTCCATCCACTTGAAGCTATGGGTTAAAATTATTTAACCCTTATCCTGTTAAGTTACTTAATTTAAATTTTCACCCATTTGAGGTTCCGCGAGGCACAACCTCAAGTAGTTGAAAATTACTCATAATTTAGATAATCCACTAATATCGAAGAGAACAGATTGACTATTGCTGTGATCTAAACCTTTGAGATTTATCTTTTTTTAAACCAAATTTATGGAGCAGTAACAATGTCGTAAGGCGACTGTTATGAAAGAAAGCATTATTTTTTGTATTTCTGCACATTACATAAAATACGATGTGCAGATAGAGCACATACCATACAGTAACAAGATCTAATCAGTTTGATTGAATTACAGATCGATATTTTTATCTGTGGCTCAGATGAAAATCACTATTATTATCTGACGTAAACATAATCGATAAAAATCAATTCATATTCTAGCTTGATACTCAACCACTTGGACAACGAGTGCGGTTCCCACGTATATGGTGTCGGTAAAACAAATAACATAGTTTTATTTATTGCCGAACAATTAAGAAGGTGATATCTTGACAGGGATGAATGTACCCCTCTATTCAGCATAGATTAATCTTTGTTTTCAAAAGCCGATCTATATTTGCCAGTTGATTAGTTTCGGGATGGAAAAATTGCCCCCATGTTGTTGGGCATATTGTTGGGCAAGCGTCCACGACGCTGGCCCAACATTATACTACAACACTGGGATGACGGTGATGACGCTGATGAAGCTAATGACACTGTGTGATTAATGTTCAACTAAATGTCGTATGGCGTCTGGTTGATTAGCTCTGCCCCTCGCATACTGCATACGCCATCGGGTACTCACACCTACTCATACCATGACAGTATCCAGTCTCTCAGATGCAGGTCACTAGAAGCAGGGTTCGAATACTGTGCTTGGAGGAGAGTGTCATCATCTTCATGGGGTTCGTCTGTCTTAAAGTGGCCTATCGCTGCAGAAACGTGGCTCAAACTAAACAAATACACTTTATGAGTAATTTTCATCCACATAAAGTTGTGGGTCGCGGTAGCGAGGCACAACTTCAAGTGGGTGAAAATGTACTATTTTTACTGTATCGCTTAAAAGGTTCAGGTTTGAATTATTGCCATAGCAATTACAATCTCAAGATAAATAAAAATGACTGTTTTTGGAGAACCAATAACCACGGAAAAAACACCCACTTTCGATGGAATTTAAAATTATAAATTACCCTATTTCTAATTTTCTGGCATGCATATCACCGCTTATATGCTTATAATGATAAATATATCAGATTGAGTAACCAAGCGTTTATGACCAGAATGCATACAGAATATAAGCGAAAAAATCGTACCCATGGCAGGGAATAATCTCTTTCTAGTAAAGCCGTGTAAACACCAAAAAAGTGAGCAGCCATGGATTTTGCTGCTTTACTGCATTGTATAAATTATGTCAAAGTGGATGCTCCAATTTGGCGCGGTACACTGTATTACCCGCGCAGTTGCCACGATTCATCTCTTTTACGTTGGTCCAGTACTGACCGTGTTATGTGCCTAAAAGTGGCGAAAAGTTGACAATTTCGTGAAAATATTTTTAATGTAGGATATTGCAAACATTATATCCTAGAATTGTTTTATGTATACCATAAATGCTAAGCTGGTAAGATGAATTTATCAGGTTAAATAATAATAGGATTATCAGTTAAATATTCGGCATTTCGCAGAACATGCTTGCGTAATGCGGAATGTTCTGGCCACTCTTTAAAATTAAGAAAAGAGGTGGCTTTGCAGGGGAGCACATGAGTTAACAGGTGTATTTTAAACCTGCACGAATTCCTTTGCTAGATTTCAACCCTGAAAACAACATGCGCAGATCTCCTGGAGACAGGAAGTGATTTATGTGGGAATTTTTTTCGAGCAGACTATTTTAAAAAATAATTTTATGTCTACGGCACAATAGGGCCTATATAGTTTGTTAAAATACACCTGTGACACCAGTTAGTGTTAAAACAGTGGATTTATAATCTACTGTTATTTTTAATACTGACCAGGTCGAAGAGAATAAATCGAGCTTAATCATGACACTGTAAGGCTAATGTTGCATGATTTAACCAATAATATTGAGGTTTTCGATATCAAATCTTTGTACACATGTACCTATTTTCAATGTAGGACCAATGGCTTTTGTTTTCTACAGTGAACTATACTCAACACGCGATTCGAGCCTCTCTTTGTTGAATTAATTCGCTATTACAATCTGAAGACAAAAATATTAAATAAGATTGTCTTAATCTCGTCTATTGACTACAATTTAAATTAATCAGGACGATACTTCTAAGTAATCTATCAAATTTCATTTAAACTATAGCATAAAAATTAAATGATGCGAATGATTAGAATACTCTATGCTAAAATCATCACAGTGGGCTGTGCCTGAATGATATCATCATCCCGGCATATTGCATCCGGTCGTGTTTTGAAGCAGTATATGCTAATATTATTTATTTATATTAAACTTAGCGAATTGATCACGCAGCGATGATTAGTTTGATGCCTGCTCATTCTATTGGATGTCTGGTTAAACGTATGGGCTCCCGACCTCTGATGTTTTATGCTAATAGCTTGTTTACACCATGTAGAAACGAAGGGCTCTGTAATCGTTATTAAGCACCAAAATCACGTTTTAGGAGCTGGTAGCTATTAGTAATGAGTGACACTTGTCTTCTAGCTTACATTTTAAAAATTGATGTTAGCAATGTATGTACCTTTAACCTGTTAGCTAATACAGTTTTCATATAACCATCTTATATAATAATGTTAAATATACTGCCGTCCAAATTATATATTTTTTCATTGCAGAAAATATCCTGCGTCACTGATAAAAAATGTACATGATTTAAATTAATACAATCTAGACTTTTTCTCAAAACTATCCCGTATTTTTTCAAAAAATTAGATGCACTAATATAAAAAAAGTATTATATGACAGTATAATATAAAACCAAATTTTCACTAGATATATGTGTTGTAAGATATAGGTGTTGTCATATCCAGTGTTTAAAGGTGATCTATCACCTCTTATATGGTATGAATAGTTATGTCCTTATGTCATGTGACCCTCTCAAACGGTCACATGGTAGCCAATCACCCCACATAAGGAAACACTTGTGCCCCATCTTGTGGCAACTTTGATTTATTTGTCACAAATTTATTCATACTATATACGGGATGATATGTCACCTTCCAAATAGCAATGTTTTTGTGTACATGCTATTTTTACAATGTATATAGTAGATTAGAAATTTCGTGATTTGTACACATAAAGTAAAATGACCGACAACTGTGTGTCATCAGTTTCCAACAAAAAAAATGATCGTTAAGTTAGATGTGGTCATCCGGAATAATACCAGAATAATTCAAAGAACATCTGAAATATTTGAAAACAATTTGAATTGTATCTCTGTCTTATTTCTATGACAAATAAGTCTGGATTTACTTTCTTTCTGTCAATAAAATATCTGTCTGTCTGTCTGATGCTTAGGCTCAGTGACCAAAACAAAACGCGGACAATGCAAAAGCAGTAAGCATACACAGCAGCGGTACATTCCTATACGTACATCACACTCTTTACTCATCTATAACGTTACTTTCTATATACAAACAGCTGTATCTGCTTACTTTAAAAATGAACAGGTATTTTATTTGTTCTTTGAACTATAATACATGTACCTTGGGAGAATTAGTTATGATAATAAATATTTCAGTGGTGCATGGATTAATTGAGCCATAATTATACCGACATCGTGTCAATATCCGCGCAATTGATAAGTGAGCCCAATATATTTTTGTTCCGCTAGTGGCTAAATCGGACTAAAATATGTGAGGTTTACCGTAATGTATTACGGTTTACTGTAATGTATTACGTTATTGGATCCATAGATATGACATTGGTCCGGGGCAGATCAAGCGTTCACCAGCATGTACCAATCATAAACGCCCGCGATACAATCACAATAGACGAATCAGACAAATTGTCATGGTACGATTGGGCGCCACAAAAAATGCATCCATCTAATGGAAAGTTCTGACAATCAAAAAATCTGTCTTGGCTATCTTGATGGGCCGCAGATTGCCACTGGCGCGTAAAACACCAAACACCGTAAACATTGACAAAAATGCGGATTTGCCGAAATTCTCCATTTGACTGCT